>CM051266.1:65262000-65629500 GCA_027921565.1 Artemia sinica | reverse complement strand
GACCATTTGAACAAGATAGCAATTTCAAAATTTTAATTTATGTCTGTGGAAGAGAGCAGCCAGACAGGGAAAAGGAGGAGGCTGGTTGCTCTCCAACTACTTTTTAACATCCCACAAGCTTCAACTTAATACCCTCAGTTTTTTTTTCAGATATTGCAGGTTTGTCTTTTTGGAAAACAGGATACCCATAATGTTTTTTGAATAGTTTAACATTCCCCAACGTTTAAACTTGATACCCTTAGCCTTTCAGACACAAACAGAATCAAACGTTCCCATTTTCCAAATGATAAATTCTACATATGAACTATGGGCAAAATACATAATTTAATCTAAAAGGAGAAGGGAAGATTGTTACCCTCTAATCATTTTTCAATATCCCTTTTATATACCCTGAAAGTTTCAACTTAATACCCACAGCCTTTCCTTAGATATTGCTTTTGACAACCAGCATGAACATTGTGTGGTTTGATTGTGTTTGACATCCCTCTCAACATTTTGTTGAAGTTTCATCTTGATCATCTAAGCTTTTTGGAGACACAGAATCAAACATGCCACCTTTTCCCAATAAATAACCTAATTTGTTATGAATAGGCCATTTGCATAGCTTTTAGCAACTCCCCTGGGGTTTATTGGGGGGAGAAGGGATGTCAACCCTGGAGGCATAGTTATTTGACCTTTGGACTATTTTGATAGAATTGATATCTAAATATTTTGACTGGACATATAGCCTATTTGGGAGAAAGGGGACACTAGAGGGGAGATGGTTGCCCTCCAATAATGTTTGACTCTTAAAAGGGCACTAGGAGTTTCAATTTTTGATCAAATGAGCCCCCTACAAAATTTAGGTAATAACCACTTCTGTATTATCTGGCTCTAGAAAAAAAATAATAATAATGATGCATTGAAGCCTGATGGCCTTTGACAATGAGCAAGATCAAGGCATTACTATTGACAATGAATTAAAATTTAGTAATGCATGCTAAGAATTCTGCTTCTGGTTTTATTTCAACACTGCAATTGATAAAATTGATAAGTGCACCCTTTCCACTTGCTGCACTAAGTCATTAATCTTCTGTAAAAAGGACTAGTACAGTCTAAGCTTGAAGTTGGGATTCCAAACCAGTCCATCCAAACTAGGGTATATACTCAATCCCTTTAAACAGAAATTGTCAATGAGTAGAACAAACTCTCTGAAGATACAGTTAGGCTACTGCTGACATTTTCAAACAAAGGCTGCATGCTAAAGTGGTCCTCAAAGGAGTTTAAACTTGACTGGGAAGCCATTAATCATCAAACTACACCTGGTCACTAAACAGCAGAAAAGAACTCATTGATCATCAACTCTAGAGCTTCACAAAGAAAAATCATTAGATTGCTCCAAGCTACTTAAGGCAAAAGAAATTTGAGATTGACATTGTTCAGTTGGATAAAACTTGTTTTGAAGCATCTTCTAGGCCATACCAATGCTGAAAATACTTTTCTTGTGCTTAATTTAAGTAAAAGATCTATTTTGCAATATTTCACTTTTATATCACAAAGATTTTAACAGTCATCAAAGGTCAGGAGTAGGAGTGGAGTTAGATACTTCAATATACCTCCCCAGGACATACTTTAGTCTGCAGATCTGTCCCTGGAATATTATTTGGCAAAACACAAGTTAAAATCTTTACATGTTCAACCTTGTTAGAACTGTTTGTTTTTTAAAGTCATGATATAAAAGCCTGTCAAGATGATTCAAAAAAAAGCTCTGTTTTGTTGTCAAAAAACAAAGAAAAGTGGATATTACAAATCTTTAAAGCCATATTTTCTCAATTTCTGATCAAACAAGCATCCTCTAAAGTTTTTATGACTGTGAGGTGGAAGGTGGAGATGAGGAAGCAGCCCCCCCCCCCCCTATATAGAACAAATTCTGCTCAACTGAGGATTAAAATTGCTCTTTACTTTCATAATAACATCATAGACCAGAAACATTTCCAGAAATCAAGAGGGATTAAATATCAATTTCACATTTTTTATGTGTTCTTTAAAGTTTTTTTCTTTGTCCCCTACCTTGGAGAATATAGGCCCCCAAACAAAAGTCCTGAACACAGCCTGGGGACTATTTATCAATTTCTGTCCACCTCCTCTTGTCTCTTTCTTAGAACTAATTCAGTATTTATCTGAATGCTCAGTGAGAGATGGAATGTTTTGTTATTAAAATGCACCCTTTAAGGCATCTCCCTCCCTCCCAAACTAGGCAAAATATTTTCAAGGTCTATACAAATTTCATGGTCTTAGGCCAATTTTGTTTTGTTTTACAACTCCAAACATTTGCATATAAGGGCTTTAAACTTCTAAAATGGGGATCTATGTTTTTTTTTTTTTTTTTTTTTAGGTAGGAAGGGAGAGAGATGTCTCAATGGGTGCAATTTAATGCTGAAACATCCCAACTCTCAATGAGCCTTCAGATGAATACAGAATTAGTTCTAAGGGAGAGACAATAAGAGGGTGGAGATAGAAATTGATATAAAATCCCCAGGTCTGCATCCAGGATCTTTGTTTGGGTTTTTTTTGGAGGGGACAAAAAACTTTAAAAAACATCAAAAATGTGAAACTGATTTTTAAGCCCTCTTGATTTCTGGGAGTATTTCTGATCTATGCTGTTGTTATGAGAGTAGAGAGTAACTTCAAACCCCAAATTAAGCAGAATTCATTCTGTATAGGAAGGCAACTGCCCCTTCCTGATCCCCACCTCTGCTTATGGGCATAGAAACTTTGGAGGATGCTTATACAATCAGAAATTGAGAGTTCTAGTCCTTTTTTTATAAATAAAAAGTGACTGGAAACCAACCTACCACAGGATGGGTGGCAGTGAGTATTTTCCAAAGGGCTATTTTTTTAAGGGGGAGGATATTTTCTAACAGTGACAGGGTGGAGACTTAAAACATAAGCAGACATAAAGGTGAAATAAATCTGGCTTTAGTGGCCTGTGATGTCCAATTTTCTTTGTTTTGTGACAAAAGAACAAAGCTTTTTTTTATGAATCACCTTGATAGTCTTTTATATCATAACTTTAAAAAGTAAACAATTCTAACAATGTTGAACATTTAAAATTCTAACTTGGGTTTTACCTAATGATATTGCCATAGGCTATATTTGTAGAATACTGAAAAACTGAGTACAGTGGTTCAGTTACACAAGGGTTCAGTTATACAAGGATCAAATTAAATGGCAGTCCAGTTAAATGGGGTTCAGTTATACAAGGGTCAAATTAAATGGCAGTCCAGTTTAATGGGGTTGAGCTGCACAGGGGTTCAGTTTAACAGTGGTTCAATTGCATAGGGCTTCAGTTACATGGGAGTTCAGCTGCTTGGCAGTTCAGTTGCTTGTGGTTAAGTTATAGGCCTATTAACACCTGTAGAATTAGCAATCTAGAAATTACTCTCTTTTTCTTTTAACATGTCTGCTTCTGGAGTGCTGATAGTCTACACACTCTGCCCTATTTTTTAAAGTTTAAATTCAATGCAAAAAAGTTACCAGGATGAAGTTATCTCCTGGCTCCCATCTCCGGGTTTATCTCCCTGACCTAAAATTGCTTACCCTATAGCTCTGAAAATAAAAACTATCCTTTAAAAAAACTGCTTACACTTGCAGCTCTCAACTGATACTAAGTTTTTGAATTTTTTTGCTGTTTTTGATATTTTACTTAAAAGTACAAATATAAGCGTGAACTTAAAATTAATGACTAAAATATTTTTTTTTTCATAGAATTTTGATTGTTATTTGGAATTACTTTGTCAGGAGCTTTCAAATGAGGTGTTACATGACTATATTAAAAAAAATATTATTTTGACTGTTAGTCCTATTGAGGTGGAGGCAGACCAATTTTGTTGCCTCATTTTTTATTCAAAAGCTATCAATCAGCACATCATTTAAAAGCTATATTTCTTCTAAACATGTTTCAAAGGTTATTTTCTACATCAAACCTAAAGTGGCCCCACAGATCCTCTTTTGCCTCCCATCTCCCCTTTCCTCCAAAACCCTCCTTGTCAAAACAAGAAAAATGAAAATTCATAAAGAGATTTGTTATAGTAAGATATATCTTAAATGGAGAAGTTTTTCACTGCCTAGGAATGTCCTAGCTCCATAAACCCCCCTACCCCTGAATATAAGTACCTCCCAAAGAAAAACATGGCAAATTTAAATTTGGTTCAAAAACTATTGGATAAGACTTGGATATTTAAAATCTTTATGTCAGGAGCTATCAAATGAGGTGTCGCATGACTATATTCAACAATTATATTTATCTTTACTGTTACAGAGGTAGTCTAGAGGTAGGCCAAATGAGGTCTTTCATTTTTTGTCAAAGCTTATCAAAACAGCACATCGTTTGAAAGCTATCCTTCTTCTGAATATGTTTTTAGCATTGTGTTCTACATTAAACCTAAAAAGGGCCACAAAAATCCTCTTTTTTGCCTTTCATCTCCCCTTTCCTCTCAAACCCTCCATGTCAACAACAAAAATGAAAATTCGTAAATAGATTCTTTATAGCAAGGTATACCTTAAATGGAGAAGGTTTCCTTCCTAGGAATGCCCTAGCTCCATAAACCCCCCTACCCCTGAATATAAGTACCTCCCAAAGAAAAACATGGCAAATTTAAATTTGGTTCAAAAACTATTGGATAAGACTTGGATATTTAAAATCTTTATGTCAGGAGCTATCAAATGAGGTGTCGCATGACTATATTCAATTTTATTTTATTTTTTATTGTTATGGAGGTAGTCTAGAGGTAGTCCAAATGGGGTTTTTCACTTTTTGTCAAAGCTTATCAAACAGCACATCATTTGAAAGCTATCCTTCTTCTGAACATGTTTCTAGTGTTGTTTTCTACATCAAACCTAAAAGGGCCACACAAATTCTTTTTTGCCTCCCATCTCTTCTTTCCTCTCAAACCCTCCATGTCAAAACAAGAAAAATGAAAATTCGTAAAAAGATTTGTTATAGTAACATATATCTTAAATGGAGAAGTTTTCCTTGCCTAGGGATGTCCTAGCTCCATAACCCCCCCCCCCACTCCTGAATATAAGTACCTCCCAAAGAAAAACATAGCAAATTCAAATTTGGTTTAAAAACTATAGCATAAGACTTAGATATTTAAAATCTTTATGTCAGGAGCTTTCAAATGAGGTGTCGCATGACCATATTCAATTATATTTTATTTTTATTGTTATGGAGGTAGTCTAGAGGTAGACCAAATGAGGTTTTTCGCTTTTTGTCAAAGCTTATCAAACAGCACATCATTTGAAAGCTATCCTTCTTCTGAATATGTTTTTAGCGTTGTGTTCTACATTAAACCTAAAAGGGCCACACAAATCCTCTTTTGCCTTTCATCTCCCCTTTCCTCTCAAACCCTCCTTGTCAACAACAAAAATGAAAATTCGTAAATAGATTCTTTATAATAAGGTATACCTTAAATGGAGAAGGTTTCCTTCCCTAGGAATGTCCTAGCTCGTTAAACCCCCCTACCCCTGAATATAAGTACCTCCCAAAGAAAAACATGGCAAATTTAAATTTGGTTCAAAAACTATTGGATAAGACTTGGATATTTAAAATATTTATGTCAGGAGCTTTCAAATGAGGTGTTGATTGACTGTATTCAGTTATATTATATTTTTACTGGTATGGAGGTAGTCAAGAGGTAGACCAAATGAGGTTTTTCACTTTTGTCAGAGCTTATCAGCTTATCAAATAGCACATCATTTGAAAGCTATCCTTCTTCTGAATACGTTTCTAGCGTTGTTTTCTACATAAAACCTAAAAAGGCCACACAAATCCTCTTTTGCCTCTCATCTCCCCTTTCCCCTCAAACCCTCCATGTCAAAACAAGAAAAATGAAAATGCGTTAGAAGATTCGTTGTAGTAAGATATATCTTAAATGGAGAAGTTTTCCTTGCCTAGGAATGTCCTAGCTTTATAAACCCTTCTACATCTGAATGTAAGTACCTCCTAAAGAAAAACATGGCAAATTCAAATTTGGCTAAAAAAAACTATTGCATAAGACTTGGATGTTTGAAATCTTTATGGCAGGAGCTTTCAAATGAGGTGTTGCACGACTATATTCAATTATATTTTATTTTTTATTGTTACGGAGGTAGTCCAAATGAGGTATTTCACTTTTCGTCAAAGCTTATCAAACAGCACATCATTTGAAAGCTATCCTTCTTCTGAACATGTTTCTAGTGTTGTTTTCTACATCAAACCTAAAAGGGCCACACAAATTCTTTTTTGCCTCCCATCTCCCCTTTCCTCTCAAACCCTCCATGTCAAAACAAGAAAAATGAAAATTTGTAAAAAGATTTGTTATAGTAACATATATCTTAAATGGAGAAGTTTTCCTTCCCTAGGAATGTCCTAGCTCCATACCCTCCCCCCTAACCCCTGAATATAAGTACCTCCCAAGAGAAAAACATGGCAAATTCAAATTTGGTTCAAAAAACTATAGCATAAGACTTAGATATTTAAAATCTTTATGTCAGGAGCTTTCAAATAAGGTGTTCGCATGACTATATTCAATTATATTTTATTTTTATTGTTATGGAGGTAGTCTAGAGGTAGACCAAATGAGGTTTTTCGCTTTTCGCCAAAGCTTATCAAACAGCACATCGTTTGAAAGCTATCCCTCTTCTGAACATGTTTCTAGTGTTGTTTTCTGAATCAAACCTAAAAGGGCCACACAAATCCTCTTTCGCCTCCCATCCCCCTTTCCTCTCAAACCCTCTATGTCGAAAACAAGAAAAATGAAAATTCGTAAATAGATTCGCTATAGTAAGATATATATTAAATAGAGAAGTTTTCATTGCCCAGGAATGCCCTAGCTCCATAAACCCCCCACCCCTGAATATAAGTACCTCCCAAAGAAAAAATGGCAAAAATTCAAATTTGGTTCAAAAAACTATTGGATAAGACTTGAATATTTAAACCCTTTATGTCAGGAGCTTTCAAAGGAGGTATCGCATGACTATATTCAATTATATTTTATTTTTACTGTTGGGGAGGTAGTCTAGAGGTAGGCCCAATGAGGTCTTTCATTTTTTGTCAAAGCTTATCAAACAGCACATCATTTGGAAGCTATGCGTCTTCTGGACATGTTTCTAGCGTTGTCTTCTACATTAAACCTAAAAAAGACCACATAAATCCTCTTTTGCCTCCCATCTCCCCTTCCCTCTCAAACTCTCCATGTCAAAACAAGAAAAATGAAAATTCGTAAAAAGATTTGTTATAGTAACATATATCTTAAATGGAGAAGTTTTCTTGCCTAGGAATGTCCTTGCTCCATAACACCCCCCCCCCCCCCCTACCCCTGAATATAAGTACCTCCCAAAGAAAACATGGAAAATCAAAATTTGGTTCAAAAACTATTTCGTAAGACTTACATATTCAAAATCTTTATGTCAGGAGCTTTCAAATGAGGTATCGTATGACTATATTTAATTACAATTTATTTTTCTGTTATGGAGGTAGTCTAGAGGTAGACCAAATGAGGTCTTTCATTTATTGTCAAAGCTTATCAAACAGCACATCATTTGAAAGCTATCCTTCTTCTGAACATGTTCCTAACGTTTTTTCTACATTAAACCTAAAAGGGCCACACAAAAACCATTTTTGCCTCCCATCTCCCCTTTCCTCTAAAACCCTCCAGGTCAAAACAAAAAAATGAAAGTTCGTAAACAGATTTGTTATAGTAACATATATCTTAAATGGAGAAGTTTTCATTGTCCAGGAATGTCCTAGCTCCATAAACCCTCTACCCCTGAATATAAGTACCTCCCAAAGAAAAACATGGCAATTTCAAATTTGGTTCAAAAACTATTGGATAAGACTTGGATATTTAAAATCTTCATGTCAGGAGCTTTCAAATGAGGTGTTGTATGACTATATTCAATTACATTTTATATTTCTGTTATGGAGGTAGTCTAGAGGTAGGCCAAATGAGGTCTTTCATTTATTGTCAAAGCTTATCAAACAGCACATCATTTGAAAGCTATCCTTCTTCTGAACATGTTCCTAGCGTTTTTTTTTCTACATTAAACCTAAAAGGGCCACACAAAACCATTTTTGCCTCCCATCTCCCCTTTCCTCTCAAACCCTCCATGTCAAAACAAGAAAAATGAAAGTTCGTAAAAAGATTTTTTTATAGTAACATATATCTTAAATGGAGAAGTTTTCCTTGCCTAGGAATGTCCTAGCTCCATAAACCCCCCTACCCCTGAATATAAGTACCTCCCAAGAAAAAAACATGGCAAATTCAAATTTTGTTCAAAAACTAATACATAAGACTTAGAAATTTAAAATCTTTATGTCAGGGGCTTTCAAATGAGGGGTCGCATGACAATATTCAATTATATTTTGCTTTTACTGTTATGGAGGTAGTCTAGAGGTAGGCCAAATGAGGTCTTTCATTTTTCAAAGCTTATAAAACAGCACATCCATTTGAAAAGTATTCTTCTTCTGAACATTTTTCTAGCGTTGTTTTTTACATCAAATCTAAAAGGGCTAGCCAAATCCTCTTTTGCCCCCCATCTCCCCTTTCCTCTCAAACCCTCTATGTCAAAACAAGAAAAATGAAAACTGGTAAAGAGATTCGTTATAGTAAGATATATCTTAAATGGAGTTTTTATTACCTAGGATTGTCCTAGCTCCATAAACCCCCTATCCCTGAATATAAGTTCCCCAAAGAAAAACATGGCAAATCTAAATTTGGTTCAAAAACTATTGCATAAGACTTAGATATTTCAAATCTTAATGTCAGGAGCTTTCAAATGAGGGGTCGCATGACTATATTCAATTATATTTTGTTTTTACTGTTATGGAGGTAGTCTAGAAGTAGGCCAAATGAGGTCTTTCATTTTTTGTCGAAGCTTATCAAACATCACATCATTTGAAAGCTATCCTTCTTCTGAACATGTTTCTAGTGTCGGTTTCCACATCAAACTTAAAAGGGCCACACAAATCCTCATTCCGCTCCCATCTCCCCTTTCCCCTCAAACCCTCAATGTTAAAACAAGAAAAATGAAAATTCGTAAAAAGATCCGTTACAGTAAGATATATCTTAAATGAAGAAGTTTTCATTACCTAGGATTGTCCTAGTTCCATAAACCCCCTTCCTAACCCTGAATATAAGTACCTCCTAAAGAGAAACGTGGCAAATTCAAATTTGATTAAAAAACTATTAGCTAAGACTTGGATATTTAAAATCTTTATGTCAGGAGCTTTCAAATGAGGTGTTGCATGACTATATATTCAATTATATTTTGTTTTTTACTGTTAAGGAGGTAGTTAAGAGATAGACCAAATGAGGGGGGGGGGGGATAAAACACTAGAACCCAACCGTTGTCCATATCAATTTTATTCATCCTGTAGACACTTGGCTGTTCACAAGTACTTAGCTGTAAACACGTTCATTAGTCCCCCGTTTTATTTAAAGAATCTTTTGGTCTCTTTTTTTCAGTCTTCGGGTTTAGAATTACAGACAGGATGTTTTGTTTAAGAAAGCTTCAACCCGATTTTGAAACCATACTCCGATTCAAAATACCCTATAATTACTCTAGATACTGTGTTGATTTGCGTAATAAATCTTTCTTTCCCTTTAAAAATGGGAGTTAGTATTTGGGCCCATGTGATATTAATTGGTGTGCCAAACGTGCAGAGACTATATACCACACAAGGTTCTCCAAAATCTATTAATCAAGTACAAGCTTAAGCTCAGAAGTTGTGAATGAAAACAAATGTTTAAAAACGTTTTAAAGAGAGACAATAGAAAAAGTAACTGGTCTTCAGTTTGAAAATAAGCGTTCTTGAATAATTGGCCTTAAAAGTCAGTATAGCAATGGACTTATGGAAATGGCAAGAAAACGATATGGAAAGAATTTAGAAAATTGGGAGGGGGGGTATCTTAACGATTTTGGTATTGGAAATGTGTTTTATAACCAGGGTTCTAGAATTCTGAAAAACAGGATGTGGAAACATAGCATAGATCTAACAATATACAGTTTTAACTTCCATATAAATTAGTGGGTTTTAAGGGTTCGAGCCGTGTGTTTAAACTTAAAGTTACTATGTATTCTGCCAGTTACGTACTGTATCCTTGCAACCATGACTAAGTAAAAAAAAAAAGAAAGCGAGACAACAAAATAAGTGACTGCTCCCCAGCGATTTGACTGCTTAACTTAAAAAAGAAATAATTCCTTGTTTTCTCAAGATTATCCCAAGGCCGTATCCAGGGGGGGGGGGGTTCCCGGTTTGAGCCCCCCCCCCGAAATGTTTGCTTGACTCGTAAAAAAGTAAAAAAAAATTTTGTATGCAAAATGGGACATAAACAAATTTTGTATGCGTTTTTTTGAGTAGTTTTTTTATATAGCCCCCCCCCCCTAAAAAAATTAGTAACCCCCCCCCCCACTCTCGGACAAAAATCCTGGATGCGCTTCTGGCTATCCGACCAATTTGTTATCACAATTGAATCGTAATATTACCTTCACAACTGTATGGCATCATCAAGGAGCTAAATTTCGAAGGAAATTCATTTTACTTGCATTTTTTGACGAATTCGCTAGTAAAAAAAATTGAGGGGGGGGGGGGGTGGTCAAAATATTATAACACCACCTCGTCCTGCATTCGATCCATAATATCACTGACATGTAAAATAAATTTTTGCTTTTCTATACGGTTTCGTGTAGCCGTTTCGAACAATAATAGATAAATGGATGTCCACATAATTGTGTTAATTAGGTAGTGATAGCCTACATTTTACCGTCTATTTTTATTTTGCATTTTTCGGGCTAAATCAACAACACTACCTATTAAACATTGAAATATAATTTGTGGAGAATAATAACTACCTTCATAAATATCAGTTCACCGTTTATAGTATTGTACTAAGTTTTCAGAAAAGTTAACTTAACACGTCAGCAATCAGTTTCAAGATTCTCGACAAGGCAATGGTAACTTGGTAACATTTGGTAGCTTGGGAATGCATATTTGGCATCAAAGTATTGCAAAATTAGTTGGAAAATACCTCCAATTCAGGTTTATCATTTTTTTTTTTTTTTTTTGGCGCAATACGAGTTCTCCACGCCATTAGCAATTTGCTAGAACGTTTTACTAGATGAGCTTTTGTAAGTGTGCAACATGCCTATCAATCTCTTGGGACACCCCAATTTCAACAAGGGAAGTTAAAAGATAAAGCGCCACATGAGCGATAAAATAGCTAATTTTTGCCATCATAAGCATCGCTATAAAGCTGCCTAGAAAAGAGCCATGTGCATTCAATCGCGGGCGGGGGGGGGGTTCTATTATTTTTTCCCAACAAAGGCGGATCTAGAGCAAAATTTTGAGGGGTAGAGCTATTATGACAAGGGTACAGATAAGTAAAATCTTTGGACGGGGGGGGTCAATGTAACAAGGGCGCCAATAATTGACCGAATTGACAAATTTATTAATAAAGATTGAAAAATAGAAAAAAACATAAGTAGTAAACGTACAATTCGTTGAAAACCTACCCGCAAACCTACGCCTGAGGCATGGGTATGTGTGTAGGTTTTCAATGAATTGGGGTTACCAGGGTCATTTGCAAAGAGGTACCGTTTCTATAGAAGCTATAGTAATTAGAAAATATCATATAGAATTTGCTTGAAGGTATATATACTTTGCGTACGTGCCCGTACCAAACAGGTTGGTTATAATCTGTTCTGCTTCAAGTTTTTTTCTGGCACAATTAACTGAATTTCTATTTCATGACATACAAGTTTTTTTTTTTAGGTTAGATCCGTGTTGGAAAAACCGGTGTATCTTTTTTAGAAGCTAATTATTTTTTGTATATATTCAAGTTTCAAATTAGATTCCTCAACAGTTTTGAATAGTTTATTGAACATAACACAACTGACATTTTTTGTAAGCATTTACATAGAAAATGGATAATTCAAAGCAATTTCTGGTGAGTAAAAAATTTTCTCATTATTATAATAAAAAAAAGAAATTGTCTTATCATTAGTTAAGGAAGAAATTCTTTCCTTACACTAGAACTAAGGGTACTTATATACTTAGAAGCCTATTGTTTTTAGGAGCTGAAACCTCTAAATAATTCTCCTATAGGTTGAAGCTTACGGCGGCTTATTTTTTTTTTTTTTTTTTTTTTTTTTTTTAGGTGTGTTTTTGAAAATACTTCCAGGCCAGTCTGCATTTACGGTGTGATTTTTTATCATGATCAGTTAACCTTTTTAGGGATGTTTTTGAAAAAAAAAGTGCTTAGCTCTATTGAAAAAAAAAATGTTTTACACTACTTTAAATGCCTAACATAAACTGAATTATTTTCCAAACCCAAAATGCATTTTTTTTTCAAGGAAGTGGACACATGCAATACCCCCCCTTCTGAAAAGAGGGCACGATATAGCGAAGGTATATTAATGCAAGCTACAAGACCTTCAGTTATCAAATTCGCTACTAGAACTACACAAGACCAGCCAATGCCTGCGAATCTTTTAATGATAGGGACCTTTGACCCCCGTGTTAGCTCCATATCAGCTGGAAGGAACTTGAAAAGGGAGTGGACTGCCTTATATAATGCCTCAGCTCAACCTACTGAAGAATGTGACCTTAACCCCCCTCAAGTTTTGCCAAGGAGTTCAGATATAGAAGTCCAGTCAGAATTTGTAAGTATATACATAATTTTTTTTGTTTCTATCCCTATTTTCAAAAATAAGGTAAATTTTCTCAGGGGCATAGCTTTTGATGAGTAAAACTTAAAATTTGTTTCTAAAAAACTATTTCATTTTCTTTCATTAACCAAATTAGCTGGTATATGTATAAAGGAATGATTATCATGCATTTCTATAACGAAAAAAAAAAAACCTTACCTCGTAACTTCTAACCAAGATGCATTCTAATGCAATAATTCCAATATTCCTTTTAGACAAAAAAAACTAACTATTTGAAAAAAACGAAAGCGAAAACAATTGCTACTATACAGTTGACGTGCACTTTTAGACTGGTATTTTTGCCCTAATGCATTTGCATACATCCGCTACTTATCAGATCTACCATCGCTTTTTAATCCTATTTGAATTCTAAGTGGGGTCGCATGCAAAGCGGACTTTAAATAGCAAGATGTATATCTTCAATAAGCAATTTACACAGGGAAAAAGGTTTTTTGATAATTTCCAAATATGTCTTCGCAGCAATGTTAAGAAACATTATTTGGGTGAAGCCGTTTTTGGTCATTTCATTGAAACACTTAGGTATTTTCGAGAAAGAATTTGAGGGCGTTATTATTTTGATTTTCTATTTGTTCTATTTGAACAGTGTTGTGAAGTCCGATACCCCCCTAACTCGAAAGGGTATCGATCCTCCTACATCGAAGGAAGCTCCCGGTTCCCAAGGGTCCTCCCCGGGAGAGGGGGAGGGGAGGGAGGGTTCTAAAAAAGGACCATCCAACATTTTAATTGCACTTTAATTGTTGATATGGATGGAGAAAAAAGTTCTTCTCTCTCTTACAAGCATTTATTTAACCCAGGTCAACTTCAAACAAATCCGTTGGCAAAAGACACAGGAAAAAATACGGATTATTGAGAAGGTAGCACCATCAACCACCGACATATGGGGTTTATACTTTAAAAAAATACAAAGTTCAATATTCGAAACTAGCTTCAGCAGGAGCTTAGGATAGTAGTGGTGACAATTTAGATATAAGGAGCAATTGCCCCCTATTTTTGAAAAAAATACCTTTTTGTGGCATTTATACTTTAAAAAAAAAATACAAAGTTCAATATTCGAACCTATCTTCAGCAGGAGCTTAGGATAGTAGTGGGGACAGCTAGGATAGTAGTGGGGACAATTGCCCCCTATTTTTGAAAAAAATACCTTTTTGTGACATTTATACTTTTAAAAAATACAAAGTTCAATATTCGAAGCTATCTTCAGCAGGAGCTTAGGATAGTAGTGGTGACAATTGAGATATAAGGAGCAATTGCCCCCTATTTTTTTAAAAAAAAATACTTTTTGTGACATTTATACTTTTAAAAAATACAAAGTTCAATATTCGAAGCTATCTTCAGCAGGAGCTTAGGATAGTAGTGGTGACAATTGAGATATAAGGAGCAATTGCCCCCTATTTTGAAAAAAAAAAAATACCTTTTTGTGGCATTTATACTTTTTAAAGATACAAAGTTCAATATTTGAAGCTAGCTTCAGCAGGAGCTTAGGATAGTAGCGGGGACAATTGAGATATAAGGAGCAATTGCCCCCTATTTTTGAAAAAAAAAATACCTTTTTGTGGCATTTATACTTTTAAAAAATACAAAGTTCAAATATTCGAAGCTATCTTCAGCAGGAGCTTAGGATAGTAGTGGTGACAATTGAGATATAAGGAGCAATTGCCCCCATATTTTTGAAAAAATACCTTTTCGTGGCATTTATACTTTTAAAAAAATTCAATATTCGAAGCTAAGCTAGCTCCAGCAGGAGCTTAGGATAGTAGTGGTGACAATTGAGATATAAGGAGCAATTGCCCCCTATTTTTGAAAAATACCTTTTTGTGGCATTTATACTTTTAAAAAATTCAATATTCGAATTTATTTAGCCCAGGTCAAACAAATCCGTTGGCAAAAGAAACAGGAAAATACGGATTATTGAGAAAGTAACAGCACCACCAACCCCCGACATATGGGATTCGTGTCCATTAACTGAAGCCGAGAACATTTTCCCGACTAAAAAAAAAAAAATATATATTTTTTAACATGTTCAGTTGACATTATGAAAGACATAAGGCAATGTAACTTTTTTTTCTTCTTCTTTTAATTGTTCAGGTGGTGGTGGTAGTGATAGTGGGACAATGGCTATGAGAAATTGACAAAGTTTATTAACTATAAAAAAAATTTACATAAAAAATAAAACTTTTTTTTTTTCTATAGATTAAAAATATAGCACCACCACCAGCGACACCATTGAGTGATGAAGCAACTATATTTACAGGACCAATTCTGTCACCACCAGCAGAGTTCAGGGATGAAGCTACATTGGTCCTAGAGAATATGGAGTGGGAAAGTGGCTTCCTTAACGATGTTTTTGGGGAAATGGCCAGCCTGGATGACTTAAGCTGTGATATTGACATGCTTGAGGATCCGGGGTGGACAGATAGTTTCATGCGTGAATATTTAGATGATGATGTTACAAGTAAATCTGAACCGGGTCCTCATAACGAAATTCCATCAGAGGACAATACAGGCTGGCTCGACCAATTGTCCCCAAACACATTGGAATATGTACTAGGGGACCTCATGCCACATCCCCCCAATGTGATTGAACAGACTGGGAGTGGTGTTATTGACAATTCTCTGTCACCCGCCACCATTCCACTTAATGCTATAGATAGAAGTAGTAGTAATACAACAGCAACAGTATCGCCTCTTCCGGATTTTTTTCTCTCCAACTCTGCCTTGCATCACACATTAGTCTACAGCGCCAAATTCGGTGACCCTTCAACTCTCTAGTGTCGGGGGATATAATAAACAGATCCCCTGGCCATTACATATTCATATACTGATAAGATTCGAGCCATTCTTGAAGAACAAATGGGGGTGGTGGGGAGTGGGGGTCAGTTTAAAAGCATCAATAGCACTAAAAATATTTTTTTTTAAATGAAAGTGCGGATGAGATGTATTCGAAATACTTGCATACAGAGATGTTGGCAATACACCCGCATTTATCAAATTATGGGGAGGTTTTTCTAAATTGGGTTAATAGTATTCAAAGTAAGTGGGAAATTATAACGAGGGGGGTAGTGGATCTGTGGTTTTATTTATAGAAAGTTTAAATGTTAACATTTGTAGGTTTAAAAGGATTTTATTGTAAGAGGTGGGCATGGGGGAGGGTGGGCAATTGAATTAAAATATCATTCAGATTTAGAGGGGTGTAGGGGGATACAACGAATCTGTTTCGATACGAGGCTGCAGTGTTTCAAGTATGCGTTTTTAATTGCGGCATACAGACCACTTCGAATAGATGCCACTAAGAAAAAGTTGGATAAAATGGCAGTTAATGGTAGGGAGGGTTCAAAGTTCCCCAAAGTAGATTTTAATTGTTTAAATGGTCAATATCCCGTGACACTAAAAGGAATAGATATTTTTGAGCGGGCTAATGCACATTTAAAGATTGGTGTCACGGTGTTTACAGTATGAAACAGAATTTGAAGAGGGTCAGCGTTCCGATAAGAAGGGTGTATTATTTCCAGTGCGGGCTCCTTCAATTGAATCAGTAGAACATTGGGTGGGCTTCTATACACCCCACCCACAGACTCCGATTCAATTGGTCATTTCAATCCAATTACGGATATTAGTAGGGTTCTAAGTGAGGGTAAAACGGGGCGTGGGGGTGCATGCTATTACTGTCCAACATGCCTCTCAAGATTTCGCTCTGATTTAAAGTTAAAGCATCACATGAAACACTGTAAACGTCATGGATACCAGGCTGTGGAGACGGTAAGCGGAGATAGAGCGATCTTACGTTTTAAAAATTTTCAAAACACGCTCCTGCAGAGCAATAAGATCGCTTTGGACTGCGAGGCTAAGCTGACAGACGTGTGCGATCCGTCAAATTCAAATCATGTTAAAATACATGAAGTCATAGGGGTCTCTTACGCTCACGCGCAACGAGATTCCAATAATACCATGCAAGTGCTGGAGGTAGTTGAGATGTTGAGTGACGGTGAAGACTGCATGCGCTCGGCATGGTCAGTCTAGTCAAAACAGCGAACGGTGCAATTTCGCGCCTTCGTTATACAAACTATCCTATGGTCCTATCACCAGATGACATAGTGGCCATTAAAATCGTAAATGTGTTGGGTTTGCAAGGAGAGAATTTGATGATGGTGTTGGGAATGGGGGGGAGGAGGAAGGTGATTGACCATGATCATTGTGTGGCAGGAAATTACATCGGGAGGGAGTAACTTTAGAGGGGTAGCACACCAGTCATGCAATTTAAACGTTAGACAACAATATTTCGTACCTGTTTTTATACACAATTCCAATTACGACTTAAAGTTTGTTCTTCCGGCGTTGGCCCGCATTGCCAAGGGAGGAGTTGTAGATGACGCATGGATAGATGGTTCTTTTTCATATAATATCATACCCAAATCATCGGAGAAGCTACTGCTGCTAGAATTCATGTGGAAAACAGTTGACAAGGGCAACACGTGCCTGAATAAAATCCGTTTTTTAGACTCTTTCAGCTTCTTCCCCAATCTTTAAGTCAATTGATTCAGGTGCAGAAAAGTGACAATTTTGATAGCTTCCCCCTCCTCAAACAGCGCTTCCCCGATGATGAAATGTATGATTTATTAACGTGTAAGGGTATATATCCATATGATTATTACAACTCTGGCTCGAGGCTAGATGAGGTGTCACTACCGCCATTGAAGCTTTTTACAATTCTCTTACTGAGAGTGAGTGCACCACTAGCGACTACGAATTTGCTAAGAGGGTTTGGGCAAAGGGCGGATGTAAAAATGGGTGGGATTATTGTAAAACTTTACTTGGCCAGTGACGTACTCACTCTTCTGGATATTGTGTGCAAAAATACGGATAAAATCTATGGGGAATTTGGGTTGGATTTAGGTTATTATTTTTCCACTCCCCATTTGGTGATGGACTTGATACTTAAAATCAGCAAAGAAGAAATAGGTCTGATCGCCGATGTGGATCAGCATCTGTTTGTAGAGAGATCAATGAGGGGTGGGTATGTTTTTCACGGGGATCGTATCATGAAAACTGATCCGAGTGGACAGCACACCGATGAAAAGTCGGACGCAGTTTTTTTGGATATGAATTCTCTTTACCCATCGGTAATGTCTCACTACTGTTTGCCGTGTGGCAATTATAAATGGCTTGACAATCCCTGTGCTTCGAATTCCCCGACATTGCCAGTGTTGAGGAGAATGGGGCACAGATATGGTTTTTGAAATTGACGGTGAAATACCCATGGAAATCCATGACTCGGTAAAAGACTTTGTTTTTCCCGTGCATAAATAGACCGGTGGGTAGGGACTCTCTGAGCCCCTACAATTTATCTTTAGTAGAGGACGGGAGTATGCACTGGGTACCTTCAAAACAAAACTAATTGCCGATCTCAATCCGAAACAGAATATCGTTGTTCATCACGTGCTATTGAAATGGATGGTGTCCAATGGTTTCAAGGTCACAAAGATTCATAGAGCCCTCCAATTTGATCAAAAGCCTTACATGAAAACGTTATTGACACCTTTGTCAGTAAGCGTTCACAAGCGAAAACGAAAGTTGAAAAAGAAGTCTATAAATCTCATTTTGAACTCAGCTTTCGGTAAAATGTGCGAGAGCGTACGACACAGAAGTCGATGTGACATTGTAACCAACCCCAAAGATTGTGCTCGAATCATTGCGGATCCAAACTTCACATCGTTCACAATCATAGACTCCAATATGGTTCTCCCTACATCGCAAGAAAAAGAAACATTGTATTAAATAAAAATATTGCAGGCGGAAGTGCAATAACTGAAATATCCAAGAAACTCATGTTGTCATTTTATTATAATGTATGCAAGGTACAGTGGCCGATTGAGGGACAAGTTCAAGTGTACTACGGGGACACTGATTAACTCCTGTTAAAAGTCAAAACTGAAAATCTATTGAATGATTTGGAAAATGGCGAGTACATTAGCTCACGAATGGACTACACTAACTGGGACGAATCCCTCTACCCAGAGCTAGTGAAACGCCAGGCCCAAATCAATTGTTAATGTTAAAATCTGAAACGGGTAGCGATTTGATATCCAGTGGTGTGTTTCCTGGACCGAAGGTATACTGTGTGGAAACGCACGGCAAGGATATCAAACAAGTTTGCAAGGGGGTACCTACACACTTTGTAAAAAATAATTTCGACATGAGTGTGTATAGAAACTGTGTGGAACGTAGTTTAGTGCCAAGGGCGAAAGTCATGGCGATTCGCTCTTTACAATTAAAAACTACACAGTTAGAGTTGAAAAAGACGCCATGTCTACCATATCGGACAAAGTCTATGTACTTGAGGATGGTGTGAAGGTATTGCCACACGGTCATTATTTAATTTCAGACCGAGTTGAATGTACAGAGTACAGAAAACAACTCGGTCTAAAAAAATTAACTTAAATTCACTAAAAAAAAGTATAAATTGGGTGGGAGGGTTTTTTTTTGGGTAATTAGGTTTTTTTTCTAATTCTTTTTTTTTTTTCTATCACAATCAATTTTCAATGTGTGTGTGTGTGTGTGTGTTTGCAAGGCAGATCAATTTCCAGTATTTAATGCAACCCCCGGCCCGGGCCCGCCGCAGCGGCCGCCCCCGGGGGGGGGGGGGGGGAAGGGGGGGGACCCCAAATTTAAAATGTTGTAAGTAAAAGTGTATGATATTATTTCACAAGTGTGTGTGTGTGTGTGTGCACATTAGTCCAATAAATGTTGTATTTTTTTATAAAATAAATAAACTGAAAAAAAAGTGTATTTATTTAAGTGTTTTTTTTTTCTAGTGGTTATGTAAATGTTGTTTTTTTTTATTATAAATAAATTTAAAAAAAGTGTATTTTTTTTATTCATGTTTAATGTGCCTTTTTCAATGTAGTATTTTTTTTTAAAGTATTGTTACCTTTTTTATGTATATAATAAAAAAAAATATTATTCTTTATTCTTCTTCTTCTCGTTATTATTATTCTTGAAGGGGGTAGTAGTAGTAGTAGTAGTAGTAGTAATAGGGAAATTATTTAGACATTAGACAGCCATAGTCTACAGTTAGTTGTCCAGGTGAACTGTTGAAGGGAACATGTATCAATTTAAAACACCATTCAGATCGTTTCTGTGTGGACCGTCAATGTCGGGCAAAACAACACTCTTAACTAAAATAATTAAAAATTGTGATAAAATGTTTGTGGGAAAGCCGAAAAAAATCTACTATTGCTATAGTATTTGGCAGGAGTCATATGATAAAATAAAAGCAAATTGCTGCCACGACAGGGTTGGTGCAGATACAATTCATACAGGGACTTGATGTTTTCAGCATTATTGAACAAAACTCTTGGTTGATCATTGACGATCTGGCTGAATCTATTGAACAATGGTCCCAGGAAATGCTACAACTGTTCACTGTTCGCTCTCATCATGACAGATTTCCGTTACTCTGGTTCTACACAATCTCTTTCATCAGAGCAAATGTATGCGAACACTTGCATTGAACTGTACCTACTATATCATCTACAGAGTTGTTCGTGATTCTAGCTCGCTAATAACTCTCAATAAACAAATCTATCCGGGAGCCCCCAAATTTCTGCTCTCAGCATACAATCAGGCAACTAATAAACCTACGGCTACATCCTATTGGATCTTAATCAAAATACACCCGAGGAATCTGCGTGTAGTCACAGATATTTTTGACAATGAAATTACAGTATATCTCCCCGTGAACACTAAAAAGACCTATTAGTTGCTATCATGACACTGAAGAAACTACATGAAAATAGACATTTGTTTTCAGTTCTAAGCACTTCAAAACCTCCGCTTAGGAAAGCAATACTCAAACACGTATTGACAACGATTTTCATTAATCTAATGTCCGAACTTGTTTAAATTTGATTGAGGGTAATGTTCAAGTGCCAGAAGTAGTAAGCAACAGGCAAAGCAAACATCGTTCCATTGTACGTACATTGGCCTCTAAAAAGAAAGGAAAGAATTTCAAAAGGAAACGACTTCTCAGGCGGGCGGTAGCTTTTTCACACTTTTACTGCCAATAATTGCAGGACTTGTAAACAGTTTTCTCTAAAGAGAATGGCAAAACCCTATAAATTGACTCCAATAGAACTCGCTCTCTCGCCCGTCGAACACTTTGAGAACAATCTGAGTAAATTCCTTGACAATGAAAATATTGAGGATGATAAAAACTGCTTTTACTTCAAGATGCACTTCGCCGAGTGGACAAACACAAGTCCTATCGCTCGAAGCCCACTGCTGCTGCTGCTGCTGACCCCAAAAAAGAATCATCTCCTCAGGATTCTGCTGCTGGAACACAATTGAAGAAGGTGGAATTGGATTCGATTGTATTGAAAATTGGAAATCTAATGCCCCACTCATATCGTGAACAAAGTAAACGACTCCTAGCCTATCTCTTGGAAAGTGATCACATTCAAGTTGAGAGCAATGGAACAGGGATTATAATTCAGGGGCAAGAGCTATAATCTACTTGATTTAATCTATGATATGGTTACAAATCGTAAAGGACTATTATCATTTGACACTCATCTATACAACTTTCTAAATACATTAAACTTCCCCAAAAGTCTTATTGGCAATAGACAAATTCTAAAAAAATTAAATGAACATGCATCATCGTCATCATCATCAACAACAACATTGACACCATTAAAAAATGAACTTGAAGAAGAAGATTTTTAAATCAATTTTGGAAAATACTAGCACACCGCTGATAGCTAGACAAAAGCGAAGACGTATCAAGTCATCATCACCACCATCACCACCACCAACAGCCAGTATACAAAAGGGTAGCGGACGTTACACAACGTGTTTACGTTCAAAATGGTTGAAGTTCTGAAAGGTGTTTATGAAAATATTGGTGAGGTGGGGAGTTTAAGTTCCCCCACAACTCTTTCCAAAGTCACTGGTGTTCGCACTAAAAATGTACAAGACTATCTACAGAATGAATCAAGTTACACTCTGCATAGAAATCATAGACTTCGTGCCAATCAATATCGAAAAAACTAAAGCCTTTTACCCATTGCATATAATGCAAGCAGATCTCCTGACTCTAGATGAGCTTCAAAGACGTCACAATACACCGTACAAGTACATTCTACTTGCAATCAGTGTTTATAGTCGTTATGCATATGCAATTCCATTGCGATCAAAGAGAGGTGTTGAAGTTGCTCAGGCCATTGAAAGTATTCTCCAACAGGATTCATATAAAAAAATTCAAACGGATCGCGGTAGTGAATTTGTTAATCCCCATGTTGCAAAAGTACTAGAGAAATATAGTACACTGCTCTATCATAGTCACAGTCCTATAAAGGCTGCATTGGCCGAACGATTGATAAAGAACTATTCGACTTTTAATTTCAAGATATTGTACATTGAAAAATACATCGGCTTTTATTCATGATCTTGATAAAATCATGTTGATTTATAATCAACGACCTCATCGATCGTTGTCCAACTCTACGCCAACGGAAGTTCATCATTCTGATCATGATACAATTGACACCTTTTAAACAGTATTCCAATGAATCGTCGGCTGTCAAGAAGACGAAAAATAAATTCAATGTTGGTGATACTGTTCGAATTAATAGAACAACTAATGTTTTTGAAAAGGGGAATTACTTGTGGTCCACAGAACTTTTAAAGTGGCAAAAATCCTAGACACTAAACCCATAACTTATCGCCTGCGTGATACCAAAGATGAGGAGATTCTCGGCGGCTTTTATGACTATGAATTACAAAAAGTAAAAATGCTAGTGAAATCTATCAAATTGAAAAGGTATTAAAGAGACGTAGTCGCAGGGGTAAGAACACAGTTACTTGTTCGGTGGCTAGGATACAACTCTGATTTTGATTCTTGGATCGGTGTTGAAGATATTGACAATGCCCAATGATTTCTATGTAACTTTCATGTCCAACGTTTCCGATCCTCTCTACAATGACTTGAATACGACAAGTGATTTTTGGACAAAACTCTCACCCGCCGTCAAATTTGACGGGCATATGAAGTGGCTCTTGTCGACTGTATTCTCAAAAATACCTATGACATCCTGAGAAAGGATCGTAAATATGAAATAAAAATACGACCGTTTGAATTCGGTGATGAAGGTGCAATGGCAACTTTTGACTCTAATCAGTACCCTATTGCTAACATCCCTACAGGGAATACAAAACATGCATGAACTGTGTCGAGTTATCAACAAAAAAATTGCAAGTCGAAAAAAAGGTGGTTTCACTTTCAATTACTCGACGGAACAAAGGAGAATTTATATTACCAATCCATTTGAGAATGAAAGAATTTTTCCTCAATGAGGAATTTACGTGAGGTTCTTGGTTTTAAAAAACCGTATTATTAAGACAGAAAATTTCAGTGGTAGTGACCATGTTATCTATGCAGACTATGCACCCAGCTTCTCCACGGACACTTGTATATTTCTCTACGCTTCATTTGTGGAAACATCTCGGGTTGGTAATTCAAATGTTCCCCTCCTACGAGTTCTTGAACGAAAAACCAATCAAGAACATGTTTCACCACTACAATATAAAGCATCTTCAGTATATTCCCGTAAACACTTCCTATTTGGAACTCTGTCAGTTAACACTAAGAACTGAATTAGGTGATCCAATAGCAATTTCAAAGGCTTAGCAGTGATTACATGTCATTTTCGACCCATTGTCAACGACAACGACGGTTACAATAACCTAAAAAATGAACAATAGAAGAATTCCATTTGTCTGTCCCGATATTGACTGTTATGTTGGTGCTTTGAGTCCACGTCAAATAGGCAATGGATTGGACTACTACAAGGGGCGTACTACAATGTCTGGCTATGGTCTTGGTAGCTGGTTTGCTAGGCTATTTCGTTCTGCACTACCCCTTGCCAGAAAATATCTTGTACCTGCTGCATCAAATTTTGCTGCCTCCACACTTACAGGACTGGGGGTCGGGCAAGAATTTCAAGGAGAGTGTTAAGGAAAATATTAGATCTTCAGCAAGAGCCGTTGGTGAACAATTAAAATCTAGACAAAATGGGGAGGGATTGAAAAGATGCGTTTCGCGTCATTCACTCATCAGTCTCCACCCAGGCAGGAAGCAAAGGACATCAAACAAGGACTTTGAGGAATAAAACAACGAAGTCCAATAAGCAACAGAAGAAGACGAAAAAGAAAAATTGTTAGATCAAAGAAGGATTTCTTCTCTTAAGATGACTTATCTCCCCCACAAGGAATCATATCCATCAATCAGTTCCTCATTGAATCTATTCAATGCTGAAAATGTTGATGTCAGTGTCAAGTATGGCTACTATGAACAATTTCACCCTCAACAACCCCTCTCGGAAAATATACACTTTCAAATATTTTCCAATGAAAGACTATTTCATTGATTTGTCGTCAACATTATTGATTTAAATGTTGTGGTGAAGAAAAAGACAGATAATACAACTCCAAATGCCGGCGATGGTCTCTCCTATGAAAACTGTATTCTACACAACCTATTCAAACAAATTAATGTATTTATTAATGGAACATTGGTGAGCACTAGCAATAATTTATCCAACTATGCAAGCTACATACAATTTATGATGATGACGCCAAAGGCGTACAAGGAGATGAGAGGACAATCATTGGGCTATGAATATCGAACAGGTGTTGATACTAATGGGTGAGTTGACTACAGCAGTGACCCAGGAGTATCATCTAGTTGGAAAATTAAATCATGAGATATTCAATATATCCCAATAGCTACCCCCAATGTCAAGATTGACATAAAGTTACAGATGGCCCCATCGAATTTCATTTTGAGAAAAACACTTCCTGCAGCACCCGATGCAAATGTCATTATCACATCGGCAATTCTCCACGTCCGAAAACAACAGGTTATGAGCTCTGTTGCATTGGCAGTGGAAAAGCTAAGAGCCAATGGCAACAACATTAAACTTCTTGTCCCCCATACAATCACCAATCAACGTCACATTGCCACCGGCTCTCGTAGCTATAGCGATTCATCATTTATCAATGAGAAATCCCATCAAAATGGCTTTGGCCTTTGTGAAGAGTGGGAGTGCCGTTGGATCCTGGACTGAATCCCCCACGATTTTAATTTTTTCGGTCTATCTAGCCTCGTGTGCAAAGTGAATGGTATTCCACTGTACACTCTATCATTTGACAAAAAAATCCTATAGAACTCTGTACGAGTTGACAATGCAATCCCTAGATCATGACTCTCAACTATTTGAAAATGGAATAACCGATTCAATGTTTTCAAAAAATCATGGGGTTATTGTTTTGGATTTGTCAGGCACACAGGATATGAGCATAGTACGAACAGGGAATGTACGTTTAGAGTGTACATTTGCCAATGCTCTGACTGAGAGTATCACGCTAATATCACTGAGTCAATTTGAAACCTATTGGGAAATCACGCCCGACGGCAGTGTTCTACTAGACCTAGCACCATGAACACAAACCAAATAATCAACGTATTTAGTATGGATCCATACATGTCCCGGTACAAGTCCTATTGCATACCTTCGGACTTCATTGAAAAAATCCAAGTGTTAACAATACCTTGATCATTGTTAATAGCAGTCCGTCGACTTTGAAGACCGGTCATTGGCTAAGCATCTTTCAAACAGCGAAGAATATTGAATTTTTTGATCCTCTTGGCCTATCGTATAAATTCTACGCACCATACATCAGCAACTTTATTGAAAGCAGTGGGAAAACCATTATTCAAAATCAACGAAGAGTACAGGATTTAGCGACTAAGACATGTGGCTTTCATGCACTACTCTTTTTCATGTTCAGATGTCGTGGCTACACCTACAAGCAGTTTCTCGACATCTACGTTGACTTACCTCAATTGAACGACTTTCTAGTGGAGAATATACTTACAAGTGTATTTAATATTGATTTTAGTGCCCTAAGAATAAAATGTTCTAAAGATGTATGTGAAATTGTTTATTAAAAAAAAAATATATACATGATAAAAACGACTTTTCTACTCTTTAGATTTCATCCACTACTAGGTATTTGTCGACAACAACTAGTGCAGGTAGATTATCTGAATTCACAGTGTACTGATCCTGATGTAGTGCAATGTCAGGGTCACATTTTCTACAGTAGAGTGTGACTTCACTCTTGTCATATCTCTTTGTATAGTCAATGATACTATTCTCATTCATTCTATAGAATTCACATGTTTCAATTTGCCTATTTGAAGCAATTTCACAAACAGTGTCCTCAAGTGTCGAATCACATTCCGTCACAGCCAAATAAAAATCCGTGGGCTTATAATCATAACACCCAGTGTCTTCACAACGATGACGTAGAAACCATATTCTTTTGTTGTTCCAACAGTTGAATCGTTGACCCGGTTCCTCCTCCCAGAACAATCTAAAACCACGACAATACCAATCTCGTAGCAATAAACTAAAATCACGGTTAGGATTCTTTCCAATCATACCGGGATATGTACTCTCCCACTGCTTGCATTTATCATAATGACAATTGGAGCATAGGTGACCTCTAGGATGAGAGTCACACACCTCTTCAAGACAGGAATTACATCCTTTAATTTGTATAGCATATCCTCTATGCAATTTACACGGGTTGCATAATCTACACTTTTCATCATACTCCTCAATCATTGTGCAATTCTCACATGATGACCAGCTGCCCTGTGTGTACATACATAACGGACATGTATGGAACATTTTGTCATGTGTTAACGCTCTCACTGCCACAATGAAACTGAGCTAGCAACAACAAAAAAATGTCTGAGAGAGAGAGAGAGGAGTAAATCATCCTTGAGCACCATCTTTCTTATGAAAAAAAGTCCTAAATTTCTAAAAACTAATGTTTTAAAAGCATATCCACAATATCATTTTGTCGTGTCGTGATCAATATATCAATAAATTGTGTAAATGCATTTGGACCACGATGTAGAAGCTTCATACAATAGTCTAATGATGGAGAATCAGTTTTCATTATATCGACAAGCATTCCTCGAGAAAATATCTTCCTTTGAATAGACAACTCTAGAAAATCATCATCTAGAATCAAACGTTTTTTTTCCATAAGAACTAGATTCCTCATGATTCGCTCTTTCTCGAATCTATCCATTTTTTTTTTTTTTAGTCCTAACTCTCTCACGATCAACTTCAGACTAATCAGAATTTCTTTTTTTCTACTCTAGAAAATATACGCTTGTCTACTATAGAAAGAAAAAAAAAATACCATTGATTTAGAAACATTTTTATTGAACATAATTACAATAATAATATTACTGATGCATTTTGTTCTCATCAATATATTTCGATAGGACATCTAATGCTGACCGAAGTTTATTTATATGGAGAATATTCACTTTTCCAGCAAAACATGGTTGCTCCTCCTGCTTAAATTTGCTTAATGATATCACGTATCTTGCATACATAATGTCCCATTCAAGACATAGTCTACACCCAGCGGTTATTTCCACAGCTACATTAGGTAGTCGTATATCGTTGCTGCTGCTGCTGTCGGTTCCATCATTAATCTCCAATAGTGTAAATGCACCACTCATTTTTTCTCCACTAATATCCTCTCAAATAAACTATTCTCTTTGAATTCAATTCTCTTACTAATATGAAATACAATGAAAATTACTCCTTATATCCGAATCCAACTACTAATCAAGTAGTTAGTGTGACCGTCGCTCTCTCTCTCTGGTTGTCCTCCAAAAATGGGTGTCATAATAGAAAACATGTCTATCAACCCATGTAGAGTTCATTGTAATAGGCAAATGACCCTGGTAACCCCAATTCGTTGAAAACCTACACACATATCCATGCCTCAAGCGTAGGTTTGCGGGTAGGTTTTCAACGAATTGTACGGTTACTACTAACATAAGGAATGAGGGCACCAGAAAAAATCATGGGGGGCTCCCCCCTAGGTCCGCCACTGCCCCCAACATTATAATTTGCAAGGAGGGGTTTTAGAAAGTTCGAAGAGGGTCTGGACATGCGGTATCAGTGCAGGTAAAGTAAAATTCACCCCCGTCCGTGGTGATTTTTGCTACCAAATCCCAGTGCAACTCCTAAGACGTCCTAATACATATATATATATATATATATATATATATATATATATATATATATATATATATATATATATATATATATATATATATATATATATATATATATATATATATATATATATATATATATATATATATATATATATATATATATATATATATATATATATATATATATATATATATATATATATATATATATATACATATATATATATATATTAATATATATATATATATATATATATATATATATATATATATATATATATATATATATATATATATACATATATATATATATATATATATATATTATATATATATATATATATATCTATATATATCTATATATATATATATATATATATATATATATATATATATATATATATTATATATATATATATATATATATATATATATATATATATATATATATATATAAAAGTTTCATTTATACTTTATAGCAAACTATTCTTTTTCGTTTTAAGCTTGATTTTCATATTCAATCTAAGCATTCCTCGCTTTAAGATATATTATTCGTTTATATTATTACTTGTTGTATGTTTTTGCTATGATTGTTTATTTAATTTCAGTTCGTTTTGGGTTTCATTTATGCTTTAATAGTAATTTCTGGTCGTTTTGAGTTTGAATTTTAACAGGTATTCATATCTCCTAAGCTTAAGTTTAAAATGGCCTTTACTTTTCTTTGAAAAACTTATTTTTTCGGAAAGTTTATTTTAATTAATAAAAAAAATGACCGGTCTTAATTAGAAATTGAAACTCTTACTACTACTAGTGCCGTATCAAGGATTTTGGTTCAGTGGAGGGGGGGTAATTTTTTGTCACGGGGGGGGGGGGAGGTAGAATAGAAATTAAAGAAAACGTCAAAAGTGTATTTTTATGCATTTTATTACGTTTTACGAGTCTGACAAACATTTCGCTTGGGGAAATTTAAACCTTTCAATCCTTGACATGAAGACAGCCTTGACTATTACTACTACTAACAACTTACCACAACACCAAGTTACCTGAATTTACCCCAGCTACACACACCTCATCAAGAAATATATTGTTATTATTTAATTGCATAGAACAATTTTGGACTAAAATCAAGCCGATGGCCCAAAGATTTTTCAAAGAATTTCATTTAAAAAATCTACTAATGAGATGTATTACAAGCAAAATTTTAAAATAAATTTATAAAACTTCTAGCCAAAATTTGTTAATGATAGATAATCCTATGTAAACTCAATTAAGTTGTAGTTCTAATAGAGCAGTATATACAGTTTAGACATGCTTTTTGACTAAACTGTATATACTGCTCTATTAGAACTACATAGCTTTAAAAACGCTATGGAAAGAATTTAGAAAATTGGGGAGGGGGATCTTAACGATTTTGGTATTGGAAATGTTTTATAACCAGGGTTTTAGAATTCTGAAAAATAGGAAGTAGAAACATTGCATGGATCTAACAATATACAATTTTAGCTTCCATATAAATTAGTGGGTTTTAAGGGCTCGAGCCGTGTGTTTAAACTTACAGTTACTACGTATTCTGCCAGTTATGGTTGTATCCCTGCAACCATGACTAAGTAAAAAAAAGAAAGCGAGACAACAAAAATAAGTGACTACTCCCCGGCAATTTGACTGCTTAACTTGGAAAGATATAATTCCTTGTTCTCTCAAGATTATCCAACCGATTTGTTATCATATTGAATCGTAATATTATCTACACAACTGTATGGCATCATCAAGGAGCTAAATTTGGAAGGAATTTCATTTTACTTACATTTTTTGACAAATTGGCTAGTAAAAAAAAAAAATTGTGGGGAGGGTGGTTAAAATATTGTAACCCCACCTCTTCCTGCATTCGATCCATAATATCACTGACTTATAAAAGAGATTTTTGCTTTTCTATACAGCTTCGTGTAGCCGTTTTGAACAATAATAGATAAATGGATGTCCACGTAATTGTGTTAATTAGGTACTGATAGCCTAAATTTTACTGTCCATTTTTATTTTATATTTTTCGGGCTAAATCAACGACATTACCTATTAAACATTGAAATATGATTTAAGGAGAATAATAACTACCTTCATAAATATCAGTTCACCGTTTACATTATTGTAATAAGTTCTCAGAAAATTTAACACGTCAGCAACCAGTTTCAAGATTTTCAACGCGGGAATGGTAAAATTTGGTAACTTGGGAATGCATATTTGGCATCAGCGAGGCGTTGAGGAGGGGACAGCCCCTTTCATATACGGAATAATTTCTGTTCGTTTTAAGTTTTAATATTGCTCCTTACTTTAAGTTAAAAAAAACTTGTTTTTTTATTTAATTTAAAGAATCCAACAAATTAGTTACTTGGGTACTCGTGTCGAAAGGCAGATCTAGAGCGACATCTTGGGTAAAGGACAATGTGACAAGGGTGCCAATAATTTACCAAATTGACAAGTTTATTTTTAAAAAAGGTAAAAAAACAAGAAAAAAACAAATGAAGATTCCAGAAAAATCTCGGTAGGGGGTGGTTGTTTCCCCTGCTTCCACCCTGAATCTGATACAGTTCATGGTGTTTCCAGTGTACTTTTATGAAACCATAGAATCTTGTCAAACTGTCAAATCGGTCTGTGCCAAGATCTTACATCACCACTTCCAACAAATGTATCATTGTCTTTTAATGGAAAACAATCTCTAGAGTTTTTGATTTGATCGCCGCTTAGGATAAAATTTAGCAATTACACTACACGACGTCTTAGACGTAAAAAATTATTTATGACACCCGTCAAGTGTGTATCCTTTGCTTGTAAGTTTCCACTAATTAGGCTAGATTTCCCTTTGGGTTTATGATTTTATGGCTGTTTTACCAGCAAAGAATGAATCTTCGTACAGCAGAAATATTTATAACCAACTAGCGCGCTTTGATATTGTATCAATTTTACAAAAAACGTTTCACTTTTGTTCGTTATATATATTTCTGCTGTGGTACAGAGTGAATTCATTCCTGAGAAGGATCTTAAAAAAAGAAAAAGATTGCTGTTTTGACAGAAATTACTCTACAAAAGACGATTTTTTAATATTGTTATCTAGCATGCTTGGCCACCGCAAGGGGGGACAGGGGGCCATGCCCCCCTGGAAATTTGGGACTATAAAGTAATTATAAGGAAACCAAAGGAAAGAGAGCAGAATGGGGAAAACCCATGGAAAAAATGTTTGTTGCCCCATTGTTGGCTGCCTGCCAATAGATTTCGACCCATAATAAGGAAAGTATAAGTTCTAATTTGTAGCTGAGTAACCCCTAAACAGCTTTCCACAAATAGTTTTTCCTATATGGTTTGGTTGGAGCAAAAAAAAAAAAAATCAAATTCTTAATAGTAATGAATGGTAAGTAACTAATGATCCTTGTCAATAACGGAGTATAAGAGCCTAACTATAGATAACATTCAGTCAAAGAATCATTTGATGTAGAAAAAAACGCTAGAAACATGTTCAGAAGAAGGATAGCTTTCAAATGATATGTTGTTAGATAAGCTTTGACAAAAAATGAAAGACCTCATTTGGGCTACCTCTAGACTACCTCCTTAACAGTAAAAAATAAATAAAATATAATTGAATATAGTCATGCGAGACCTCATTTGAAAGCTCCTGACATAAAGATTTTAAATATCCAAGTCTTATCCAATAGTTTTTGAACAAAATTTGAATTTGCCATGTTTTTCTTTGGGAGGTACTTCAGGGTTATGGGGTTTATGGAACATTCCTAACGCAAGTTTATCGGATCAACCTATTTTGCACCCCCCCCCCCTAAAAAATCCTGGATCCACCCCTGGTGTAAGGGCACTATAAATTTTAATTTGTAATTCAATGAACCCCGTTCCAAAGTTTATGCGACCACCTCTTCCACATAAAGTGCCCTAGCACTTTATGTGGAATACTTTCAATTTCCAATCAAATGAGCCCTCTCTAAAGTTTATACGATTATCCCTTCCATAAAAAATAATATGAAGGATTCGGAGAATCCTTACATTACAACCCTTGCCCTGAGGGCTGTGGGAGATTTGTCATCCTCAAAGACCTAATTTCCAGACCTTAAAACTACGTTTAATAAAATGGCTGTCTCAAAATTTTGATTAGATGTGTTTGGGAAAAGGTGGCGTGAGAGGGGGGATTAGTTGCCCTCAAATCACTTTCGACTAATAAAAAGGGCACTAGCCCTTTGAATTTCAAGTCGAATGAGCCTTTTTTGAAGTTTCTACGACACCGCCTTCTATAAAAACCTTATATGCCCCCAGGGTATAACTTAAAACCTTTGCCTTGAGGGTTGTGGGGAGTGTCCTCCTCAAAAACATATTTTTCTATCATAAAATCAACTACGCTGCACAAAATGGGTATCTCAAAATTTCGATTGGATGTGTTTGGGGGAATGATGGGCGTGGGGGGGGGGCTAGTTGCCCTCCAATCATTTTCGAATATTAAAAAGGACACTAGAACTCTCGATTTCCAATCGAATGAGCCCCCTTTGAAGTTTTTACGACGACCCTTCCATATGAAGTGCCTCTGGGAAAAAAAATAATAAAACATTGGAGCCGTATGGGCCTTTACTATAGGCAACGCTACAGCGTTGCCTCTGATTATTAAGCCTAGTTACCCACTGTACTTTTTGAATTAAGACCCGTATTAGATTTCTTCTTTTTACGTGTGCTGACTGGAAGGCCCAACATGTGCCTTCGGATTTTACGTTTATACTATTCGACCGAAAAATAAAAAAATGAAACAATGCTGAAAATGATTAAAAAAAAAAAAACGATAATGTTGAAAAGAAATAAATGTTATGTTTTTATTACAGAACTTACATTCACAATTAATTGATGTAGATGTAGAAAAAGATCTTACAGCCACCCCCACCCTTTCCTTTGAACTAATTCTGTATATGCCTGAATATCAATGAGAGTTAGAAAAGTTTTGGTATTAACAAACACCTAAGAGGCGTCTGCCCTCCTCCCTAACAAAAGAATCAAAAGAACAAAAAAATCATATATAGCGTGTGTCTTAACCTTGTTTGCCTCTCATTACAGGCAATCTAACGGTCTTATGTCAATTTTTGAATTCTTGGTCAGCATGCCTAAGACTCTAGGCAGGCATGCTTTTCCAAAAACTAACCTGACAAGTATGTGTCCAATAAGAGAGTCATGCATACTCCTGCCATTTACCCGTGCCCCAGCCATTTAAACATTTGCCTCTCAATTACTTGGACTATCTGTCTTGGCTTTTCTCTGTCTACAATTAGCCATGACTTGATGCAACCTATCCAACCTATTGCAAAATACTTGATAACTTCAATTCGCAGAGTTCACATATAAGTAAAACCAATAAATCGGTCCAAACTGGATGTAAGATAAGATTTTGTCATTGAAACGCTCTTTATTTCGTATTTTAAACGAAATTCTTGAATAAATACCAAAAAATCACTTTATTGTTTTTACATTCAAATCTTAGTCAAATACGCCGTAAATTAGTCCAAAGAAATCAATAAGAATCAAAAATCAGAATTTAAGGAAATGAAGCGAAATAGTGAAAATTTTAGTTTATTTAGCAGTAACACATGTCTTTAAACTCCCCTCCCCCAGAAGTTTCCCCCAACCGTCGGAAAATTTCCCCAGGAAAATCGCCCATGGTAAAATCTCCCAATTTCCCTTTCATAAAAACAGCCTAGACCAGAATTACTCGCAAGAATCAAGAGGTATTAAATAGCAACCCCCCCCACCCCTTCCTTTGAACTAATTCTGTTTATACCTGAAGGCCCAATGAAAGTTAGAATGTTTTTGGTATTAACACACACCTATTAGGCATGTGCTCTCCTCCCTAACAAGGAAAGAAACAGAGTGTAAGGCAGTGGCAGATCCAGGGAAGGGGAGAGGGGGCGCCCCCTCCCTAACGTTTTAGGCTTCTGCAGTGAGGCGATACCCAAACTCTTGTTTGTAGTTATTTTTATTTGATTCAAACTTGATTTGCATATTCAATTTAAGTTTCACTTGTTTTAGGATTTATTTATTCATTTACATTAATATATATTGTATGTTTGTTTGCATTGATTGTTTATTTAATTCCTGTTCGTTTTAAGTTTCATTTATACTTTAATAGCAAACTATTTTTTTTTCGTTTTAAGCTTGATTTTTCATATTCAATCTAAGCATTACTCGCTTTAAGATCTATTTATTCATTATATTATTATTTGTTGTGTGTTTTATGCTATGATTGTTTATTTAAATTTCTGTTCGTTTTGGGTTTCATTTATTCTTTAATAGTAAATTCTGGTCGTTTTGAGTTTGAATTTTAACAGGTATTTGTATCTCCTGAGCTTAAGTTTAAAATGGCCTTTATTTTTCTTTGAAAAACTTATTTTTCGGAAGTTTTTTTAATTAATAACTATAAAACGACATAAATATCAATACATATCAAATCAAGTTTCCATATATAGTATTTATTTTCAGGTTGAAAATTGTCCAAGGAATAGTTCTTAGAGGAAAATTGTCAGGGGTGAAATTTTTCAGATGTGAAGGATTGAATTTTCTTGGGAGAATTTTACAGGGTCCTATTTTCTGCGGGGAGCTAATCTCTGGACGAATTTTTCTAGGGGTTCAATTTTCAAGCGAGAATACGTCATACCCCTTAGAAAGCGTATCAACTTACGCGAGAAAGACAAGGAATAAGTAAACATTTTGTTAACTACTTGGAGAATGATTTACGAACCAACAAATCGTTCGGGCTATCTCCGGCCGAAATATATATATATATATATATATATATATATATATATATATATATATATATATAATATATATATATATATATATATATATATATATCTATATATATATATATATATATATATATATATATATATATATATATATATATATATATATATATATATATATATTATATATATATATACATATATATATATATACAAATATATATATACAAATATATATACAAATATATATATGTATATATATATATATATATATATATATAATATATATATATATATATATATATATATACAAATATATATATGTACATATATATTATATATATATATATATATATATATATATAATATATATATATATATATATATATATATATATATATATATACTACTACTACTACTAACAACTCATCGCAGCACCAAGCCGCCTGAGGCCAACACAGCTACGCACGCTCCTCCTCCACCCCAATCTATTCAAAGCCTCCCTTTTTACACCCGCCCACGAAATTCCCATTTCCTTTAAATCTTTCTTTATGACGTCCTCCCAACCCAGACGGGGACGACCTGCTTTCCGTTTAGCCCTAGATGGTTGGCCGAAAAGAACACATCTTCGGCAATCTGTCATCCTTCATCCGAACAACATGCCCTAACCACCTCAACCTTTCTTTCATTATAGACCTAGAAAGCGGTATTGAACCACATTTTTCGTATAGCCTATTGTTTGAAATACGGTCAGTCAGCCGGGTACCCAGAACAATCCTTAAGCAATTTCTCTGGAAAACATCTAGCAAATCTTCATCCGCTTTTCGGAGCGTCCATGCTTCAGAGCCATATTTGACCACTGTCATCACTGTAGCTTCTAAGATTCTAATCTTGGTTTGCAGACTTATCTTCCTATTCTTCCAGACTTTTTTTAACTGTGAAAAAACACCCTGAGCCTTGGCTATTCTATTTTAACATCTTCACTGCTCCCACCATCTTTACTAATATACTACCAAGGTAAGTGAAACTGCCCACCTGATCAATCTTTTCATTACCCAACGTCACCTTTTCATCTTCACTTATTCCTAGCCTTAGTGACTTGGTCTTCCTAACATTAATTTTCAAACCAATACTAGCACCCTGAACTCGCAAAACCTCTAAAAACTTCATTCATTTTGCTCACACTTTCATCTAGGATGCTTAAATCATCAGCATAATCCAAGTCCAGGAGACTTTTTCCTCCCCATTTGATTCCGTGGTCTCCCATTGCCTTTCCTGTGCTCCTTAAAACAAAGTCCATCAAAATAATCCATATAAATGGGGATAGAACACAACCCTGCTTAACTCCTGATTTAATACAAAACCAGCTGCTAACCTCATTTCCTACCTTAACCGCAGCAGTGTTATTCTCGTACATAGCACTAATCACTTTAATGTATTTGTCTGGTATACCATACAAGGATAAAACCTTTACTAAAGCTCCTCTATCAACAGAATCGAACGCTTGCTCATAATCTATAAAACTGAGGACCAAAGGTGTTTGAAAACTTAGGCACTTCTCAATTATTAACCTAAGAGTGAAAATTTGGTCAACACATCCTCTACCTTTTCTAAAACCGCACTGCTCTTCTCTTAAAACTTTGTCTACGGCATCTCTCAGTCTAAAAAGTATCATATTACTAAGCAATTTGCTACCTACAGAGACCAGACTAATGCCTCGATAATTACCACACTCACTTTTTATCACCTTTCTTATAAAGTGGCTTAATTAAGGTTTTCCTAAAATCATTAGGTACTTCCCCTTTTTCAAAAATCATATTCATAATCTCCAATAACTTATTTCTAACCTCGAGCCACCATATTTAAGAAACTCATTTACTACCCTATCAGCACCTGGAGCCTTATTATTCTTTAATCCTTTTAGTACTGTTTCTAATTCCTCCTCACAAAACAAATCTTCCTTCACATCCAAGGTATCACAAACTTTTTCATTTTCCTCTATATTTTTCCTGCAACTCTATCACGGTTAAGCAAATTCTCAAATGTTCGGCCCATCTCGCTTTAGCTTTTGTCTTATCGCTAATTGCCACCCCATTCCTATCTTTAACTGGGACAAGTCCGGATTGACTACTACCTCTCAATTTGTTAACGTGCCAGTACAATATTTTACTATTATGCCGTCTAGCTGCATCTTCTAAATCCTCGGCAATTTTATCCATGGCCTCCACTTCACACCTCCTTAGTTCATATTTCAATGCTTTCTCCACTTTCTTTACATTTCTTTTGTTTTCATGTGATCTATCACTCAGATAATTCTTGTACAAGTCCTTTCTCCTTTCTATTAAACTTAAAGCTTTTTCACTAATATTCTTAGCTACAGTTTCTAGCTTTCTTCCCTAATACACCTTCAGCAACTTCACAAATTATTTTTCTAAAATTATTCCAACCATCTTCCACATTATCAAATTTTAAACTCTCAAGTTTAGTATTCAACTGTTCCTGGAAAGTTTTCTCAAATTCTCATCCTGGAGTCTACTAACATCATAACTTCCCGGGAGGTAATTACCCTTCCGATATTTCAGCTTTAAATTACCCTTGACACTACTAGATGGTGATCTTTACTTTTAACATCAATAACAGCACTCCTATATACCCTAGTATCTTGTATTGATCCTGCCAGTCTTCGATTTACTATAACATAATCAATAAGGTTTGCTGTCTTACCATCACGTGAATACCATGTTAGCTTATGAGCCATTTTATGACCAAACACCGTATTGGTTATAACTAGATTGTTATACCTACAAAATTGCAAAAGTCTGTATCCATTACTGTTTTCTTTTCCTACACCAAATTTACCTAAGCTGGGATACCATCTATCCTTATTTCTACCAACCTGGGCGTTAAAATCTCCCAGCAATAACCTCATATTTCTACCTGGGACCTTGTCTATTTGCTCCTGTAACTGTAAGTAGAATTCATCTGAGTCACTAGTATCTCCATCAGTCGGTTCTACAGGGGCGTATACTACTATAACTGATACCTTGAACTTTCTAGTCATAAAATGAGCAATTAGTATTCTATTATTAATACCTTCCCAGCCTAAACAAGACTTAGCCGCTTCCTTATTCATCATGAGCCCTACTCCCTGTCTATGTAACCCATCCTTCCTGCCTGAGTAAACAAATTCTATATCACCTAATTTCATGCTTCCTACCCTGGGATATGAGTTTCTGAAACTCCTAATAGATCCAGTTCGAATCGTCTGAATTCGTCAGTCAAAATGTCGATACGATAGTCATTTTTTAATGTCGTAACATTCCAAGTTCCAACTTTCATGTTCTTTAAATCATTGAAATTTTTTTTCGCCTCAGGAAAAGCAATGATCCCGGATACCAGTGCAGGACGGGGATCACATATCTTCTCAAGTCTACACCGAAGTGCTTAAGCCGGCTTAGAACCGGACAGCAAGAAGTCCCTGGGACCTCCATGAATGGGGCTTTGTGCAATCCTGGGCCCATCTTGGTCACAACATGGTTTTCAGCGCTTGGCGATGCTCTTCTATCAACAAGAGTCGAAATCCTGCACAGACAATCTCAAGCCTATTACCTCCGACTCATTATATATTCATGCCTACAAATATTATGCTACTACGGGGAGGCAACCCGTAATAGATAAATCAGCTAGGAAGAGGTTTTTCAGCCCAAAGACGCCCGTCAAAACATACCAATCCCAGAAGAATTGTCCATTAGTCAGAATCCCGTGCGAATGCTGTGTCGTTTACTAGGCTATAATTTCCTCGAGGGGCGCCACTCCTCAAGTGGGAATAGAGTTGACCGCAAGGTCCCCAGTCTTGCTGGAGCCCCGAAAAGGTCGAGGCAGCCCTTTGCAGAGGCCGTTGTCCATAGATCTGGATCTTACGCCCTGCCACAGTTGTCCTCCTATAGAGGATCCTCCCGCGATGGTGTTCTGCATCACCATGCAATTTAACCCATTGCTGGGAGAAGGTTTGCAACTCATGGAACTTGTGGATAAACAAGTGGGCCCTTTTGAGTGTACATTTGAGGGGCCTTCTTCCTCCTCCGCCTGTATTTATGACCCCGGGCAAGGGTGCCCCAGATTCTATTATGGACCCCCAGGGACAAGGTCCCCCCTTGGTCCATGCCTCCTATGGAGGTACCCTACATATCTGTAGAGCGTTCCCCTATCGCCACCTGGGACATGCTGAATGGCCTGGGGGAGGCCAGACAAACGGATCACTTTTGTTTTGCAAAGGCAATGACTCAGTGACATATTTAACCTACTACTTATAAATATACATAACTCACTGACTAGGCCTATATAAGTTATATACAGAAATATATAACTCAGTGATATATTTAGCCTACTACTTAAAATATGTGTAACTCACTGACTAGGCCTATATAAGTTATATACAGAAATATATAACTCAGTGACACATTAAAAATACTACTTATAAATATCTAGCCTAATTTAATGATTCACTTCAACTAATATCTAATATCTTCAACTAATAAACTAATATCTAGCCTAATTTATTGATTTACTTCAACATTAGCTTGCAAAACTAATGTAAAAACCTATATCTAGCCTAATTTAATGATTCCTTCAACTAATATCTAATATCTTCAACTAATAAACTAATATCTAGCCTAATTTATTGATTCACTTCAACATTAGCTTGCAGAACTAATGTAAAACTAACATCTAGGCTAATTTATTCATTTACTTCAACATTAGCTTGCAAAAACTAAAGTAAAACTAATATCTAGGCTAATTTATTCATTTACTTCAACATTAGCTTGCAAAACTAATGTAAAACCTATATCTAGCCTAATTTAATGATTCACTTCAACTAATATCTAATATCTTCAACTAATAAACTAATATCTAGCCTAATTTATTGATTCACTTCAACATTAGCTTGCAGAACTAATGTAAAACTAACATCTAGGCTAATTTATTCATTTACTTCAACATTAGCTTGCAAAACGTTTTAAATGTAATTAAATGAAATGATGGTAATTAAATGATGGTATCAACGTTTCCTTTAAATTGCTCTTCATTATAAGAAATTATTTCAATAAAACTAATCTTTAGTTTCGTATAAAGAAAATTACCTCGATGCTTTAAAACGAACAAATAAATGAAACTCAAAACGAACAGAAATTACAAAAAATGACTGAGTCAAACTCAACACGAGCAGAAATTAACATAAGTTGGGTTCAAAACCCCCATGCCTTCCCACGGCCAGTACATAATTTGGACCCCACCGAAAAAAAAAAACAAAACGAATGTGCATTGTCAGTTTAATATACATATACTGATATTTAGTAATCAAAATGTTAATATTATTTGATTTATTAAAGTTATAAAAGTAAGAACATTCATATTTTTTCCAGTAAAGTGCAAATTATGTTCTGGGCTTGGGAAGGCACATTACCGCTGTCATTACTAAGGCTACTATTTTTTTAATCTTGGTTAAAAGACAAATATTCCTATTCTTCCAATTTTTTTTTTTTTTTTTTAACTGCAATATAAAACACACCTGCACCTTGACTATTATACTTCTTGCATGTTCACTGCATCCGTCATCTCTACGAATACTACAACCGTAATCAAAGCTATCCATTCAATAAATTTGTATCTATGACGTCCAAATAAATCTGCATAATCTAAGTCTAGGAGAGTTTTAAATTCCCACTTAATACCTTGTCCCCCCCAGCTCCTTTGCAGTGTTTCTTAGAATAAGTCCATCAAAATAATTCATACAAACAGGGCAGGACACATCTACGCCCCTGCTCACTTCCAATTTTAACCTAAGAAATATTATTCTCGTACATAGCATAATTGATATATTGTATTTATCTGGTATACCATACACGGATAGAACTTTCACTAAATCGTATTTTTAGCTGAACCCAATGCCTGTTCATAATCTAACAACTGAGGACTAAAGGAGCCTGATGATTGAAAAACTTCTAAATTATTAATCCGAGAGTTTAAACTTTTGTCCAGTACATCCTCTCCTCTTCCTAAAAGCCACACTGTTGTTCTCATAAAAAACTGTATCTAATGCATCTCTTATTCTAATAAGTATCACCATACTAAATAATTTGCTTCCAACAGACATCAATCTTACGCCCCTACAATTACCACACTTACTCTCATTGCATTCCTTATCAAAGGTTTCAGTCAAATTATGAAAGGTTTAATTTTCTTCTTATCTTTATCCTTAAGTGTCATTTTAAGTGGCTTCCCTTAGCATGTGACTTTACCTACCTGGACATAAGTTAGTAAATTAAGTTAGTAAATTTTTAATTTAGTAAATTAAAGTTAGTAAATTTTTGTTTTCTATCACCATGGGGATTAGCCTTTGTTTACTTTGTGTTTAATTTTTTTTTCGCGTATTTTCGGAGATGGTGTGCGTGTAACTGAACCCCTGCAACTGAACCACCGTGCAACTGAGCCACCGTGCAACCGAACCCCATACAACCGAACCCCCGCGCAACCGAACCCCCGTGCAACCGAACCACCGGGCAACTTAACCCCATTTAACCGAACCCTAGCGCAACTATATAATATATATATATATATATATATATATATATATATATATATATATATATATATATATATATATATATATATATATATATATATATATATATATATATATATAGATATATATATATACATTAAAACTTAAGCTCAGGAGATACAAATACCTGTTATACAAATACTTGTGTACAAATACCCTGTAGCGAGGAATGCTTAGATTGAATATGAAAATCAAGCTTAAAACGAAAAAGAATAGTTTTGCTATTAAAGTATAAATGAAACTTTATATGTATATATATATATATATATATATATATATATATATATATATATATATATATATATATATTATATATATATATATATATATATATATATATATATATATATATATATATATATATATATATATATATATATATATATATATATATATATACTATTTTCTGCGGGGAGCTAATCTCTGGACGAATTTTTTCTAGGGTTTCAATTTTCAAGCGAGAATACGTCAGACCCCTTAGAAAGCGTATCAACTTACGCGAGAAAGACAAGGAAGAAGTAAACATTTTGTTAACTACTTGGAGAATGATTTACGAGAATACCAACAAATCGTTCGGGCTATCTCCGGCCGAAATATATATATGTATATACATATATATATATAAATATTATATATATATATATATATATATATATATAGATATATATATATATATATAGATATATATATATATATATATATATATATAATATTATATATATAATATATATATCTATATATATATATATATATATATATATATATATATATATATATATATATATACAAATATATATACAAATATATAATATGTAGAATATATATATATATATATATATATATATATATATATATATATATATATATATATATATATATATATATATATATATATATATACAAATATATATATGTACATATATATATATATTATATATATATATATATATATATATATATATATATATATATATATATATATATATATATATATATATATATATATATATATATATATATATATAATATATATATATATATATATATATATATATATATATATATATAATATATATATATCTATATATATATATATATATCTATCTATATATATATATATATATATATTAAACTTAAGCTCAGGAGATACAAATACCTGTTATACAAATACTTGTGTACAAATACCTGTAGCGAGGAATGCTTAGATTGAATATGAAAATCAAGCTTAAAACGAAAAAGAATAGTTTGCTATTAAAGTATAAATGAAACTTTATATATATATATATATATATATATATATATATATATATATATTATTATATATATTATATATATATATATTATATATATATATATATATATATATATATATATATATATATATATATATATATATATATATATATATATATATATATATATATATATATATATATATTTACGTATTAGGACGTCTTAGGAGTTGCAATGGGATTTGGTAGCAAAAATCACCACGGACTGGGGTGAATTTTACTTTACCTGCACTGATACCGCATGTCCAGACCCTCCTCGAACTTTCTAAAACCCCTCCTTGCAAATTATAATGTTGGGGCAGTGGCGGACCTAGGGGGAGCCCCCATGATTTTTTCTGGTGCCCTCATTCCTTATGTTTTTTTCTATTTTTCAATCTTTATTAATAAATTTGTCAATTTGGTCAATTATTGGCGCCCTTGTTACATTGACCCCCCCCCCCGTCCAAAGATTTTACTTATCTGTACCCTTGTCAATAAGTAGTATGTTACCTACCATTTTGCTTACGCCCCCGTACAAACAGGTTTTTCTAGTAGTTACAGGTCATCACACTCTTTGCCAAAGCCCCTGTACAAAAAGGTCTATAGGTCTTTGCCAAGAGGACTTGCGCAATTTCAAAGTTCAATGTCTTTTTTAGTTCAAAAAAACCGATGTCTCTTCTTTTTTACTCGCCTATTATTTTTTGTATATAATCAGGTTCCATATTTGATTCTCCATCAGTTTCGAATCGTTTATATTCGAGATTACAAGCATTTTTTGTAAAAAACATTTATATAGAAAAAAATGGATAATTCTAACCTTTTTCTGGTGAGTAAAAAATATTCGCATTATTAAAAAGAAATGTCATTAAATTAAGGAAGAAATTCTTTCCTTACACTAGAACTAAGGGTACTTATGTACTTAGAAGCTTGTTGTTTTTAGGAGTTGAAAAAACCTCTAATTCTCTTATAGGTTGAAATTTACGGTTGTGATTTTTTATCAAGATCAGTGGTCTTTTTAGGGAATGTTTTTTTTTGAAAAAAGTGCTTAGCTTTTCGATCGGTAATTTAGGATTAGAATAAAATGTTGATTTTTTTAATGTATTAATTGTTACAAAAGCTTCCTTTTTTATCAAGATCAGTGTTTTTTTTTTTTAGGGATGTTTTTGAAAATACTTCCAGGCCAGTCTGCATTTATGGTGTGATTTTTATCAAGATCAGCGGCCTTTTTAAGGATGTTTTTGAAAAAAAGTGCTTAGCTTTCGATCGGTAAATTGGGATTAGAATAAAAATAACATGTTGATTCTTTTAATGTATTAATTGTTACAAAAAAGCTTCCTTTTTATTACAGTGTGATTTTTTTTTTTTTTTATCACGATCAGTGGTTTTTTAGGGATGTTTTTTTTGAAAATATTTCCTGACCAGTCTGCGTTGAAGAATCTCTTCCTGAAATTTAATGCGTTCAAAACCCTCACCCCCCATTTCCTCAAAATAAAAATTGTTACCTTATAACCCTATTTAATAAATAACATTGTTAGCTATCCTTTTTATTTAACGGACCTAATTATCTCATAAGAGGGATTGACTGAGCCGTGCTAATTAACTTTTCCACTTCTTAAATTTCTATTTATGTCTACATTTGATTGAAATCTGATAGTTTTACTTGACTGTTCATATGCAATTCTTCTCCATATTGTTTTAATAAGGAACGCAAATACTGCTTTTTAAGTTTGAATTTACAAATACAGTCACGGAAGCATGGACATAGGAGGAGAGGGGGGGGGGCAGTTTATAAAAGGTCCTCCATCTCACTATCAAAACCTCTGATTTTGAAATCAAGATGTCTAAAATAAACTAAATTATTTTCCAAAAACCCGAAATGCATTTTTGCTACATGCTAAATTTTTTTTTTTTTTAAGGAAGAAGAGACGTGCAATAATCCTCCTTCTGAGAAAAAAGCAAAATATGGCGAACCTTCGTTAATACAGCCCACAAGAGCGTCTGTTATCAAATTCGCTAGAAAAGTTACACACGATCATGCATCGAGCACTCAGCTTATAGCGACAGAACCCTCTGACTCCTGCGTTGGCTCCATGGCAACTGGAAGGAAGTTGAAAAGGAGTTCAGATATAGAAGACCAGTTAGAATTTGTAAGCATATACATATTTTTTTTTTTCTATCCCTATTTTCAAAAAAAAATAAGACAAAATTTTCTCAGGCGCATAGCTTTTTAAAAACTTAAAATTTGTTTTTAAGCTATTTAATTTTCTTTCATTAACCAAATTAGCGATATTTATGGAGTGCTTATCATGCATTTCTAAATATAAAAAAAACCTTACCTCGTAACTTATAACTAAGATGCATTCTAATACAATATTCCTTTTAGACAAAAAAAAAACTAACTATTTGAAAACAATTGCCACTATACAGTTAACACGCACTTTTAGACTGGTATTTTCGTCCCTAATGCATTTGAATACATCCACTATACTTATCAGATCTACCACTGCTTTTAATCCGACTTGAATTCTAAGTAGGGTCGCATGCAAATTGGATTTTAAATAGCAAGATATATATCTTCAATAAGCAATTTACACAGGGAAAAGGTTTTTTGACAATTTCCAAATATGTCTTCGCAGCAATTTAAGAAACATTATTTGGATGAAAGTCGTTTATGGCCATTTCATTGAAACACTTAGGTTGTTTTCAAGAAAAGAATTTGAGACTATTTGAACAGTGTTGTGAAATCCGATACCCCTCCAACTCGGAAAGGGCATCGATCCTCCTACCTCGAAGGAAGCCCCCCCGGTTCCAAGGGTTCTCCCTGGGAGGGGTTTTGGGGGGGAGGGGGGGGGCCCATTCAACATTTTAATTGTTGATATGGATGGAGAAAAAAGTTCTTCTCTCTTACCAGTATTTATTTAGCCCAGGTCGAAAAAATCCGTTGGCAAAAGACAGAGGAAAATACGGATTATTGAGAAGGTGGCACCACCGAGCTCCGACATATGGAGTTCGTTTCCTTTAACTGAAGCCGAGGAGCAACTGCTCGTACAAACATACTGCATCAGTCGAACAATGGTCCAATTTCATTAACAGTTACAATGAAGAAGCTCAAAGAATTGAATTGGACTCATATTTTGCGTTTTTATTTAAAAAAAAAAATTTGGAATAAAAACCATTAATTTTTTCTATCATTCTCTTGTTCGAACTTACCCTTCTAATAAGAATAAGACTACATTTTCCCGACAAAAAATATTTTTTTTTTAACATGTTCAGTTGACATTATGAAAGACATAAGGCAATGTAACTTTTTTCTTCTTTTAATTGTTCAGGTGGTGGGACAATGACTATGAGAAATTGACAAAAGTTTATTAACTAAAAAAAAAAAAATGATTATTTTTACATAAAAAATAAAAAAAACTTTTTTTTCTACAGATTAAAAATATAGCACCCCCAGCGGCAGCACCATTGAGTGATGATGCAAGTATATTTACAGAACCAATTCTGTCACCACCAGCAGAGTTCAGGGATGAACCTACACTGGTTCTAGAGAACATGGAGTGGCATGAGGGATTCCTTAATGATGTTTTTGGGGAAATGGCCAGCCTGGAGGACTTAACTTGTGATATTGACATGGTTGAGGACCCAGAGTGGGCAGATAGTTTCATGCGCGAATATTTAGATGATGCTACATGTAAATCTGAACTGGGTCCTCATAATGAAATTCCATCAGAGGACAATACAGGCTGGCTTGACCAATTGTCCCCAAACACCTTAGAATATGTACTAGGGGACCTCATGTCACAACCCTCCAATGTGATTGAACAAACAGGGTCAGGACATCAAAACAGTACTACGTCCCCGGAATTGCCTGATTTTTATCTGTTAGAATCTGCTCTAGGTCATTGCAAACGTACAGGGTAGATTTTAGCCTTCCCGAGGAAAACGCTGGCATTATTTTAACTGACCCCGTGAAAAATCTCCATAGCTATATCGACAAAAATTCGAGCACTTATTGATATTCAGATCCAGAAATGGGGAGGTCAGGGGGGAATTAAAGCATCAGTCAACCAAAAAGTTTTTTTACAAAAGGGGACATCTGGGGACATTTTTAATTTTCATTTTTCGACGGGGAACCAGACTTTTTACCCAGGTCTAAACGATTTTGAAGACAACTTTTTCAACTGGGTAAATAAACTAATTTCAACTTTGGATACATTTAATGAGAGGGGGAGTGGTTCCACCATTTTATACATTGAACGAATGGATCTGAATCTCAGTAGATTTAAAAAAACTTTAGTTTAAGGGGTGGGAGGGGTAAAGGAATAAAATGCCACCCAGATTTGTCGACTACAGGAGGAGTTCAGGGTTTTAGATTTGACACTGGACTTCAATGCTTTAAGTATGCATTTTAGCAGCGGCCCATAGGACATTAAAAAAATGAATCAACAATGAAAAATCTTGACAAACTTGCACGTAACGGCGGGAAAAAAATTTCCCTAAAGTAAATTTTGATTGTTTAGAGGGAAAATATCCGGTGTCCTTTAAAGAAATAAGCATATTCGAGAAAGCAAATGAAAATCTTGGGTGGGGGTAGTGTTCTCCAGTACGACACTGAATTTGTAGATGGGGGGAAAAAAACCGAATAAAAAAGGGGTTTTGTACTCAGTGAGGACACCGAGGGTGGAAAATGTTAAAAATTTTGTATGGGTTATTTACCAGCCTCCCAAAGATGTAAATTCTTATGGTCATTTTTTCCCCGTTACGGCGATAAGTCGACTCCTCTGTCAAGGCGTTCAGAAAGGTGAACGTTTCTATTGCCCCATGTGCCTCTCCCCATTCACATCTGAGCGAACGTTTTCAGATCACATGGGGCATTGCAAAATTCACGGAAATCAAAGAATAGAAATGCCGGCAGAAGGCAAAGACATTTTACAATTTAAAAATTTTCAAAATTCTCTTCTGCAATCTGATAAAATGTCTTTAGACTGTGAAACAAGACTGGTTGAGGTATCAGACCCATCAAGGCCAAATATAGTCAAGGAACACAAAACTAGTTGCGTGTTCCTACGCACATGCCCGTCGCGACGCCAACAATAAAATGCTATTGGAAGAGTTTTTTTTTACTATGGACGAGGAGGGCAGTATGGAAAAGCTATTGGTTTCTTTAATAAAAACAGCAAACAGAGCAATTTCACGATTACGTCATACTAATTATCCGATGACATTGTCGGATAAAGAGCAATTGGCGTTGGAAAAGGGGACAATTTGCTGGGTGTGTAGGGGTGCCCTTGCCCCAAAAGACGCGGTGCAGGACCACGATCACCTTATTGACCCCAATTCGGGTGTTGGGGGGATTTCGGTGGGGGGGGTGGGGGTGGTCGGTTGACGGGAAAAGTAACTTTCGGGGGTGGGCTCACAATTCATGTAATTTTTTGGTGTGTTGTTGGTGGGGGTGTGGTGTTTGGGGGCTCAAAAATTAAACAACAACTTTTTCTACCGGTTTTATACATAACTCTAACTACGATCTGAAGTTTGTGTGCTACCTGCATTGGCACATCTTCAAAGAAATCGAACAGTGGATGATGATGCATGGGTGATAGACAGCTTTACGTACAAAATCATACCTAAGTCATCGGAAAAGTTGCTTGTTTTGGAATTTATGTGGAAATTGTTGAAGCCGGTGTTGAGTACACGAATAAAATTCGCTTTTAGATTCCTACAGTTTTTTTTCCCAAATCATTGAGCGAATTAATTCAAGTGCAGAAAAACGATGACGGCAGCAATGCTTTCCCCCTTCTCAAGCAACAATTTCCAAATGATTTATATGATTTGTTAACGGTCCAAGGGCATCTATCCTTATGACTTTTATTGTTCCATGTCGAGATTCGCCGAGGAGACTATTCCTTGTATTGAATCGTTTTTTACGACAGTCTTCACGATCGTAGTTGCACCCCCCGAGGAATACAGTTTTGCTAAAAAAGTTTGGGCAGCGGGAGGGTGTAAAAATGGATTTGACTACTGCAAGCTGTATTTGTCGAGTGACGTGTTAACTTTGTTAGACATTATGTGTAAAAATACGGATAAAATCTATGAGGAGTTTAATCTTGATTTGGGGTATTATTTTTCTTCGCCTCATCTAGTGATGGACCTCATCCTGAAAATTAGTGGGGAAAAAATCGGGCTAATCACTGACATTGATCAGCATCTGTTTCCATCGAGAGGTCAATGAGGGGGGTTTTTTTTTTTGTTTTCACGGAGACCGTATCTTGGAAACTGATCCTACGGGGGAGAAGACGGGGACAAAATCAAATGCAGTTTTCCTCGATATGAATTCTCTCTACCCCTCGGCCATGTCCCATTATGCACTACCTTGCGGCGACTATAAATGGCTCCAATGACCCTCAAGCTCCCCATTTCCCCAACATTGGCGACGACAGTGTTGAGGAGAATGGACCGGTTGGATGGTTTTTTGAAATTGATGGAGAGATACCAGTCGAGCTTCACGATTCAGTAAAGGATTTTGTTTTCCCATGTATCAATAGACCTGTGACTAAGGACTCTTTGAGTCCTCGCAATAGGCGTTTAGTCGAGGTGGACGGATTGCATTGGGCGCCTTCAAAACAAAAACTTATTGCTGACCTTCTGCCGAAAAAAAAACATAGTTGTACATCATGTAGCGTTAAAATGGATGTGTAACAATGGTTTCAAACGTCACAAAGGTTCACCGAGCACTCGAATTTAGTCAAAAACCCTATTTGAAAACGTTTGTTGACACTTTTGTCAGCAAACGTTCTGCAGCAAAGACGAAAGCTGAAAAAGAAATTTATAAACTCATTTTGAATTCAGCTTTCGCAAAATGTGTGAGAGTGTTCGTAATAGGAATCGTTGCGACGTTGTGTGACCGATCCAGAACAATGTGCTCGAATTATTGCCGATCCCAATTACACTTCCTTTACAATCATTGGCCCGGACATGGTACTTTTGAATAGGAAAAAAAGACGCATTGTCCTGAATAAAAATATTGCAGCAGGCAGTGCTATCTTGGAGATCTCAAAAAAGCTCATGTTGGAATTCTACTACAATGTGGCTAGGGTACAGTGGCCGGAAAAGGGGCAAGTAGAGGTCTGCTACGGTGACACGGATTCTCTACTGCTCAAAGTAAAAACATCAAATCTAATTGATGATTTGGCGCACGGTGAAATTATCAGCTCACGGATGGACTACACCAATTGGAGTGTTGGTCTTTACCCTGAGCTAGTAAAAACGTCGGGCGCCCAATCAACTTTTATTTTTAAAATCTGAAACGGGTAGCGACTTGATTTCCCATGGTATGTTTGTAGGTCCGAAGGGTGTACTTTATACAGACACACGACGAGGAAATCAAGAAACGTTGCAAAGGAGTACCCACGCACTATGTGGACAAGAATTTCAATATGGACATTTATAGGAATTGTATTACTGAAAATACAATTCCACGAGCCAAATTGTTGGCAATTCGTTCATTGAAGTACAAGAACTATACTGTAAATGTAGAGAAAATAGCCATGAGTACCATTTCCGACAAGGTCTATGTTTGTCAAGATGGTGTGACCACCCTCCCCCCTTGGACACTATTTAACTTCAGACCGGTCCGAATGTATTGCCCACCGTGAAACTCTCGGTTTAAATAAAGTCCTGTAACTAATTCCTAAAAAACCTTTGGGGGGGGGGGCCTCGCGACCCGGGGGGGGGCCTCGCGGCCCGGGGGGGGGGGCCGCCGCCCAGCGCGGGAGGCGCCACCGTCACCAAAGTTATTTTTTTTTTGGACTTAGAGCAGATTTTTTTTTTTCAAGTGCCATCTCTAATTTAATGTTTTTTTTCTCTATAAAAAAAAAAAAAAAAAAAAAAAAAAATGTTTCTCTCTCTTGGTGCATTCCATGTAAATGTTGTTGTTGTATTTATTATTATAAATAAATTAAAAAAAAAAAATTATTTTTTCAAGTGCTCTCTCTCTAATTTAATGTTTTTTTTTCTCTGTAAAAAAAAAAGTGTTTTTTATCTGTGTGTACCTATGTAAATGTTGTTGTTGTTGTTGTATTTTTTTATTATGAATATTTTAAAAAAAAGTGTATTTTTTCAATGTATGTTACTTTTTTTTATCTGCATATAATAAAAGAAAAAAAAAAAGAATATGATTCTTTGTCTTTTGTCTTTGTCTTCTTGAAGAACCGAGTAGTAGTAGGGAAAAAAAAAATTATTTAGTCATTAGACAATTAGGGTCTACAGTTAGTTGTTCTCCAGGTGAACTGTTGAAAGGAACATGTATCAATTTAAAACACCATTCAGATCGTTTCTGTGTGGGCCCTCAATGTCGGGCAAAACAACACTCTTAACTAAAATAATTAAAAATTGTGATAAAATGTTTGCGGAAAAAGCCGAAAAAAATCTACTATTGCTATAGTATTTGGCAGGAGTCGTACAATAAAATAAAAGCAATTGCTGCTGCCATGGGATCGATGCAGATACAGTTCATACAGGGACTTGATGTTTTCAACATTGTTGAACCAAACTCTTGGCTGATCATTGACGATCTGGCTGAATCCATTGAACAATGGTCCCAGCAAATGTTGCAATTGTTCACTGTTCGCTCTCATCATGAACAGATTTCCGTTACTCTGGTTCTACACAATCTCTTTCATCAGAGCAAATGTATGCGAACACTTGCTTTGAACTGTACCTACTATATCATCTACAGAGTTGTTCGTGATTCTAGCTCGCTAATAACCCTCAATAAACAAATCTATCCAGGTGCCCCTAAATTCCTGCTCTCAGCATACAATCAGGCAACTAATAAACCCCACGGTTATATCCTGCTGGATCTTAATCAAAATACACCCGAGGATCTGCGTGTAGTCACAGATATTTTCGACAATGAAATTACAGTATATCTCCCGGTGAACACTAAAAAGACCTATTAGTCGCTATCATGACACTGAAGAAACTACATGAAAAATAGACACTTGTTTTCAGTTCTAAGCACTTCAAAACCTCAGCTTAGAAAAGCAATACTCAAACATGGTATTGACAAAATGATTTCATTAATCTAATATCTGAACTTTGTTTAAATTTGACCGAGGGTAATGTTCAACTACCAGAAGTAGTTAAGCAACAGGCAAAGCAACATCGTTCCATTGTACGTACATTGGCCTCTAAAAAAGAAAGGAAAGAATTTTAAAAGGAAACGACTTCTTCAGGCGGGCGGTAGCTTTTTCACACTTTTACTGCCAATAATTGCAGGACTTGTAAACAGTTTTCTCTAGTGAGAATGGCAAAACCCTATAAATTGACTCCAATAGAACTCGCTCTCTCACCCGTCGAACACTTTGAGGACAATCTGAGTAAATTCCTCGACAATGAAACTATTGATGATGATAAAAAAACTGATTTTACTTCAAGATGCACTTCGCCGAGTGGACAAACACTATTGATCAAAGCCCACTGCTGATCCCAAAAAAGAATCATCTCCTCAAGAGTCTCCTGCTGCTGTTGCTGGAACACAATTAAAGAAGGAGGAATTGGATTCAATTGTATTGAAAATTGGAAATCTAATGCCCCACTCATATCGTGAACAAAGTAAACGACTCCTAATCTATCTCTTGGAAAGTGATCAAATTCAAGTTGAGAGCAATGGGGAAAGGATTATAATTCAGGGCAAGAGCTATAATCTACTTGATTTAATGTATGACATGGTTACAAATCGTAAAGGACTATTATCATTTGACACTCATCTATACAACTTTCTAAATACATTAAACTTCCCCAAAAGTCTTATTGGCAATAGACAAAATTCTAAAAAATCTAAATGAACGTGCATCATCAACATTAAAAGATGAACTGAAGCAGAAGAAGATTTTAAATCAATTTTTGGAAAAATACTAGCACACCACTGATAGCTAGACAAAAGCGAAGACGTATCAAGTCAACGTCTCCGCCACCAGCAGCAGCAGCAGCCAGTATACAAAAGGGTAGCGGACGTTTACACAACGTGTTTACGTTCGAAATGGCTGAAGTTCTGAAAGGTGTTTATGAAAATATTGGCGAGGCGGGGAGTTTAAGTTCCCCCACAACTCTTTCCAAAGTCACAGGTGTTCGCACTAAAAGTGTACAAGACTATCTACAAAATGAACCAAGTTACACTCTGCATAGAAATCATAGACTTCGTGCCAATCAATATCGAAAAACTAAAGCCTTTTACCCATTGGATATAATGCAAGCAGATCTCCTGACTCTAGATGAGCTTCAAAGACGTCACAATACACCGTACAAGTACATTCTACTTGCAATCAGTGTTTTTAGTCGCTATGCATATGCAATTCCATTGCGATCAAAGAGAGGTGTTGAAGTTGCTCAGGCCATTGAAAGTATTCTCGAAAAGGATTCATATAAAAAAAATTCAAACGGATCGCGGTAGTGAATTTGTTAATCCTCATGTTGCAAAAGTACTAGAGAAATATAGTACACTGCTCTATCATAGTCACAGTCCTATAAAGGCTGCATTGGCCGAACGATTGATAAGAACTATTCGACTTTTAATTTCAAGATATTGTACATTGAAAAATACACAGCTTTTATTCATGATCTAGATAAAATCATGTTGATTTATAATCAACGACCTCATCGCTCATTGTCCAACTCTACACCAACGGAAGTTCATCATTCGGATCATAATACAATTGACACCTTTCTTAAACAATATTCCAATGAATCAAAGGCCAAGAAGAAGAAGAAAAATAAATTCAAGGTTGGTAATACTGTTCGAATTAATAGAACAACTAATGTTTTTGAAAAGGGGAATTACTTGTGGTCCACTGAACTTTTTAAAGTGGCAAAAATCCTAGACACTAAACCCATAACTTATCGCCTGCGTGATACCAAAGATGAAGAGATTCTCGGCGGCTTTTATGACTATGAATTGCAAAAAGTTATAAAAATGCTAGTGAAATCTATCAAATTGAAAAGATATTAAAGACACGTACTCGCGGGGTAAGAAACAGTTACTTGTTCGCTGGCTAGGATACAACTCTGATTTTGATTCTTGGATTGGTGTTGAAGATATTGACAATGCCCAATGATTTCTATGTAACTTTCATGTCCAACGTTTCCGATCCTCTCTACAATGACTTGAATAGGACAAGTGATTTTTGGACAAAACTCTCACCCGCCATCAAATTGACGGTGCATATGAAGTGGCCCTTGTCGACTGTATCCTCAAAAATACCTATGACATCCTGAGAAAGGATCGTAAATATGAAATAAAAATACGACCGTTTGAATTCGGTGATGAAGGTGCAATGGCAACTTTTGACTCTAATCAGTACCCTATTGCTAAACATCCCCTACAGGGAATACAATAACATGCATGAACTGTGTCGAGTTATCAACAAAAAAATTGCAAGTCGAAAAAAAAAGGTGGTTTCACTTTCAATTACTCGACAGAACAAAGGAGAATTTATATTACCAATCCATTTGAGAATGAAAGAATTTTCCTCAATGAGAATTTACGTGAGGTTCTTGGTTTTAAAAAACGTATTATTAGGACAGAAAATTTCAGTGGTAGTGACCAAGTTATCTATGCAGACTATGCACCCAGCTTCTCCACGGACACTTGTATATTTCTCTACGCTTCATTTGTGGAAACATCTCGGGTTGGTAATTCAAATGTTCCCCTCCTACGAGTTCTTGAACGAAAAACCAAATCAAGAACATGTTCACCACTACAATATAAAGCATCTTCAGTATATTCCCGTAAACACTTCCTATTTGGAACTCTGTCAGTTAACACTAAGAACCGAATTAGGTGATCCAATAGCAATTTCAAAAGGCCTAGCAGTGATTACATGTCATTTTCGACCTATTGTCAACGACAAAGACGGTACAATCACCTAAAAAATGAAACAATAGAAGAATTCCATTTGTCTGTCCCGATATTGACTGTTATGTTGGTGCTTTGAGTCCACGTCAAATAGGCAATGGATTGGACTACTACAAGGGGCGTACTACAATGTCTGGCTATGGTCTTGGTAGCTGGTTTGCTAGGCTATTTCGTTCTGCACTACCCCTTGCCAGAAAATATCTTGTACCTGCTGCATCAAAATTTTGCTGCCTCCACACTACAGGACTGGGGGTCGGGCAAGAATTTCAAGGAGAGTGTTAAAGAAAATATTAGATCTTCAGCAAGAGCCGTTGGCGAACAATTAAAATCTCGACAAAAATGGGGAGGGATTGAAAAGGATGCGTTCGCGTCATTCACTCATCAGTCTCCACCCAGGCAGGAAGCAAAGGACATCAACAAGGACTTTGAGAAATAAAAACAACAAAGACCAATAAGCAGCAGAAGAAGAAGAAGAAAAAGATCGTTAGATCAAAGAAGGATTTCTTCTCTTAAGATGACTTATCTCCCTCACAAGGAATCATATCCATCAATCACTTCCTCATTGAATCTATTCAATGCTGAAAAATGTTGATGTCAGTGTCAAGTATGGCTACTATGAACAATTTCATCCCCAACAGCCCCTCTCGGAAAATATACACTTTCAAATATTTTCCAATGAAGACTATTTCATTGATTTGTCGTCAACATTTATTGATTTAAATATTGTGGTGAAGAAAAAGTCAGATAATACAACTCCAAATGCCGGCGATGGTCTCTCCTATGAAAACTGTATTCTACACAACCTATTCAAACAAATTAATGTATTTATTAATGGTACATTGGTGAGCACCAGCAATAATTTATCCAACTATGCAAGCTACATACAATTTATGATGATGACGCCAAAGGCGTACAAGGAGATGAGAGGACAATCATTGGGCTATGAATATCGAACAGGTGTTGATACTCACGGTGAGTTGACCACTGCAGTGACCCAGGAGTATCATCTAGTTGGAAAATTAAATCATGAGATATTCAATGTATCCCAATGGCTACCCCCCAATGTCAAGATTGACATAAAGTTACAGATGGCCCCATCGAATTTCATTCTGAGAAAAAACACTTCCTGCAGCACCCGATGCAAATGTTATTATCACATCGGCAATTCTCCACGTCCGAAAACAACAAGTTATGAGCTCTGTTGCATTGGCAGTGGAAAAGCTAAGAGCCAATGGTAACAACATTAAACTTCTTGTCCCCCATACAATCACCAATCAACGTCACATTGCCACGGTTCTCGTAGCTATAGCGATTCATCGTTTATCAATGGAGAAATCCCTTCAAAATTGGCTTTGGCCTTTGTGAAGAGTGGCAGTGCCGTTGGATCCTGGACTGAATCCCCCCATGATTTTAATTTTTTCGGTCTATCTAGCCTTGTGTGCAAAGTGAATGGTATTCCACTGTACACTCTATCATTGATAAAAAATCCTATAGAACTCTGTACGAGTTGACCATGCAATCCCTAGATCATGACTCTCAACTATTTGAAAATGGAATAACCGAATCAATGTTTTCAAAAAATCATGGGGTTATTGTTTTGGACTTGTCAGGCACACAGGATATGAGCATAGTACGAACTGGGAATGTACGTTTAGAGTGTACATTTGCCGATGCTCTGACTGAGAGTATCACGCTAATATCACTGAGCCAATTTGAAACCTATTGGGAAATCACACCCGACGGCAGTGTTCTACTAGACCTTGCACCATGAACACAAATCAAATAATCAATGTATTTAGTATGGATCCATACATGTCCCAGTACAAGTCCTATTGCATACCCTCGGACTTCATTGAAAAATTCCAAGTGTTAACAATACCCTAATCATTGTTAATAGCAGTCCATCGACTTTGAAACCGGTCATTGGCTATGCATCTTTCAAACGGCGAAGAATATTGAATTTTTTGATCCTCTTGGCCTATCGTATAAATTCTACGTTCCATACATCAGCAACTTTATTGAAAGCAGTGGGAAAACCATTATTCAAAATCAACGAAGAGTACAGGATTTAGCGACTAAGACATGTGGCTTTCATGCACTACTCTTTTTCATGTTCAGATGTCGTGGCTACACCTACAAGCAGTTTCTCAACATCTACGTTGACTTACCTCAATTGAACGACTTTCTAGTGGAGAATATACTTACAAGTGTATTTAATATTGATTTTAGTGCCCTAAGAATAAAATGTTCCAAAGATGTATGTGAAATTGATTATTAATAAAAAAAAAAAATTATATACATGATAAAACGACTTTTCTACTCTTTTAGATTTCATCCACTACTAGGTATTTGTCGACAACAACTAGTGCAGGTAGATTATTTGAATTCACAGTGTACTGATTCTGATGTACTGCAATGTCAGGGTCACATTTTCTACAGTAGAGTGTGACTTCACTCTTGTCATATCTCTTTGTATAGTCAATGATACTATTCGCATTCATTCTATAGAATTCACATGTTTCAATTTGTGTATTTGAAGCAATTTCACAAACAGTGTCCTCAAGTGTCGAATCACATTCTGTCACTGCCAAATAAAAATCAGTGGGCTTATAATCATAACACCCAGTGTCTTCACAGCAATGACGTAGAAACCATATTCTCTTGTTGTTCCAACAGTTGAATCGTTGACCTGGTTCCTCCTCCCAGAACAATCTAAAACCACGACGATACCAATCTCGTAGCAATAAACTAAAATCCCGGTTAGGATTCTTTCCAATCATACCGGGATATGTACTCTCCCACTGCTTACATTTTTTCATAATGACAATTGGAGCATAGGTGGCCTCTAGGATGAGAGTCACACACCTCTTCAAGACAGGAATTACAACCTTTAATTTGTACAGCATATCCTCTATGCAATTTACACGGGTTGCATAATCTACACTTTTCATCATACTCCTCAATCATTGTGCAATTCTCACATGATGACCAACTGCCCAGTGAGTACATACATAACGGACATGTATGGAACATTTTGTCATGTGTTGACGCTCTCACTGCCACAATGAAACTGAGCTAGCAACATCAAAAAATTGTCTGAGATAGAGAGAGAGAGAGAGGAGTAAATCATCCTTGAGCACCATCTTTCTTATGAAAAAAGTCCTAAATTCTAAAAACTAATGTTTAAAAGCATATCCACAATATCATTTTGCTGTGTCATGATCAATATATCAATAAATTGTGTAAATGCATTTGGACCACGATGTAGAAGCTTCATACAATAGTCTAATGATGGAGAATCAGTTTTCATTATATCGACAAGCATTCCTCGAGAAAAATATCTTCCTTTGAATAGACAACTCTAGAAAATCATCATCTAGAATCAAACGTTTTTCCATAAGAACTAGATTCCTCATGATTCGATCTTTCTCGAATCTATCCATTTTTTTAGAGTCCTAACTCTCTCACAACCAACTTCAGACTAATCAGAATCTCTTTTTTGTACTCAAAATATACGCTAGTCTACTATAGAAAAAAAAGAAAAAATACCATTGATTTAGAAAACAGTTTTATTGAACATAATTACAATAATAATATTCACTGATGCATTTTGTTCTCATCAATATATTTCGATAGAACATCTATAATGCTGACCGAAGTTTATTTATATGGAGAATATTTACTTTTCCAGCAAAACACAGCTGTTCCTCCTGCTTAAATTTGCTTAATGATATCACATATCTAGCATACATAGTGTCCCATTCAAGACATAGTCTACAGCCAGCAGTTATTTCCACAGCTACATTAGGTACTCGTATATCGTTGCTGCTGCTGCTGTCGGTTTCCATCATTAATCTCCAATAGTGTAAATGCACCACTCATTTTTTTTCTCCACTAATATCCTCTCAAATAAAAACTATTCTCTTTGAATCCAATTCTTTTACTAATATGAATTGTAAAGAAAACCATTCCTTTTATCAAATCCTAATCACCAATCAAGTCATACACGTTCCTCTTGGCAAAGAGTGTAATGACCTGTAACTACTAGAAAAAAACCTGTTTGTACGGGGGCGTAAGCAAAATGGTAGGTAACATACTACTGTCATAATAGCCCTACCCCTCAAAAAAATTTTGCTCTAGATCCGCCTTTGTTGGGAAAAAACAATAATAGAAGATTGAATGCACATGGCTCTTTTCTTAGGCAGCTTTATAGCGATGCTTATGATGGCAAAAATTAGCTATTTTATCGCTGATGTGGCGGTTTATCTTTTAACTTCCCTTGTTGAAATTGGGGTGTCCCAAGACATTGATAGGCATGTTGCACACTTACAAAAGCTCATCTAGTAAAACGTTTCTAGCAAATTGTTAATGGCGTGGAGAACTCGTATTGCGCCAAAAAAAAATGATAAACCTGAATTGGAGGTATTTTCCAACTAATTTTGCAATACTTTGATGCCAAATATGCATTCCCAAGTTACCAAATGTTACCAAGTTACCATTGCCTTGTCGAGAATCTTGAAACTGATTGCTGACGTTTTAAGTTAACTTTTCTGAAAACTTATTACAATACTATAAACGGTGAACTGATATTTATGAAGGTAGTTTTATTATTCTCCACAAATTATATTTTCAATGTTTAATAGGTAGTGTTGTTGATTTAGCCCGAAAAATGCAAAATAAAATAGACGGTAAAATGTAGGCTATCACTACCTAATTAACACAATTACGTGGACATCCATTTATCTATTATTGTTCGAAACGGCTACACGAAGCCGTATAGAAAAAAGCAAAAATCTCTTTTACATGTCAGTGATATTATGGATCGAATGCAGGACGAGGTGGTGTTATAATATTTTGACCACCATCCCCTCTTTTTTTTTACTAGCGAATTTCGTCAAAAAAAATGCAAGTAAAATGAATTTCCTTCGAAATTTTAGCTCCTTGATGATGCCATACAGTTGTGTAGGTAATATTACGATTCAATTGTGATAACAAATTGGTCGGATAACCAGAAGCGCATCCAGGATTTTTGTCCGAGAGGGAGGGGGGGTTACTAATTTTTTTTAGGGGGGGGGGGGCTATATAAAAAAAAAACGCATACAAAATTTGTTTATGTCCATTTTTGTTACTTTTTACGAGTCAAGCAAACATTTCGGGGGGGGGGCTCAACCGGGAACCCCCCCCTGGATACGGCCTTGGGATAATCTTGAGAAAACAAGGAATTATTCTTTTTTTAAGTTAAGCAGTCAAATCGCTGGGGAGCAGTCACTTATTTTGTTGTCGCGCTTTCTTTTTTTTTACTTAGTCATGGTTACAAGGATACATTACGTATCTGGCAGAATACATAGTAACTTTAAGTTTAAACACACGGCTCGAACCCTTAAAACCCACTAATTTATATGGAAGTTAAAATTGTATATTGTTAGATCTATGCTATGTTTCCACTTCCTTGTTTTTCAGAATTCTAGAACCCTGGTTATAAAAACACATTCCAATACCAAAAATCGTTAAGATAACCCCCCCCCCCTCCCAATTTTCTAAATTCTTTCCATATCGTTTCTTTCCATTTCCATAAGTCCCATTGCTATACTGACTTTTAAGGCCAATCATTCAAGAACGCTTATTTTCAAACTGAAGACCAGTTAACTTTTTCTATTGTCTCTCTTTAAAACGTTTTAAACATTTGTTTTCATTCACAACTTCTGAGGTTAAGCTTGTACTTGATTAATAGATTTTGGAGAACCATGTGTGGTATACAGTCTCTGCACGTTTGGCACACCAATTAATATCACATGGGCCCAAATACTAACTCCCATTTTTAAAGGAAAGAAAGATTTATTACGCAAATCAACACAGTATCTAGAGTAATTATAGGGTATTTTGAATCGGAGTATGGTGTCAAAATCGGGTCGAAGCTTTCTTAAACAAAACATCCTGTCTGTAATTCTAAACCCGAAGACTGAAAAGAAGAGACCAAAAGATTCTTTAAATAAAACGGGGGATTAATGAACGTGTTTACAGCTAAGTACGTGTGAAAAGCCAAGTGTCTACAGGATGAATGAAAATTGATATGAACAACGGTTGGTTCTAGGTGTTTACCCCCTCCCCTCATTTGGTCTACCTCTTAACTACCTCCTTAACAGTAAAAAACAAAAATATAATTGAATATAGTCATGCAATACCTCATTTGAAAGCTCCTGACATAAAGATTTTAAATATCCAAGTCTTATCTAATAGTTTTTGAAACAAATTTGAATTTGCCATGTTTCTCTTTAGGAGGTGCTTATATTCAGGGTTAGGAGGGGGGTTTATGGGAGCTAGGAAAATCCTAGGTAATGAAAACTTCTTCATTTAAGATATATCTTACTGTAAAGGATCTTTTTACGAATTTTCATTTTTCTTGTTTTAACATGGAGGGTTTGAGAGGAAAGGGGAGACGGGAGGCAAAAGAGGATTTGTGTGGCCCTTTTAGGTCTGATTTAGAAACCGACACCAGAATAGAATAGCTTTCAAATGATGTGCCGTTTGATAAGCTTGACAAAAAAAAAATGATAGACCTCATTTGGGCTACCTCTAGACTACCTCCATAATAGTAAAAAACAAAATATAATTGAATATAGTCATGCGACACCTCATTTGAAAGCTCCTGACATAAAGATTTAAATATCCAAGTCTTATCTAATAGTTTTTTTTGAAACAAATTTGAAATTTGCCATGTTTCTCTTTAGGAGGTGCTATATTCAGGGTTAGGAGGGGGGTTTATGGAGCTAGGAAAATCCTAGGTAATGAAAACTTCTTCATTAAGATATATCTTACTGTAAAGGATCTTTTTACGAATTTTCATTTTTCTTGTTTTAACATGGAGGGTTTGAGAGGAAAGGGGAGACGGGAGGCAAAAGAGGATTTGTGTGGCCCTTTTAGGTCTGATTTAGAAACCGACACCAGAATAGAATAGCTTTCAAATGATGTGCCGTTTGATAAGCTTTGACAAAAAATGATAGACCTCATTTGGGCTACCTCTAGACTACCTCCATAATAGTAAAAAACAAAATATAATTGAATATAGTCATGCGACACCTCATTTGAAAGCTCCTGACATAAAGATTTTAAATACCCAAGTTTTATCCAATAGTTTTTGAACCAAATTGAATTTACCATGTTTTTCTTTGGGAGGTACTTACATTCAGAGGTAGGAGGGTTTATATAGCTAGGACATTCCTATGCAAGGAAAAGTTCTCCGTTTAAGATATATCTTACTGTAAAACGGATCTTTTTTGAATTTTCATTTTTCTTGTTTTAAAAATGGAGGGTTTGAGCGGAAAGGGGAGATGGGAGACGAATGAGGATTTGTGTGGCCCTTTTAGGTTTGATTTAGAAACCGACACTAGAATAGAATAGCTTTCAAATGATGTGCCGTTTTTATAAGCTTTGACAAAAAATGATAGACCTCATTTGGGCTACCTCTAGACTACCTCCATAATAGTAAAAACAAAATATAATTGAATATAGTCATGCGACACCTCATTTGAAAGCTCCTGACATAAAGATTTTAAATATCCAAGTTTTATCCAAAAGTTTTGAACCAAATTTGAATTTACCATGTTTTTCTTTGGGAGGTACTTACATTCAGAGGTAGGAGGGTTTATATAGCTAGGAAATTCCTATGCAAGGAAAAGTTCTCCATTTAAGATATATCACGTTTTTTTTTACTGTAACGGATCTTTTTATGAATTTTCATTTTTCTGTGTTTAAAATGGAGGGTTTGAGCGGGGAAAGGGGAGAGGGAGGCAAATGAGGATTTGTGTGGCCCTTTTAAGTTTGATGTGGAAACCGACACTAGAAACATGTTCAGAAAAAGGATAGCTTTCAAATGATGTGCTGTTTGATAAGCTTTGACAAAAAATGAAAGACCTCATTTGGCCTACCTCTAGACTACCTCAATAAAAGTAAAAAACAAAAATATAATTGAAATATAGTCATGCAACCCCCTCATTTGAAAGCTCCTGACATTAAGATTTTAAAATATCTAAGTCTTATGCAATAGTTTTTGAACCAAATTTAGATTTGCCATGTTTTTCTTTGGGGGGAACTTATATTCAGGGATAGGGCGTTTATTGAGCTAGGACAATCCTAGGTAATGAAAAAATTAAATGAAAAACTCCATTTAAGATATATCTTACTATAACGAATCTCTTTACCAGTTTTCATTTTTCTTGTTTTGACATAGAGGGTTTGAGAGGAAAGGGGAGATGGGGGGGGGCAAAAAAAAGAGGATTTGGCTAGCCCTTTTAGATTTGATGTAAAAAACAACGCTAGAAAAATGTTCAGAAGAAGAATACTTTTCAAATGATGTGCTGTTTTATAAGCTTTGACAAAAATGAAAGACCTCATTTGGCCTACCTCTAGACTACCTCCATAACAGTAAAAACAAAATATAATTGAATATTATCATGCGACCCCTCATTTGAAAGTCCTGACATAAAATATTTTAAATTTCTAAGTCTTATGCAATAGTTTTTGAACCAAATTGAATTTGCCTATGTTTTCTTTGGGAGTGGTACTTATATTCAGGGGTAGGGGGGTTTATGGAGCTAGGACATTCCTAGGCAAGGAAAACTTCTCCATTTAAGATATATGTTACTATAACAAATCTTTATACGAACTTTCATTTTTCTTGTTCTGACATTGAGGGTTTGAGAGGAAAGGGGAGATGGGAGGCAAAAATGGTTTTGTGTGACCCCTTTAGGTTTAATGTAGAAAACAACGCTAGGAACACGTTCAGAAGAAGGATAGCTTTCAAATGATGTGCTGTTTGATAAGCTTTGACAATAAATGAAAGACCTCATTTGGCCTACTCTAGACTACCTCCATAACAGAAAAATAAAATGTAACTGAAATATAGTCATACGACACCTCATTTGAAAGCTCCTGACATAAAGATTTTAAATATCCAAGTCTTATCCAATAGTTTTTGAACCAAATTTGAATTTGCCATGTTTTTCTTTGGGAGGTACTTATATTCAGGGGTAGGGGGTTATGGAGCTTAGGGCATTCCTGGACAATGAAAAACTTCTCTATTTAAGATATATCTTACTATAAACGAATCTCTTTATCGATTTTCATTTTCTTGTTTTGGACATGGAGGGTTTGAAAGGAAAGGGGAGATGGGAGGCAAAAGAGGATTGTGTGGCCCTTTTAGCTTTGATTCAGAAAACAATACTAGAAACATGTTCAGAAGAAGGATAGCTTTCAAATGATGTGCTGTTTGATAAGCTTTGCCAAAAATCGAAAAAAAAAAACCTCATTTGGCCTACCTCTAGACTACCTTCATAACGATAAAAAATAAAATATAATTGAATGTAGTCATGCGACACCTCATTTGAAAGCTTCTGACATAAAGATTTTAAATATCTAAGTCTCATGAAATAGTTTTTGAACCGAATTTGAATTTTCCATGTTTTCTTTGGGACGGTACTTATATTAAGGGGTAGGGGAAGGGGGTTTATGGAGCTAGGACATTCCTAGGCAAGAAAACTTCTCCATTTAAGATATATGTTTACTATAACAAATCTTTTTACGAATTTTTCATTTTTCTTGTTTTGACATGGAGAGTTTGAGAGGAAAGGGGAGATGGGAGGCAAAAGAGGATTTGTGAGGTCCTTGTAGAAAACAACGCTAGAAACATGTCCAGAAGACGTATAGCTTCAAAATGATGTGCTGTTTGATAAGCTTTGACAAAAAATGAAAGACCTCATTTGGCCTACCTCTAGACTACCTCCATCACAGTACAAATAAAATATAATTCAATATAGTCATGTGACACCTCATTTGAAAGCTCCTGACATAAAGGTTTTAAATATTCAAGTCTTATCCAATAGTTTTGAACCAAATTTGAATTTGCCATGTTTTTCTTTGGGAGGGTACTTATATTCAGGGGTGGGTGGGGGGGGGGTTTATGGAGCTAGGGCATTCCTGGGCAATGAAAACTTCTCTATTTAAGATATATATCTTACTATAACGAATCTCTACGAATTTTCATTTTCTTCTTGATGTTTGGACATGGAGGGTTTGAGAGGAAAGGGGAGATGGGAGGAAAAAGAGGATTTGTGTGGCCCTTTTAGGTTTGATTCAGAAAAAACACTAGAAATATGTTCAGAAGAGGGATAGCTTTCAAATGATGTGCTGTTTGATAAGCTTTGACAAAAAGCGAAAAACCTCATTTGGTCAACCTCTAGACTACCTCCATAATGATAAAAATAAAATATAATTGAATATAGTCATGCGACACCTCATTTGAAAGCTCCTGAAATAAAGATTTTAAATATCTAAGTCTTATGCAATAGTTTTTGAACCAAATTTGAATTTGCCATGTTTTTTCTTTGGGAGGTACTTATATTCAGGGGTAGGGGGGGGTTATAGAGCTAGGACATACCTAGGCAAGGAAAAACTTCTCCATTTAAAGATATATGTTACTATAACAAATCTTTTACGAATCTTCATTTTTCTTGTTTTGACATGGAGGGTTTGAGAGGAAAGGAGAGATGGGAGACAAAAAGAATTTGTGTGGCCCTTTTAGGTTGATGTATAAAACAACACTAGAAACATGTTCAGAAGAAGGATAGCTTTCAAATGATGTGCTGTTCGATAAGCTTGACAAAAAGTGAAAAAACCTCATTTGGACTACCTCTAGACTACCTCCATAACAATAAAAAATAAAATATAATTGAATATAGTCGTGCAACACCTCATTTGAAAGCTCCTTCCATAAAGATTTCAAACATCCAAGTCTTATGCGATAGTTTTTGAGCCAAATTTGCATTTGCTATGTTTTTCTTGGGAGGTACTTACATTCAGAGGTAGGAGGGTTTATAAAGCTAGGACATTCCTAGGCAAGGAAAACTTCTCCATTTAAGATATATCTTACTATAACGAATCTTTAAGGAATTTTCATTTTTCTTGTTTTGACATGGAGGGTTTGAGGGGAAAGGGAGATGAGAGGCAAAAAGAGGATTTGTGTGGCCTTTTTAGGTTTAATGTAAAAAACAACGCTAGAAACATATTCAGAAGAAGGAGAGCTTTCAAATGATGTGCTGTTTGATAAGTTCTGACAAAAAGTGAAAAACCTCATTTGGTCTACCTCTTGACTACCTCCATACCAGTAAAAATATAATATAATTGAATATAGTCATGCGACACCTCATTTGAAAGCTCCTGACATAAAGATTGTAAATATCCAAGTCTTATCCGATAGTTTTGAACCAATTTAAATTTTGCCATGTTTTTCTTTGGGAGGTACTTATATTCAGGGGAGGGGGGTTTATGGAGCTAGGACATTCCTAGCAATGAAAACTTCTCCATTTAAGATATATCTTACTATAACAAATCTCTTACAAATTTTCATTTTTCTTGTTTTGACAAGGAGGGTTTTTTGGAGGGGCAAAAGGGGAGATGGGAGGCAAAAGAGGATTTGTGGGGCCCGTTTTTACGTTTTACGTTGATGTAGAAAATAACCTTTGAAACATGTTTAAAAGATAGATAGCTTTTAAATGATGTGCTGATTGATAGCTTTTGAATAAAAAATGAGGCAACAAAATTGGTCTGCCTCCACCTCAATAGGCCTAACAGTCAAAATAATATTTTTTTTGAATATAGTCCATGTAACACCTCATTTGAAAGCTCCTGGCAAAGTTATTCCAAATAACAATGAAAAACTCTATGAAAAAAAATATTTTAGTCATTAATTTTAAGTTCACGCTTATATTTGTACTTTTAAGTAAAATATCAAAAACAGCAAAAAAAATCAAAAACTTAGTAAAAATTGAGAGCTGTAAGTGTCAGCAGTTTTTTTTAAGGGTAGTTTTTATTTTCAGAGCTATAGGGTAAGCAATTTTAGGTCAGGGAGATAAACCGGAGATGGGAGCCAGGAGATAACTTCATTCTGGGTAAAAAGTTTGTCAAGTTCATCAATGCTTAGCAGCCATTACACAAAAGGCTGAAGATGGATCCTCTAAAGGACCTTCAGGGGTAAAACTTAGACAAGTCAAACAGGCTTACTATCCATAATAATGAAAAGACCATCTTGTAGAATTGAATTCCCTAAGCCTAGTTAGAGCAGTCAATATCTACCAAATCATATTATTGAGTTAGGACTAAAGTGAATACACCATTTGAGGCCTTTTTTAATGCTGATTACAAATATAATAAGCATTTCTATTGGAAATGAATTTTCAGCCCCCCCCCTATATGCCAATTCAGGGTTAGGTATAGCCTATGTAGGGGGGGGGGGGGCTGAAATTCATTTACAATAGAAATGCTTATTATATTTGTAATCAGCATAAAAAAAGGCATCAAATGGTGTATTCACTTTATTCCTAACTCAATAATATGATTTGGTAGATATTGACCATTAGAGCTTGGTAACTCAAGTACAACGCTGGTAAATATTTACCAAGTCATATTATTGAGTTACAACTAAAGTGAATATACCACTCAATGCCTTTTTTTATGCTCTTTACAAATATAATACTCATTTTTTTGTTGGAAATGAATTTTAGCCCCCACCCCTATAACATACCAATTTAGGGTATATATTGCACATTAGGGGGACAGGGGAAAGTTTAAGCTTACCTCTCATTAACATCAGAAATAAATTACCCCCTAATGTGCAAATATATACCCTGAATATATATATATAGGGGTGGGGGTTAAAATTCATTTTCGACAAAAATTATTATTATATTCGTAAAGAGCATAAAAAGGGCATCAAGTGGTATATTACCTATTCACTTTAGTTGTAACTCAATAATATGATTTGGTAAATATTTACCAACCGCCCTTGAAATGGCAATCAGATTATATAATGTCAGTAGGCCTAATAGCAAATAAACAAAAATTACACACCCTCGAAAATACAATTTAGGTCCATCATAAAGTCTTTTTTTCTATGATAATTGATTTCAAATTTTACACCTGAATTTTAAGCACAGTTGTTCGACGAAATGGAGAAGACTATAGTTAATTTAGCCAAAAATTATGCCTTTTTGGACAAATTTATGCCACGTCCATTTTGTTTTCCGATGTATCACGAAAAAGTTAATTAGTTGTGTATTGGTATTTACTTTGATGAAGGACAATCCAATACAGATTCTGAATAGAATATAGTCTGGTAACAATAAAATTATTTCTAGCTTGCTAGGGGAACAAAAGGGGAGTGTCCTTACCTTAAACCTTAGCTCCTTCGGCGCCGTTAGTGTCGCATAGGACGTCGATGAAGCTTCTCCACTCGTCCCAGAGCGATGCTGCAGTGGTAATATCTTCCCATTCAGGTACTAACAAAGTCTCAGCCATCCTCAGATCTCAGTCAAAAGTTCGCCGCAGTGTTTTTTGGACAACCCTGTCTTCTTCTGTCGCCTGGTTTCCAGTCGTAGGCTGTCCAAGAAAGATAAAATAAAAGTTCAAAATAGGGATAAATCCTTTTTAATAGACAGTTTCTATTAAAAAGGATTTTATCCCTATTTTTAACTTTATTTTATCGTCATGGAAAGGCAGTGGTGGGTCTCCGAAATTATCTACGTCCGAGGAAGCGGCCTTTTTTCATGCGGAGTACATTTCCTAAATATGTCCACCTCTTCTTCCTTAGAGACAGCAGTAATCGGAGGCTGGTCAATTCTATGACGAACTTCAGAGTTACTAACTCTTTGTTGTCAACTTATATTAAGAATTCTCCTTGACACATATTTTTGAATGCAAGAATTCTCTTTTAAGCTGTTGATTCATTTTCCAGAACTCACTAGCGTAGAGGTGAGTGGAAAGCTCATTGTTATTGAAGTGACGTAACTTTAGTCGTAAAGTATATTTTTACTGCTCTTCCAAGTGGGCTATAGTCTATTAAAAGCTCCGGTTGACTGACCGATTTTGTGTTTAATCTCGGACTTTATTTCGCCATCACAATCAATCCAGCTACCCAGGTATTTGAATCTTTCACCTGTTTTATATTTGTGTTCTTTTGAGGCAGAACAAGCGGTGATTTTGTGATGAACATACTCTTTGATTTGTTAACGTCAATGGTTAGCCCGTTTTTTTTAGGATTTTCTATAATTGCGTCAAATAGCTGCTGTAACCTTTGTTTAGAATCTTCTAGCAACACCACGAAATCTAAATCAGATAGTTGCTTACTGCTTACGCCATTACATAACATCTAAAAAAAAAATTAGATGTAATGAACGTGTCAATGTTATGAATGTTGACATTCTGATGGGTAACGATTGTGACTGTCGATGAACTGACGAGTCGATTTTATAACTGTCGATGTTGTGACGGTTAATGGTTCTGACAGATTTTTTGTCGATGTCATGACGTTAGTACTCCTGATGGTTAGATGTTATGACCCCTTCCCGCCAATAAGACACCTCAGCAATGTATCGAGAACTACTAAGGGTATTAAGTTGAAACTTTTGGGGATACTACTATTGCTACTTCTGCTCTTACAATTTAAATAAATAAAACGAGTGTAAGTGTATCCAGGTTGTCAAAGAGCAAATATAAAATCTTTTGGGAATTATATTAAGTTTTATTTTTCAGGTCAACTTTAGAAGCTATAGAATTAAATTATAAAATACTTTTTGTGTCGGAATTAAAAATTGTTGAAAAAGTTTCTCCAACATACAAATAACAACCCATACTATGGATTCTTATAGAAAAAACTGAAAAGATATAAATAGCATTTTTTTCCATGAAAAAGATTATGATAATATAAAACGAACAGAAATTAATTTTAAAAAAAACTTTTTCCACACAACAGGTTTTTTCAAAGAAAGTAAAGAGCTCCATTAAGCCAAGAATGAGCAAAAAATAAAGTCAAATAATCTTCCAAACGTAAAACTACCACAAATCAATATCAATAAATAAATGAAACTCAAAATGAACAGAAATTACAATAAATAGCCGAGTCAAACTCAAAACGAGCAAATATTTACATAAGTAGTGCTGATAACCCCCCATGCCTTCTTTAGACCAGAACACAATTTGCGCTTTACTGAAAACTAAATACGTCTGAAATGTTTTCACTTTTCTTACTTTCATATATAAAAGATTATCAAAACGTTAAAGAATAAGTATCAGTACATGCCAATTAAACTGACAATCCACGGTCTTTTTTTTTTCTGCAAAGTGCAAATTGTGTGTTATGGTCTTGAGAAAGTTTGGGGTTTATCAGCCCTACTCATTTTAATGTCTGCTCGTTTTGAGTTTGACTCGGCTATTTATTGTAATTTCTGTTCGTTTTGAATTTAGTTTATTTATTGATAGTTAATTTGTGTGGTAGTTTTACGCTCTGAAGATTATTTGATTTTATTTTATTTTTGCTCATTATAGCTTAACCCTTGACAGGCCACTATAGGAACGAATACCATGAAAAATCTCCAACGCTTCCCATGTAATCTCTAGGTCAGACTATTGACTAAAAAAAATTTTTTGCATAATTTTTTCAAAAATGTCAATTTTAGACCATGTTGTAAAAATACGACATTAGCCTCTCGAGGTATATATAAATGGGGCATTTTCACTTGGTGTGGAAGGCTTTAAAACAATTGTTTTTGGCAGTAAGGATTCTGACTAATGGACAATTCTTCTGGGATTGGTATGTTTGATGGGCGTCTTTGGGCTGAAAAACCTCTTCCTAGCTAATTTATCTGTTACGGGTTGCCTCCCCGTAGTAGCATAATATTTGTAGGCATGAATATATAATGAGTCGGAGGTAATAGGCTTGAGATTGTCTGTGCAGGATTTCGACTCTTGTTGATAGAAGAGCATCGCCAAGTGCTGAAAACCATGTTGTGACCAAGATGGGCCCAGGATTGCACAAAGCCTCCATTCATGGAGGTCCCAGGGACTTCTTGCTGTCCGGTTCTAAGCCGGCTTAAGCACTTCGGTGTAGACTTGAGAAGATATGTGATCCCCGTCCTGCACTGGTATCCGGGGATCATTGCTTTTCCTGAGGCGAAAAAAATTTCAATGATTTAAAGAACATGAAAATTGGAACTTGGAATGTTACGACATTAAAAAATGACTATTGTATCGACATTTTGACTGACGAATTCAGACGATTCGAACTGGATTTATTAGGAGTTTCAGAAACTCATATCCCAGGGGTAGGAAGCATGAAATTAGGTGATATAGAATTTGTTTACTCAGGCAGGAAGGATGGGGTACATAGACAGGGAGTAGGGCGCTCATGATGAATAAGGAAGCTGCTAAGTCTTGTTTAGGCTGGGAAGGTATAATAATAGAATACTAATTGCCCATTTTATGACTAGAAAGTTCAGGGTATCAGTTATAGTAGTATACGCCCCTGTAGAACCGACTGATGGAGATACTAGTGACTCAGATGAATTTTACTTACAGTTACAGGAGCAAATAGACAAGGTCCCAGGTAGAAATATGATGTTATTACTGGGAGATTTTAACGCCCAGGTTGGTTAGAAATAAGGATAGATGGTATCCCAGCTTAGGTAAATTTGGTGTAGGAAAAGAAAAACAGTAATGGATACAGACTTTTGCAATTTTGTAGGTATAACAATCTAGTTATAACCAATACGGTGTTTGGTCATAAAATGCTCATAAGCTAACATGGTATTCACGTGATGGTAAGACAGCAAACCTTATTGATTGTGTTATAGTAAACCGAAGACTGGCAGGATCAATACAAGATACTAGGGTATATAGGTTGCTATTATTGATGTTAAAAGTAAAGATCACCATCTAGTAGTGTCAAGGGTTAATTTAAAGCTGAAATATCGGAAGGGTAATTACCTCCCGGGAAGTATATGATGTTAGTAGACTCCAGGATGAGAATTTGAGAGAAACTTTCCAGGAACAGTTGAATACTAAACTTGAGAGTTTAAAATTTGATAATGTGGAAGATGGTTGGAATAATTTTAGAAAAATAATTTGTGAAGTTGCTGAAGGTGTATTAGGGAAGAAAGCTAGAACTGCAGCTAAGAATATTAGTGAAAAAAGCTTTATGTTTAATAGAAAGGAGAAAGGACTTGTACAAGAATTATCTGAGTGATAGATCGCATGAAAACAAAAGAAATGTAAGGAAAGTGGAGAAAGCATTGAAATATGAACTAAGGAGGTGTGAAGTGGAGGCCATGGATAAAATTGCCGAGGATTTAGAAGATGCAGCTAGACGGCATAATAGTAAAATATTGTACTGGCACGTTAGCAAATTGAGAGGTAGTAGTCAATCCGGACTTGTCCCAGTTAAAGATAGGAATGGGGTGGCAATTAGCGATAAGGAAAAAGCTAAAGCGAGATGGGCCGAACATTTTGAGAACTTGCTTAACCGAGATAGAGTTGCAGGAAAAAATATAGAGGAAAATGAAAAAGTTTGTGATACCTTGGATGTGAAGGAAGATTTGTTTTGTGAGGAGGAATTAGCAACAGTACTAAAAGGATTAAAGAATAATAAAGCTCCAGGTGCTGATAGGGTAGTAAATGAGTTTCTTAAATATGGTGGCTCTGAGGTTAGAAATAAGTTATTGAAGATTATGAATATGATTTTTGAAAAAAGGGGAAGTACCTAACGATTTTAGGAAAACCTTAATTAAGCCACTTTATAAGAAAGGTGATAAAAGTGAGTGTGGTAATTATCGAGGCATTAGTCTGGTCTCTGTAGGTAGCAAATTGCTTAGTAATATGATACTTTTTAGACTGAGAGATGCTGTAGACAAAGTTTTAAGAGAAGAGCAGTGCGGTTTTAGAAAAGGTAGAGGATGTGTTGACCAAATTTTCACTCTTAGGTTAATAATTGAGAAGTGCCTAAGTTTTTCAAACACCTTTGGTCCTCAGTTTTATAGATTATGAGCAAGCGTTCGATTCTGTTGATAGAGGAGCTTTAGTAAAGGTTTTATCCTTGTATGGTATACCAGACAAATACATTAAAGTAATTAGTGCTATGTACGAGAATAACACTGCTGCGGTTAAGTAGGAAATGAGGTTAGCAGCTGGTTTTGTATTAAATCAGGAGTTAAGCAGGGTTGTGTTCTATCCCCCTTTATATGGATTATTTGATGGACTTTGTTTTAAGGAGCACAGGAAAGGCAATGGGAGACCACGGAATCAAATGGGGAGGAAAAAAGTCTCCTAGACTTGGATTATGCTGATGATTTAAGCATCCTAGATGAAAGTGTGAGCAAAATGAATGAAGTTTTAGAGGTTTTGCGAGTTCAGGGTGCTAGTATTGGTTTGAAAATTAATGTTAGGAAGACTAAGTCACTAAGGCTAGGAATAAGTGAAGATGAAAAGGTGACGTTGGGTAATGAAAATATTGATCAGGTGGGCAGCTTCACTTACCTTGTAGTATTATTAGTAAAGATGGTGGGAGCAGTGAAGATGTTAAAATAGAATAGCCAAGGCTCAGGGTGTTTTTTCACAGTTAAAAAAAGTCTGGAAGAATAGGAAGATAAGTCTGCAAACCAAGATTAGAATCTTAGAAGCTACAGTGATGACAGTGGTCAAATATGGCTCTGAAGCATGGACGCTTCGAAAAGCGGATGAAGATTTGCTAGATGTTTTCCAGAGAAATGCTTAAGGATTGTTCTGGGTACCGGCTGACTGACCGTATTTCAAACAATAGGCTATACGAAAAATGTGGTTCAATACCGCTTTCTAGGTCTATAATGAAAGAAAGGTTGAGGTGGTTAGGGCATGTTTGTGCGGATGAAGGATGACAGATTGCCAAAGATTGTTCTTTTCGGCCAACCATCTAGGGCTAAACGGAAAGCAGGTCGTCCCCGTCTGGGGTGGGAGGACGTCATAAAGAAAGATTTAAAGGAAATGGGAACTTCGTGGTGGGCGGGTGTAAAAAGGGAGGCTTTGAGTAGATTGGGGTGGAGGAGGAGCGTGCGTAGCTGTGTTGGCCTCAGGCGGCTTGGTGCTGCGATGAGTTGTTAGTAGTAGTAGTAGTAGTAAGGCACAGTGGAAGGTCACATTTTTCGCATTCAAAAGCGGTATATCCCGATTTGCACTCTTTGCAGCGGCTCTGCTTTTCAGTCTTTTTTGGCCAGTGATCAAGTCCATCGGCTTGAGCAGATATTGCCGGTCGGAATCGATTGCGACTTCGAATGGGGCTGGGACTTGCTTCGACATCTGCGGATGGTCTAGTACGTTTTTACGTTGGGGCATCACACGCGCCGAGGCATACAACCCTGCAGCAATTTCAGACCTGAAGGCTCTCAGATCATCGGTTCGTCTGTCCTTGAAGTCAGCGCTTTGACGTCTGACCTGAAAAGAAGCCAGCTATTGCAGACTGCTGTGTTAATAAGCCACCAGAAGATTCTCATATACCATTTTCGTGTCCGAAGATGAGTTCGGCACATCTCCGCCAGCATGTCTGCTAAATCTACGCCACCCATATGACGGTTGTACTCATAAACAATGGCTGGCCTTGAAACTTCAACCCTGGATTTATCCTTAACGTTTCCAGCGTCTGCACGTATCCTGTGGCGTTATTCCTGCATACGTCGAAGCCAAGCAAACCGTGTTGTTATCTAACCATTTCACTACAATAACGCCAGAATGAATGTCAGTCCTGTAATCTGACGTTCCTCTCTCTCGTTTCTTCATTTCATCATCTGTGAGGAGCGGGCACCCCTTTCAGTCGCGCTTTGTTCAACGTACCAATACAAGGGAATCCTTTAATTTTGAGCAAACTCATTAGTTTTCAAGCTCGAAAACCAGTTGTTCAAAAGTAAATCTTGTAGTTCATTTTCTCTGGCAAGGTACTCATCAGACGTAAAACTATGTTTTTGCCTCCGACTCCAAGATCTGGCTCTATGTCACCTTCAACAAGAGTGCCCTTCCCTTGGTAAACTTCAAAATCATATACAAAACCTGACACACCAGCTCTTGTGAACACTTTTATTCCCCACTTCGTCGGCTTTTCGGTAGATATTGTCTCAAGTTGCTTCTCCCCCTTGAAAGGATTCATTTGCTCGTCAATTGAATTGTGTTCTTCGGGGCTGACTTCAAGAAACTGGAATGGATATGACTCAGGACGGGTCAAATCTTGTATAGCTTGTCAAATCCTTGTTCTCCAGGTTTCTTAGCTTTATTGTTGTCGTTGAAATGAAGAAAACGTTTGATCTTGTCAAACCTTTGTCGGCCATCTTGTCGGCAATTTGAGGGTATCTGGTGGCTGCTTCCTAGTGCATTCGATAATAGGGAACTTTTATCACTCCCAATAATAGAATAATGCTCATGAAAACTTTTAGCTCTTCGGCAGTGAGGCAGAGGTTGCATCCTTCAGTTTGAAGTGCAAAGACGTTACTTTGTTCAACTATCAGCTCCAGAAGTTCATCGTCAAATAATTTTTGGAAGTATTTCAGTGGAGTCTCCAAGATGCCTGGATCTGGCGAGGCTCTCCTTTCCAAGACAGATCAACTTTTTCTATCTCTACTTTTCTCCAGTCAAATTTTTTCTTGGAATTTCGATTTCTTCTTTGATTTTCCAGTACTTGCTGTTACCGGTTGCTGTTGCTGACTGGAGGGTGGAGTTTCCCCCGAGTCATCGTCACTGGGTTCAGTGTTTAGCCTCTACGTCATCCTGTTCCAAGAAGAAGGGGAGATTGTCCAGTAGAGGCAACAAGTCTGCATCAGGATCATCGATAAGATCTTCTGGAGACAGGAAGTCTGGATCATCGTCATCATCATCGTCGGATAAGTCCGACAACATGTCTTCTCGAATTTCAAAAATATACTTGCCGCCTCTTCTGCGTCAATTCGGCGATTTTGAGCTCGTTTTCTTAGTTTTGTCGTAAGATTCCGCCATCTAAAAAGAAAACAAAAAAATTAGTTATTCGTTTCAAAATTTGAGCCACGATCGTCCGATGTTGTATTTTTGCAACAGGAGGAAGTTTATCTTGCTACTGATCCAAATTCTTGCACATTTCGTGAATTTCAATTACAGTAATTCTAAACGGTATATATTTTATACGCATATGACATGCAAGGAATCTCCCACCTTTTCGTTTTGTTTCCAGTTTCTAGCTTAGAAATTGCCTACCTTTTCATTCGTTTTTCTTATCCCTTTGTTTGGTGACTCACTGTTTAGGCCACATGTCACACAGCAGCTCCCCGAAGGTACCAATCGACTGCCATCTTTCAGCCCCATCGAAAGCTGTTGATAAAGCAGTATTTTTACAGCAAGATGGCAGTCCAAGCTCGAAAAGTACAGTGTTGTTTTTTTTACAACAATTGCCTCCATAGGGTTAATGGAGCTCTTTAATTTTCTTTGAAAACTTTGTTTTTTTTGGATTTTATAAAATTAATTCCAAAAGGAAAGATGAATATAGTCTGTAGCGCGTGTCTTACGAGATACAGAAAACGACAGTCATCATCAAAATACGGCACGGAGGGAACCAAATACTACCGTCTATTGTAGAGTAAGATATCAAAACATCTAAGAAGACTTTTGATTACATAGATTGTTGAGTCCTGTTCACTGTATCACGTTTTTCTCCTTGAATTTAAGAGTGTCACAGTGTAAACATGCTCTTGAAAATTTATTAGGCTTCAATGCACTAGTTAGTGTTTTCAAGTTTGAAAGATACGTCACTTGAGGGTTTTTGAATACGTTTTAAAACTTTTTTCTGATAGAAAAAGTTAACGTCAACCGGTGGCACGCCGTACTTTTTATGCGGTGCAATGAGACTTACCGTCATTTTTCCCCTTAGCTGCAGCTATTCGCCAACGAAAATAAAACCAGCGTGGCGTCGGGATTTTTCAAGCTAACCCATTTGAATCTAATGTGTATAAATGTGTATTTAGTCTTACTTTTGAAGTTTTCTTTCTTTTTCTTATACTCCACTTTTACCAACCTTCTACCGGTACCATGCAAACTATTGGCTTCTATTGTGTTGTATCGGATTCGATATGCACTAGATACACTTCTGCGAGAAGAGCAGCATGGTTTTAGAAACGGTAGATCGTGCTGTGACTTTATTTGTCTGCTGAGAACGCTTTGTCGAGGAATCAAAAAAGTGGAATCAACAAAAGCTGTATCTACTTTTTATTTACTTCGGAAAGGTGTTTGCTCTGTTGACCGAAAATCTTTGTGGAGAGTCCTCAAGTATTATGGGGTGTGCTAGAAAAACTAGTGAGCATGATTATCTCCCTATACGAAGAAACAGTGCTGCGTCAAGACTAAGAATGGCACAACCAGATTTTTCAAGATCATGTCTGGTGTTCGTCAGGGGTGTGTACTTTCCCCATTTCTTTTCGTAATTATAATGGACTACACATTAGGACAAACTCTGGATATGGCGTAAACGCGTAAGCACTAATGGCGTTAGCACAGTAAGCATAGCACAATCGCTACCCGTCAGAGCATCGACAGTCATAGCATCGCACGTCTTAAAATCTACAAAAATTTTCATAACGAAAATCCGTCCAGAACCACTAACCGTCAGAACATCGACACATCATAACATCTAAAAAAAAATTTATAGCATATAAAAATTTTAAAAACTTTAGTTTTTTGGAGTTTAGGTGGGGAAAGGTACCTAGGTTAGGTTACGTATTTAATATTTTACTATGCTTTACCCCCAACCTTCTGATGTGCAAATATATAGCCGAAATTTGTTTCTAAACTATTATATAATTTTTACTATTATGTAAACTTATAAATTTTTCTACATAACGAAAATACCTCAGAACCACTAACCGTCAGAACGTTGAAATTCATAATATCGACACGTCATAACATCTAAAAAAAATTCAGAACGGAAATCTGTCAGAACCAACTAACTATCAGAATGTCAACAGTCATAACATCTAAATAATTTTAATGTTATGACGTGTTGATGTTATTAATGTCGACGTTCTGTGACGGGTAGCGATTGTGATTTCGATGACCTGACGTGTCGATGTTATGACTGTCGACGTTCTGACGGTTAGTGGTTCTGACGGATTTTCCTTGCCGGCAAAATGACGTTTAGTGCTTTTGACGGTTGTTCGAAATGGTAGCACCCCACTTATTGGCAAACATAAATATAATGCTGTTTGATTTATTTTAAAGCAACATTTAGTTTTATAGCCCTAATTGCACAATTGCATAACTGTGGGGTGTTGACATGCCTAATATCCCTAAAGACAAACGAAATGGCTGTCTCAAAGTTTTGACTGGATGCGTTTAGGAAAGAAATGGGCTTGAGAGAGGGGCTGCTTTGCCATCAAAATCTCTTGTTACTCTTAAAAAGGGTACCATAACTTTTAATTTCAATTTGAATTAGCTCCTGTAAAGTTTCAAGATATTTCCAGCTATTAATAGAATGGTGCAACCCTATACTATTGCTTATATGCCGGTTCGAAAACCTGCATGCATACAGTTTTTTCCTTTAATTGAAACTCCTAAACGTTCCCTAAGAGTTTCGTCTTAATACCTTTAGCGTCATTAGTTACATAACTGTAGTGGCAGTATTGAAAGTGTACATACAGTGCCTTCTGGCTAGTTCGAAATCCCCACAACTTACCCTTAAAGGTAAAAATTAATAATATAAGTTGACAATTTGGGGAGGTTGACATCCCCATAGACATAATTACTGGACCTTTCAATAATGCTCAACAAAATAGATGTCTTAAAATTTTGATTGGATCTGTTTTGGGGAATGATAGGATTGTAGGGGGAGGCTGGTTGTCCTCCTTTCAATTAGACTCTTAAAAAGGGCACTAGATCTTCCAACTTCCAATCGAATGAGCCCCATCCAATCTGAAGTTTTATACGACTATCCGTTCCATAAGAACCTTATATGCCCCGGGCATAACTTACAACCCTTGCACCTGGGCTCTGGAGGGTTTTGTCCACCTTAAAGCCATTGTTAAATACTCTTTGGACTTTTTGTGAACAAAATGGCTATCTCAAAATTTTGGTTTGATACGTTTTGGGGAAAACAGGTTGTCAGGGAGGAGAGGGGGGGCTAGTCCCACCCTATATTAATTTTGACTCTTAAAAGAGAACTAGAATTATACATTTCCAATTAAAGGAGTTTCCTCAAAAGTTCAAGCAACCACACCATACAATGCTCATATGCCCCCCGGCATAACTTACAACCCTGGTCCCTAGGTTCTGGGAGGTTGTGTCAACCCCAAAGGTCTTGCTATGTGATCTTTGGACTGCTTTTGAACAAATGGCTATCTCAAAATTTCAGTAATATAGCACATCAAAAATACACAAATTTCTTAATATAATAGCTTAATAGCTATAATAGCTATAATATATAATTATCAGTTATTAATCTTATTTCAGGACAAACTTATCTTGTCTTCTGTTTTTTTAAAACAAAAATTATGTGTTTTGCGTTCACTTTCCCGTTGAAGACTCAGAAACCATTCAAATTCTTTCATCCTACAGCATTAAACGACAAAACACGTAAAAAACGTTTCAACTTTTTAACTTTAACAAATACTTTAAGGAATATATATCAGTGTATATGTTTACTAAACTGACAATCCACAGTAGACCCCCGCCACCGCGCCGGAAAACGACCAAACGCCGCCGACAAGACGTCCAGTCGAACGCCGCCGAACGGTCGCAAGGCCACCGAACGGTCGCAACGCCGCCGGCGCGCCGGAAGTTACGAGGCCGCCGGTAGAGGCGGCGGCGTTCGGTCGACTTTAAATTAATTTTGCGGCAATTCTTTATTGCGTCAACCGCAAAGTAGGAGCTTTTCCTTCTCGTGTGGTTTAGTATTTTCGATTTTCTTGATCAAGCAGGGCTTTACACTATCCCCGAATTTTCGGGAATTTCTCCCAAAATCTATGCGTCACCCCCGAAAAATAATTTGGTTCCCCGAATCCCCGAAAATCACGCAATCACGGTGCCACCCCTAGCGATTTATCACCGGTGATTTTCCCAGCCAAATATTACTTTGCATACCATAATTCTTCACCACTCTATTGTTCATTAATTTTTGTCTCTTTTGTTACTTTGCATAAAAACCAGACAGATGCATTATGCAATTGCAAATATTGCAATATACACAGTTCTTCATATGTTGACAAAACAAAGTATCGTCTTTATGAAATGACTTTAAATCATTTCGAATGCAGTTTCCCAATCGCTATTTCTTACATCATTCGTAGTCAAGAATTTTATTTTCAAGTTGAATAGAATTATAGAACGTATTCACTACTATACAGCTTCAGCCTTCAGCTGAATTTTGATGAAATTGACAGCCAACAGATTGTTTTTACAGCTGAATTGTAAGTTTGCAGATTTTTTTTTTTTTTTTGCTGTTTTTAGATAAGATTTTCTTAATGTTTAATGCTCAATTGTGGGAATGAACGCCTGATAGAAAATACAATCTTATTTCTGAAACATTTTTACCCCCCCCCCCCCACACCCCGAAAAAATAAAAAAAAATCCTTCTATTGAGACAGAATTTAGCTATAGACTAAGCTATGTACAAGGTTGGGGAATTAAAGATGAAACGGAAGTTACCCCAAAAATATGGTTCATAAATAAATTGTAAATTATTGCCTAAGGGGGAATAGGGGGCTATCATTTTTAAATGATAATACCTCATTTTTTTTATTGAAAGCAGGGATGCCAAAAAGATAATTATTTTTTTTCATTTGAAGTGGAGACAGAAGAAAATGATATCAAATTCCCTGGGAAACCATTGAAATATTTTGATAGACCCAGGCCCCCCATTAGGACTTGTTCATTGTCTTGGGTATTTTGCGATTTCTTACAGGCTACTGGCCTAATTTGGCTTTTGTGTGTGTGCTCCCTTTTAATTAGATTTCTTTGGCTCTTTAAAATGCCACGGCGAATCTATGACTCAGTTTTCCAATGATTTGAGGTATATCTGAATAATTTCGACATTTTTTGTTGTTGTCTTTATACCCCTTTACTCATACCCTCAATTTTTTTTTTTTAAGGAACACTAAAACTGTTTAACGTTATTTTGCGTGTTGTGTTTGAACCATATAGCAACCTAGTTAATTATAAGTAAATTATTCTTCTAATGAAAGCTGAGACGGCATTCTATCAAGGGGGTATCCAGAGGGGGGGGGGGGGGGGGGGTAGGGAGGTATACATTTAAATGATAATATCTCGAAATTTTTTTATTGAAAGCAGGGATCCCAAAAGTTTTTTTTTTTTAATTTAAAGCAGAGACGGCATCCTATCAAGGTGGTATCCAGGGGGGGGGGAGTAGTGAGCAATCAATTTAAATGACAATACCTCGTTTTTTTTTTTTAAAGCGGGGTGCCAATAAGTTAATTTTTTTTTATTTAAAGCAGAGACGGTATCCTATCAAGATGGTATACAGAGGGGGGAGGTATAGGGAGTCATTATATTTAAGTGATAGTACCTTAATTTCTTTTATTGAAAGCAGGGATGCCAAAAAGTTGAAAAGTTGACAAAATTAGCAAGATTCTCGTGAGCTATACTTGATACAGCACTTGCATGGTTTTTTATTATCGTCCAACGGGAAAGGGACATATGTGTCCAACCCGCTTTTTTTTTTTATTGATGAAACGGGTTTACTGTGAAAAACATTCATTCATTAGTACCAGGCAGATTCACAATAAAACGAATTGGTGTGAGGTAAGCGATATCGACATCCCCACCTAACGTTGCGCTCGAGTGACAATGGCGCCCTTGGTCCCAGTGCCCAAGTTACATTAAAAGGCCAGGTCATAATAAAAGCTTTCAATTTGGGGAGTTCAAGGAGGAGTCTTTGACAGTCTCATGACCTCAGGGTACTAGATGTTGCAACATTCTTACGTATCTACAGTGGTTTCAAAAATTCGATCACCCCACAAATGATTACCAAAAATATGCACAAATATAACAAATGTAACATTTGGAATATTATATCAAGTTTTTCAAAGTTTTGAAGAATAGCAAAAAAGGCTAAATACCCCTAACTACGCTTGAAAGCTATTTTAAAAGAGAAACTCTTTGGAGATTTCCATGGAAACTGACCATAGCAGAAGCTTTGAGCCTGGGCGGCGATCAAAGAGGAGTCTTTGGGTATTTTGACCACAGGTGACTTATTGTTGCGACTTTCTTAAATTTGATAATTTTTGTGAGCATTTGGAAATCAAAGCTTAAACTCAATAACTGATACTAAGTCTCCTAACATTTTGCTTGGATTAAAAGTGACGAACTAGGAAGAAAATCTCAACATCTTCCGGGGGCTACTTCAGTCTGCATATTATTTCATTTAATTACATTTAAAATGGATGAGCTTTTCATTTTTTACCTAAGAAAATAGCTGGCACTTCATTTTTCCTTCATACCGAATAAACCATTGAGTGTTTTTTGTTTCATTGTAATTGAAGTGTTCTCATGTGAAGCGTTCATCATGTATTTTTCAATTTGATAAATTTATTCCTTTTAGATGCAGTTTATATAATTTGACTGATATTAGGTATTTGTGAATTTATAATTTGGAATGAATCCCCAAAAGAAAAAAAAAAATGAATACTATCCAAAAGAGCAGCCAAAAGCAATAAAAAAGCAGCAGTTCAGACTTAGCCTACATGACATATATTCTATAAAGAAGCCAAAACAAAAACTTTAAAATGCATTTTTTTTATATTGTTATTAAAAACCACTTTTAATACAAGAAGGCTTTTTAGGAATCCAAAAGAGCAAAATAAAAATGAATATCGAAGTCGCCCATTTCAACTCTTTTAAAGGTGACAAAAGAGATATAGGCAAAGGGCATTAATGAAAAAATTAAGCTTCTAAGTTCAAAGTTATATTTCAAAATTTGTACCCAGATAACTGACGAATTTTGTGATACGGTATTTGAAGTTTTGTATGCAGCAATGTTCGATGAAAAAAACTACTAATTTTGATAATTATTTATGTAAGAATTCACACAGCCATTTCATTTCTACCAGATTTTACTACTTCTCCTTGATGAATAACGAAGAAGATCAGTTTCCAGCCAGCGACTTGTGAATTTTTGAACTCATGAATAGGCTCGAATCTGTTGTAAATTTAAGCTGTGATTTGAGAAAGACTGATGAAAACATTAATGTTTGCGGTCAAGATTGATCGCGCCGGTAGTGCGCCGCTGACGTCTTACCGGCGCACGCCGCCGACATATTACCGGCGGCATGGCGCGGCGTGCTGTTTTTTTGGCCCCGCCGCCGCCGGTCTTCCCTCATCGACGCGGCGCCGGGGTCTAATCCACAGCCATTTTTTTTCAGTAAAGTGCAAATTATGATCTGGTCTTGAGAAGGTATGGGGGAAGTCAAATACATAATTTTCAGATTTTTCAACTACACTGAACAATATGGCTATCTCAAAATTTTGATTAGATGTGTTTTTTGAATTGATAGGCGTGGAGGGGACTTGTTGCCCTCCAATCACTTTTGACTAATAAAAAGGGCACTAGCTCTTTCAATTTCCAATCGAATGAGTCTTTTTCGAAGTTTCTACGACAACAAATGGCCATCTCAAAATTTCTATCAGATCCATTTCGGGAAAATACCGAGATGTGGCCGGTTATCCATCCTTCGATCACTCTCAATCTTAAAATAGACAACAGAACTTGTGATTACCAATCCAATGAGCCCCCTCCAAAGTTTATACGATCACCCTCTCTATATTAACCTAATATGCCCCCAGGGCATAACTTACAACCCTTGCCCTTAGGGCTCTGGGGGGGGGGGGGTTGTCATCCTCAAAGATATAATTTCTGGACCTTTCAATTACGTTGAACAAAATGGTTATCTCGAAATTCTGATTGGATGTGTTTGGGGAAGTATTGGGCATGGGAGGGGGGTTAGTTGCCCTCCAATAACTTTAGACCATTAAAAAGGGCAATAGCCCTTTCAATTTTCCAATCGAATAAGCTCTTTTTTAAGTTTCTCCGACAACAAGGGGCCATCTCAAAATTTCTATCAAATACATTTCGGGAAAATACGAGGTGTGGGGGGGTATCCACCTTCCAATCACTCTGAATCCTAAAAAGGGCACTAAAACTTCTGATTACCAATCCAATGAGTCCCCTCCGAAGTTTATACGATCACCCTTTCTATATATACCTTATATGTCCCCAGGGCATAACTTACAACCCTTGCTCTGAGGGCTGTGGGTTCATGATAAACAAAAAAATCGCGAAGAATCCTCAGATTTCTTCTCCTAGAGACATAATCCTCAGAGACATAATTTCAGAACTTTTCATTTACGTTGAACAAAACGGCTATCTCAAAATTTTGATTGGATGTGTTTGGGGAAATGGTGCACGTGGGAGGGGGGTTAGTTGCCCTCCAATCACTTTCAACTATTGAAAAGGGCACTAGTCCTTTCAATTTTCAATCGAGTGAGCCCTTTTCGAAGTTTCTACGACAACTCCTTCGATACAAAGTGCATTGGTCTAAAAAAAAAAAAAAAAAATACAATAATACATTGTGCCCCCATCGCTCTTTACTTAGGCAGCGCTATCGCGCTGCCTATGATATGCTTCTGAGGAGAATATACTTTTTAATGGATATGGATGTAAAATACAAAAAAAAAAAACAGTTTGTTTTAAATAGAAAAAAGGATAAAATGAAAAATCTTTTCGGGCCCGGTCAATTTTCTAGCTGGACAAAATCCTAAACAAGCTTGTAGTTGCCATGAACGAACTCTAGCTGGTTGATTATCATTGGAGCAACTGAGAATCTTTTTGCAGCCAAAACCAGACCCGTTGTCGGGAAGACATGCACGGTTGTTTGTTGTTGTGCTCGTCATCGGCATCCCAAGAATCATTCGTGCAAGGGCTACCACCAGTTGGATGTGCTCTCTCTGATTCTTCTAGAACGCGATGCATGGACTTTCGTTTTAGGAAGGCTTTTACCTAGTAGCGCTTGATGCTTCGTTTGCTAAGTTAGGTACATGTCAGCTTGTTTTCTAACAGCTTTGTGTGTTTCAGAAAAATCTAAGTTTTTCAGATAAAGAATAAAGCTTCTGCCAGAATTTTCTTTCGAGAGTATAGTTGCAATGTTACTTGTAATTCACGGAGCTGAACCCAAAGTCAGTAAAAAAATTTTCTAAAGCTATTACAGCAGACATTATATTTTTAATCACTAACAAAGTGGGATCTCCTTCACCCTCCATCTAGTTTGACATAAAAAAAGGGACAGAGAGGGGCCTCTAAGTTCTTCCAACTTATTGATGGTTCTGAGCATTTTCAGACTTTTTCTTTCTTACAAATACTTTCCTTCCTAGTCCTCACACCCAATTCCGCCCTCCAATCAACTTTAATTAATTTTAGACTGAACTATATCAAAGCATATTAGTGTGCATACAAATCCGCGAAAACTCAACTGACAGAATGAAAGAGGTCTACTTACCCCCTCCCCCCCCCCTAACGCCAATTGTCTCCAAAAAGAACATTGAGCAATCAAAAGGATATTCGGACAAATGAAAAGAACGAAGAAAAGCGCACAATTATACATAAGCTATAACGAAGGAGGGGCGCTGGGTCATTGTGCAGCAGACAGGGGGTATCAGATACCTAAAGCAGTGCATATCAATGCCAAATTTGTCTAAGTCTCCATGAGTCTTCAGACAAATAAATAAAGGGTTGGAAGGGGGGGGGGTAGGAATCAATCTCCAGATAAAGCTGTGATATCCTTCAGTGTCTGAGGAAGTCTGTCACCAACTTCAGGTAACTTTATAGTTGTATCTAGAAGCCCAAATTTATTAATTTTTGAAACACGATCAAGACTAACCGCATTGCAGCCCAAGAAAAAGGAGATATTCCACGTAGCAGTGACAATTCATTCCCAAGGTGATCCTAAAAAAATTTTAAAAGCTAAAATAAAAAATCGGACAAAGTAAAACGCGAAATAACATACAAGATATATAGAAAAAGCTTTTTTATGTTCAAGGGAGAGGAAAGGAGGAATTCAATCTTTCATATGCTATGTTTCAAAATTTGAGTCATTATGTCAAAATTCAATTTATGCAAAAAGTTGTCTTCCTGCTCAAAGAAAGTTGACAGTCTTTGAAAACATAACATTCTGCCTCACCATCAAAATTTCACTTCCCATACACAGAAAAAATGCAGTTAATAATTCAATAATCTTCCTCATCCTTGTTTTTCAGATTTGTGTTCTTGAACTGGGGTTGGAGGGGCTGAATGGATGTTCTCGAAATTGTGGATCCTTCTCTGATTGTCAGTGGGAATACAATTGGAGCAAAATTTATCTTTTGTTCCTAGATATAATTTTTTGACAAGGGGACTTCAATATTTTCGTTCTTCAACAAATTTTTCTTTTTTCTTTTTTTTTGAAATTACTCATCCATTTTTTGAGTCTACTTTAGAATACATTAAGGAGAGTCCACTTTTGGTGAGCTCGGCCAGACCTGGAAAAACTCGGCAAAGTTTTCTCGCTTCGCATATTTTTCTCCACCTCAAGTCTTTATTCCATTTTGCTCGAATCTTTCTCTTCGGAGCCACTGAAATCATATGGCACCCTTGTGCCACTGGAAGTAGATGTCTGTGAGTTTTTGGTATAAAACTTGTAAATCGGTTCCCTATGACACCAAGTAACGGAATACTGTTTTTTGTTTTCAGTACTCTTGGCCAACTTTACATTTACATACTGAAAGGACTTCAAAATAGAATTAACTTGCGGCACTTCAGTGTCTCACATAAGGCAAACTGGCAAAGTTTATCTCCATTAATAATTCTGTGGTCCTTATTAAAACGTGATATCAGAGAGAAAAAAATTCTTATGTGCCATAGCTGTAGGATTTCTCTTCAATGTGAGTCGTTTGATGTATATCCAGACACAAACTACTCAAAAATTTCTTTTTCATATATGGCACTGGTAGCGTCTTTTACTTATATAACCAAAATGCTGCATACATATAAAACAGCTCAGATGAGAATGGGAGGCATTTTTCAGTAAAATTGAATTGTGACCTTTAGTCACAAAGCCGTTCTGGCTAAGTGGACGTGCGATGGGTTTAGAAATTCTTTGTCAAAAGGGCATGGGTTCGATCCCTAGCGTGGCCACTTATTTGGTTTAGGACGAGGGTTAGTTGTGTGACTCTGTAAGCTCAGCCAGAGTCGACCCAGTTCTAATGGGTACCTGGAGAAATCTGGGGAAGGTAAGCAGGAAGGGTGTGCGAGAGCACTTCCTGGCTGGCCCCCAACCACCCATTGCACTTCCTGCTGAAGGGCCACGAAACGAAGATCAGCAAAGCGGGACGGTTTGGACCTTAAGGGTCTAGTGCCATCATCCTTACTAACTTTTTTCTTAATTGTAACCTTTTTCACTTAACAGACTTAACACAATAAACAAACTCAAACCACCAGATTTGTTTTTTACTGATCTTGGTACTTCCAGCTTTAATCTTCTATATTATCAAGATTATCACGATGCTTTCTTAATAATTTTTTTTTTTTTTTTTTTTTTGCTGCAGTTCCATCTAATATCTTAATGTACAGCTATATCGACACGTGCATAAGACGCCTTTAAGGCATATGCTTAATTTTAGAACGACGTCACAGAAAGGAAACTTCCTTTTATCAAGTGGAGAGAGTTTAATTAAAAATAAATAGAAAATACGTCGGTTTAGTCTCCAATAGCCAGATTTTGTAGAGCGGCTTCAAATATACAGCAACACAAAAATGTAATCTACGCTATCAGAAGCAAACAGAATCAGCAATTAAATAAAAAAAAACTATCTCTTAGAGAAAGAACAAGAGAGAAAGAAAACGAAAAATTGATTACAAAAATGCATACAATAATTAAGTTAGTATAATAATAATAATAATAAATTATATATAATACATCTGGAAGATGCAGCTAGACGGCATAATAGTAAAATATTGTACTGGCATGTTAAAAAAATGAGAGGGAGTAGTCAATGCAGACTTGGCCCAGATAAAGATAGGAATGGGGCCGCAATTAGCGATAAGGAAAAAAACTAAAGAGAGATGGGCTGAATATTTTGAGAATTTGCTTAACCAAGATAGAGTTGCACGAAGAGATATAGAGGAAAATAAAAAAGTATGTGATACCTTGGATGTGAAGGAAGATTTGTTTTGTGAGGAGGAATTAGCGACAGTACTAAAAGGACTAAAAAATAATAAGGCTCCAGGTGCTGATAGGGTGGTAAATGAGTTTCTTAAATATGGTGGCTCTGAGGTTAGAAATAAGTTACTGAAGATTATGATATGATTTTTGAAAAAGGGGAAGTACCTAACGATTTTAGGAAAACTTATATTAAGCCACTTTATGAGAAAGGTGATAAAAGTGAGTGTGGTAATTATCGAGGGATTAGTCTGGTCTCTGTAGGTAGTAAACTACATAGTAATATGATACTTTTTAGACTTAGAGATGCCGTAGACAAGTTTTAAGAGAAGAACAGTGCGGTTTTAGAAAAGTGGAGGATGTGTCGACCTAATTTTCACTCTTAGGTTAATAATTGAGAAGTGCCTGAGGTTTTCAAACACCTTTGGACCTCAGTTTTATAGATTATGAGCAAGCCTTCGATTCTGTGGATAGAAGAGCTTTAGTAAAGGTTTTATCCTTGTATGGTATACCAGACAAATACATTAAAGTGATTAGTGCTATGTACGAGAATAACACTGCTGCGGTTAAGGTAGGAAATGAGGTAAGCAGCTGGTTTTGTATTGAATCAGGATTTAAGCAGGTTGTGTTCTATCCCCCTTTATATGGATTATTTTGATGGACTTTGTTTTAAGGAGCACAGGAAAGGCAATGGGAGACCACGGAATCAAATGGGGAGGAAAGTCTCCTGGACTTAGATTATGCTGATGATTTAAGCATCCTAGATGAAAGTGTGAGCAAAATGAATGAAGTTTTAGAGGTTTTGCGAGTTCACGGTGCTAGAATAGGTTTGAAAATTATGTTAAAAAGACTAAGTCACTAAGGCTAGGAATAAGTGAAGATGAAAAGGTGAAGTTGGGTAATGAAAAGATTGATCAGGTGGACAGCTTCACTTACCTTGGTAGTATTATTAGTAAAGATGGTTGGAGCAGTGAAGATGTCAAAAGTAGAATAGCCAAGGCTCAGGGTGTTTTTTCACAGTTAAAAAAAGTTTGGAAAAATAGGAATATAAGTCTGCAAACCAAGATTAGAATATTAGTAGATACAGTGATGACAGTGGTCAATATATGGCTCTGAAGCATGGGCACTCCGAAAAGCGGATGAAGATTTGCTAGATGTTTTCCAGAGAAATTGCTTAAGGATTGTTCTTGGTACACGGCTGACTGACCGTATTTCAAACAATAGGCTATACGAAAAATGTGGTTCAATACCGCTCTCTAGGGCTATAATGAAAGAAAGACTGAGGTGGCTAGGGCACGTTGTGCGGATGAAGGATGACAGATTGCCGAAGATTGTTCTTTTCGGCCTGCCGTCTAGAGCTAAACGGAAAGCAGGTCGTCCTCGTCAGGGGGTGGAGGACTCATAAAGAAAGATTTAAAGGAAATGGGAACTTCATGGGCGGGCCGTAAAAAGGGAGGCTTTGAATAGATTTGGGATGGAGGAGGAGCGTGTGTAGCTGTGTTGGCCTCAGGCGGCTTGGTGCTGCGGTGAGTTGTTAGTAGTAGTAGTAGTAATATATAATACATATAATTATAACAATTCTACATTTAAGTTGATTGACCATTTTACCGAATAATTATAATAATTTTTTTTTAGATTCTCAATTATAAATTAATTATTAATTGATATAATATATATTCCTGTAGCGAAAATAAATAGTATAATAAAACAATCAATATTAAACGAAGTTAGCATATTAAGCAAAGTTGTTGGATTATTTTCTGGTCATTACGTTACAAGCGATTTTCCTTCGGTGTTCCACAAAAAATTATTTCACATATATTTGGTTCTTATGGGTTTTCCCCTGCGTGTACACTTTGGTGTCTTCTCAAAGAAGAAGTATCGGAATACTTCCTTTCACATATGCCACACGTGTAGGGCTTTTCGCCTGTGTGAGTTTTTTTGATGCCTTCTCAAATCAGAACTGGTAGAAAACTTTTTATCGCATATGGCACACACGTGCGGTTTTTTATCCCCTGTATTGTTCTTTGATGTTTACTCAATGAAGAATTGTCGGAATACTTTTTTTCACATAAGCTACATTTATAGGGTTTTTCTCCAGTATGAGTGTTTTTATGTCTACTCAAATCAGAACTAGTAGAAAAAAAAAATGAGTGCCTTTAAAGTAGACTTTTTTTTCGCATATGGAACACACGAACGGTTTATCCCCAGTGTGTATCCTTTGATGTTTACTTAAACTTGAGGCCAAAGTAAACAGATTATTGCAGATGTCACACTTGTAGGGTTTTTTCCCCTGTATGCACTCTTCGGTGTTTACTCAAATCAGAAGTAGATGAAACTTTTTCTCGCAAAAGGCACACACATAAGGTTTATCTCCGGTATGAATTCTATGGTGTTTGTTTAAACTTGATATCAGAGAAAATTTTTTTTCACATATACCGCAGCTGTAGGGTTTCTCTCCAGTGTGAGTTCTTTGATGTATATTCAGACTATAATTATTAAAAAATTGCTTGTTGCATAAATGGCACTGATGGCGTCTTTTACGTCTAGTAGACGACTGTGGTTCCATTGACTCGATTTTGCAAAACTGAATTGGAGCATGAATACCTAAAATAGAAGTTACCTTAAACTTCACGAATCCAAATATACTATGACACAGAAGCACCTATTTATTGTAAGTTCCTTTCCAGGTTGCCCATCCTATTCAAATGAAAACCTCATATTCGACTAACTTTAAACAAACATAATTTAAGGATTGAAAGCCATTTAGAAAGGGATAAGCATTTTCAGACATGGGGATCAGATTAAAGAGCATTAAACCGTTACTACAAAAATCACTGGATTGTGCAAGTGCCCAAAGTAGTTGTGCGGTTTAAATTTTGAAGGTTAAAGCTGAATCTTTAGTAACAAATTGATATTTTGGTATTGAGAAGCTAAGATTTACACGTACAAGTGTTTTGAGATTGCACCATTATTCTAGAAGGGGTCTCTCAAGGATCTTTGAAATGTTCCTAATTCGGAACACTTCACATAGACTTTTTTGATTTCTTTTCTAATTATGCAGCGTCCGCTACAACCTAGGAAAGAACGAACTGGTCCATAGTAACCAAAAAATTAAAGACACTATTTGAAAAAAAAGATTGTGAAGTTAGAAAGAATCGTCATTTATAGCTCATTCGGAAATGGTAACTATTATTTCGATTAATCTTTATAAAAAAAGTTTACGGCGAAAAAAAAAAAAAGTTTATGGATATCACAAAAATAGCCTGAAACCCATCAAAATAGTGTTTGGATCAAGGTAAATAGATTGCGCCACTGGAATAACCATAGCCGAAAAAATATTTAGGAGAATTAAAGTACTCCTTCTTGAAAAACAGGGAAAATTATCTCTTTGTTAAGAATGCAGTGGCACCTTTTTATTATTTTTTTTTATAACTTAAGACACGCAGAAATAAAGATTGGAAATTGGAAAGGCTTGTGCTCTTTTTGATAGTCGAAAGTGACTGGAGGAAAACTAACACCCCTCTCACAACCAACATTTCCCCGAACACATCCATCAAACTTTGAGATATCTATTTTGTTCAACGTAATCAAAAGGTCCGGAAATTATGTCTCTGAGGATGACACTCCCCCAGAGCCCTCAGGGCAAGGGTTGTAAGTTATGCCCTGGGGGCATATAAGGTTTTTATAGAAACCGTTGTCATAGAAACTTCAAAAAGGGCTCATTCGATTGGAAATTCAAAGGGCTAGTCCCTTTTTTCAATAGTCAAAAATGATTGGAGGGCAACAAACCCCCCTCTCACGCTCACCATTTCCCCAAACACATCTAATCAAAATTTTGAGATAGCTATTTTGTTCAACGTAGTTGAAATTTCTGGAAATTTGTTCTTTGAGGATGACACCCCCCCCCCCCTTCTAAAATCCTCAGGGCAAGGGTTATAGGTTATGCCCTGGGGGCATATAAGCTTTTTTTATTGAAAGCGTTGTCGTAGAAACTTCAAAAAGGGCTCATTCCATTGGAGAATGAAAGGGCTAGTGCCCTTTTTAATAGTTGAAAGTGATTGGAGGGCAACTAACCCCACTCTCACGCCCATCGTTTCCCCAAACACGTCCAATCAAAATTTTGAAATAGCCATTTTGTTCAACGTAGTTGAAAGGTCCGGAAATTATGTCTTTGAGGATGACACTACCCCCGCAACCCTCGGGGCAAGGGTTGTAATTTATACCCTGGGGGCATATAAGGATTTTATAGAAAACGTTATCGTTGAAACTTCAAACAGGGCTCATTTGATTGGAAACTGAAAGGGCTAGTGCCTTTTTTTTAATTTTTCCCCACAACACATCCAATCAAAATTTTGCAATAGCCATTTTGTTCAACGTAGTTGAAAATTCTGGAAATAAGGTCTTTAAGGATGACAACTTTCCCAGAGCCCTCAAGACTTGGGTTTTAAGTTATGCCCTGGGGACATATAAGTTTTTTTTTTATAAAAAAGCGTTGTCGTACAAACTTCAAAAAGGGCTCATTCGATTGGAAATTGAGAGGACTAGTGCCTTTTTTAATTAGTCGAAAGTGACCAGAGGACAAATGATCCCCCCCCATGCCCATCATTTCCCAAAACACTTCCAATAAAAATTTTGAGATAGCGATTTTGTTTAACGTATTTGAAAAAGTCTGGAAATTATATCTTTAAGGATAAAAAATCCCCCAACCTCAGGGCAAGGGTTGTAAGTTATGCCTCGGGGGGAATACAAGTTTTTTATAGAAAGCATGGTCACAAAAACTTTGGAAGGCTCATTGGATTGGTAATCAGAAGCCGTAGTGCTCTTTTTAAGAGTCAAAATGCTCGGAGGACAGCTACCAACTCCCCCCCCCCCCCCCCCCCCCGCAACACACACACGTCGTATTTTCCTGAAATGCAGCTAATAGAAATTTTGAGATAGCTATTATATTCAATATAATGTAAACATCCTATAATAAGCCTTTTGAATTTGGAACAAACCCCAGAGATTAGGGACAAGGGTTTGTAAGCTATGCCCAGGGGGTATTTACGGTTCCTATGGAAGGGATGGTTGTTTAACTTTACAAGAGACTCATTTGGTTGAAAATTGGAAGTTCTAGTTGCTTTTTCAGCGTCAAAAGTAATGGACGGCGTTTAGAACCCCCTCCCCCTTTTCAACAACCCCTCCTTTCACCAAACGTATCTGATTGAAATTATGAGATAGCCATTCTTTTGCAAAAAATAGTCCAAAGAACATACAATAATGTCTCTAGGGATAACAGAATCCCCCCTCCAGCGCCTTGGGATAGGGTTGTAAGTTATTTAATGAGGGCATATAAGGTTTTTATTGAATGGGCGGTCGTATAAACATCAGATGGGGCTTATTTGATTTGAAATTGGAAGTTATAAGTGTCCTATTTAAAGAGTCAAATTGATTTGACATCACCCCCCCCCCCCCTTCCACGCTCAGCATTTGCCTTAAAACCTTTTTGACACCCTTTTAAATGTTTTTAATTCTCTTAAATGATTTCCCTTTTATAACTTTAAGAAATAAAAATTAATTAAGATTTTAATGAATAAATATCAGCATTTGTATATTAAACTGACAATGCCCATTCATTTGAATTTTTTTTCAGTAAAGTACTAATTATATTCTGGCTTTTAGAAAGCATAGGGGTTTTGAACCCTACTCATATTAATTTCTGCTCGTTCTGAGTTTGACTCGGCCATTTATTTTAATTTCCTGTTCGTCTTGGGTTTCACTCATTTACTTATACTGATTTGTCGTAGTTGTATGCTTGGTAGATTATTTGATTCTATTTTTGTTCATTTTGGTTTAATGGAGTTCTTTAGTTTTTTTTTGAAAAGCTTATATTGTGGAAAATGATTTGAAATCAAACAGCCCCCCCCCCCCGCCGCTTCCACGCTCAGCGTTTGCCTTAAACCATTTGACAACCTTTTAAATGTTTTAATTCTTTTAGATATTTTAATTCTTTTAAATGTTTTCACTTTTATAACATTAAGAATCAAAAATTAATTAAGATGTTAATGAATAAATATCATTAATAAGATATTTATGAAAAAATAAATTAATAAGATGTTAATGAAAAAGTTTTTTAATTAATACGTTTAAGTAAAAGTTTGTACCTGTAATGTTTACGAATGATGTTGCAACTTCTAATCTTCTATATTATCAAGATTATCACGATGCTTTCTTAATAATTTTTTTTTTTTTTTTTTTTTTTTTTTTTTTTTTTTTTTTTTTTTTTTTTTTTTTTTTTGCTGCTGCAGTTCCATCTAATATCTTAATGTACAGCTATATCGACACGTGCATAAGAAGCCTTTAAGGCATATGCTTAAATTTTAGAACGACGTCACAGAAAGGAAGCTTCTTTTATCAAGTGGAGAGAGTTTAATTAAAAAAATAGAAAATACGTCGGTTTAGTCTCCAATAGCCATTTTGTAGAGCGGCTTCAAATATACGTACAGCAACACAAAAATGTAATTTACGCTATCAGAAGCAAACAGAATCAGCATTAATAAAAAAAAAACTATCTCTTAGAGAAAGAACAAGAGAGAAGGAAAACGAAAAAATGATTACGAAAAATGCATACAATAATTAAGTTAGTATAATAATAATAATAATAATTAATATAATACATCTGGAAGATGCAGCTAGAACGGCATAATAGTAAATATTGTACTGGCATGTTAAAAAATTGAGAGGAGTAGTCAATGCAGACTTGGCCCAGATAAAGATAGGAATGGGGCCGCAATTAGCGATAAGGAAAAAAAAAACTAAAGAGAGATGGGCTGAACATTTTGAGAATTTGCTTAACCAAAATAGAGTTGAAGGAAGAGATATAGAGGAAAATAAAAAAAGTTTGTGATACCTTGGATGTGAAGGAAGATTTGTTTTGTGAGGAGGAATTAGCAACAGTACTAAAAGGACTAAAAAAATAATAAGGCTCCAGGTGCTGATAGGGTGGTAAATGAGTTTCTTAAATATGGTGGCTCTGAGGTTAGAAATAAGTTACTGAAAATTATGAATATGATTTTTTGAAAAAGGGAAGTACCTAACGATTTTAGGAAAACTTATATTAAGCCACTTATAAGAAAGGTGATAAAAGTGAGTGTGGTAATTATCGAGGGATTAGTCTTGTCTCTGTAGGTAGTAAACTACTTAGTAATATGATACTTTTTTTGAGACTTAGAGATGCCGTAGACAAAGTTTTAAGAGAAGAACAGTGCGGTTTTAGAAAAAGTGGAGGATGTGTTGACCTAATTTTCACTCTTGGGTTAATAATTGAGAAGTGCCTGAGTTTTCAAACACCTTTTGGTCCTCAGTTTTATAGATTATGAGCAAGCGTTCGATTCTGTGGATAGAAGAGCTTTAGTAAAGGTTTTATCCTTGTATGGTATACCAGACAAATACATTAAAGTGATTAGTGCTATGTACGAGAATAACACTGCTGCGGTTAAGGTAGGAAATGAGGTAAGCAGCTGGTTTTGTATTGAATCAGGATTTAAGAAGGGTTTGTGTTCTATCCCCCTTTATATGGATTATTTTGATGGACTTTTTTTAAGGAGCATCAAAATTAATTAAGATTTTAATAATAAATATCATTAATAAGATATTTATGAAAAATAAATTAATAAGATGTTAAAGAAAAAGTTTTTTAATTAATACGTTTAAGTATTAATTAAAAATGCCCCAACGTACTATTGGGGCATGGTAAATCGTTTGGAACCGTACCGTAAGGGGATACAATGAACCTAGACTGTAATGCTGTTGCTCAGACAACATATACGAGCACAAGATGGCATAAGAAAAAGAGCAGGCTATTAAAAAAAGACTTGCAACAATCAGCAAAAGATTAGTCCCCTATAACAACAAGTCTAAAGCAACAATCGTAGTAACATATACACTCAGCTGGGCTATGATTAGTACTGGAATCTAATCGTCAGGATTATTTGGATTACTTGATTATTTTGTTAGTATACGCAAAGTTTTTATGGTTTTACAAGAGTGTTTCAATATCTGGTTTCAACCGAAATTCGGCAAAGATCTTATTGCTTTTTGAAGATCCAAGTTCAATAAGACATTAGCTAGCATCCCTTAAAGGATTATATAACAGGGTGGTACAGCAAAATAAATTTTCTCAAAAGGATTGTACTTGAAAAAGTGGTTGTGTCTGACCCTTAAGGAGAAAAGTTTGTGCTGGAAGCTTTGCTTGTGCAACAAAATTTTTTCACAAAAGTCCATAAGTTATATTATATTTAAGTTTCATCAAAAAGCAATATTTCAGGTTTCCAATCAATTTTCGGGCCAAGTTTATCCCCCTCCCCCCACTGAAAATTCTTCCTCGTCCCGACAGTTCCCTCTGTAAAATTCTCTCTAGGTGTAAAATTGAGCATTCATTCATTTAATCAGTATCGACTATCAACACAATATTGAAATTGGAAAGAAAAAACGGAAAAAAAAAAAAAAAAAAACAATTTTTTCTCTTGCACGTATAGGCTACCTTCGTCATTATTAGCTATTTGAGCCAATTCAGGGTCTTCTTTAACCAGAGAGAAAGAAAAAGGTCGTCTTGGGCCTTCATGATCCGGCGAAGAGGTAGAATCGGTTGTGCCGAAGATCTCTTCATCAGTTTTTGACTTCTGAAAAAGCAGGTAGTTATTTACATCTACCTTAAACCAGAAATTACAAATTAGAAAATACTAACACTTTTATCTTAAAAATTTCATTAGTTAGCTTATTTCCAGATGGCAAACCTGCAGCAACTCACAGATGCAGCCGAGCAGCAAACCTATAAGCAGCAACTTTGCCGTGAAACAACTAGTCTTAAAATGTAACTAGCGTACTGTTTGATGGTATTATAACATCCAGAAGAACTCCAAATGTACAAAGAAATTCCAACTCCCTGAATCCCCTGCTTTTGAAGCTAAACTAAGGTTCATGTATTACAATCAATTAAAAAAAATTCCATTAAGGATGTTTTTAAAAGAAAAGTAAAGAGCTAGACTAAACCAAATTTGAGCAAAAATAAAGCCAAATATGTTTCAAGTGTAAAAAAAACTTCTATATATTACCACCAATAAATAAATGAAACCAACAACAAACAGAAATTACAATAAATAACCGTTTAAAATCTCAAAACGAGCAGATACTAAGAGGAGTAGGATGATCCGCCCATTGATTTCTAAAGACCATAAGATAATTCGCAGTTCGCACTTTACTGAAACCAATCCTTATTTCAAGCTCCCTTTTTTTCTCATGATGTCAAAAAAACACCATCATAACCATGCTTACCGAAAAATAGAATGTGTACTGATAGTTTAATATACATGGTTCTAGAAGAATACCCCCCGGCGAATACCCCCTATTATACAGGGTAACCACCGCTGGCACTAGTGTTATACTGGTAAGTTACAATGCCACCAGTATTGGCGTGGTAATGTACGGGTGTCCACCACTTATTGGAGGGAAAAGCCCCGGCGGCACCAAATTATAATGCGATGCCCACGTCTTCTACCACACCGGTTCTGTAAATATCGGGTTTGGTAATACCCTATTTACAGTATACCCTACCCCAGGGTATGATAAACGTGATCGAGTGGTCAAATGGCCACTTTTTAAGGCCAAGTGTACCCCGCCCTGGGATACCACTGGAGATACCACATAAAAATCTCTAACACTCTCCTTGGATATAACGAACCCCCCTGTCAATATAATAATGATGGTATCTCGTAACTCTGTTCCTACCCTGCCTGGGTTCCAGAAAAATTAGTACACAGTTTGTAGAAAAAAGCCTTACTTGTATTCTTCCAAACGGTCACATATAAAAACAAAAATATACTTCCCCAAACGGGGTCAAAATGCAGACTAACTCAAAGATAATATTCTGTACAGCAGCTTTTCATAGGGGTGGACCTTCGCTTGACCCAGCCAATCCTCTCAATCCCCATTCAAAAAACACCCATTCTAAACTTTTTCTTAACTTTACCTTCCAATGACTCAGACCAGGAAGTCCAAAATAGAATTTAGTTCAAAACTTACTTACTGCGAAAGGATTTAGCTTAACAACCAGAATTCAACTTAGGATTAAAAATTATCTTATAGGCAAATGTAATTACGGAAAAGAAAATGGGTCATTTATCTGGAAAGAAAAGAAACAGGGTGGAACCCCAACCCCCCCCCCGTAAGATAAATGACCACCCACGCGCCACGCTGGTCCACCCTTACAAATATAACACTTAACTTCAAACTTTACAAAATCCTTTGTCTTCTTTCTTCCAGAAGTGCCTGCACTTCCACCGCTTGGCTCAGGATCTGTCGTTATCCACAAGTCTCTACCGTAGAACCACCATGGTCTCTATCGTATAGCATCCGCCTTAGGTTTTGAAAGTTGAAGTCCCCAAGATTCGTAGAAAATGATCGTGCGCAACACAATCAAAACACTAATTTTCTCGCTCTCACGGGCTTTTTACATTTGCGAGGAGCAGAGAATGAGTTTCTGGCACATTTGATGATGCCAGCCATCATGAAAAATTGGCTGCACTAGCCTCTTAATTTCCATCTGTGGAAAGCAACCCCATATCTCAATAAAAAAGTAAATTGCCCCTTGGAATAATTTGAAATAGGCCCAGGCCAAAAATACACAGGCCTCTGAATACGATAAGGATACTGGGAATGAAGTAAAATTTTGAGCGAACCATGTATCACCATTCTTCTGGGTTCCTCCCCTGGGATAATCAAATGAAGAATATGTGTTTTATGCTAATTGAAGATGAAACTTAGATACTGAATATGCTTTGCCGGAAATAATTGTTGATTCCCATGAAGAATAACAACTATGGATAGGGCTACTGGACAAAGGTTTGGGTGAAATGTGAAGTGACTGGGAGAGAGTATCCCCAAGGACTCCAGATCAGAGAGGCAAAACCTCGGTAAAGGAATCACAACTTGTCCGCCAGTTGTGCATTGAGGAAAAGGGCTATCTTCCGCGACTTCCGCAGGGAGGGGATCTTCCCCAAGGGATTCCTCCCCCTCATAAAGGATCGACATATCTTTTGAGTTGATAATACTAATCCCAGAATCCTTTCCAAGTTTTTCCAATCCGACTCGACATTCAATATCTCCCAACTTTCCCCAACCCGATGTAGGTTGTTCACCTCTATTCTGTAACCATCTTGTTTGTTCCCCATGGGTCTTGGACCTCTTTATCCCCCCTATTATTTATGTTATCAAGGCACATCCCATCCAACATTTTTTTTATTGTTCGCCACTGCAGGCTGAATCTCAAAATTTTGTCTCTTTTTTACATTTCTCTTTTCCTCTCTACTTTTCTCAATTTTGTCATTCGCGCAAAATAATAAATCATCGTTAAATCTGATTTGGACTCCAGTGTCCAACATCTTTGACTGCATTACTTCATTGTAGCTCCGTTTAATATCTCTTTTCTCCCTCTTGGTTTTTCTTTTCTTTTGTAGTAAGCATTAAATAATCGTCATGAAATCTGAACTGGACTCCAGTGTCCCAGTATCTTTGACTGCATTTCTGTATTGAAGTTCCGTTTTTGCATCTTTTTTCTCTCTTTTAGTCTTCTTTTATTCTTACCGCAAGAAACAAATATTTCGTCATCAAATGGGAACGGAACTCCACCATTTGGTTTCCATATTGTACTAAAATTTCTCGAAGTTTACAAGGAAAAGCGCGTACAATAAATTTCGTCTCATTTTTCTTGGTACAATCAGTGTTTCATTTGGCCTGTACTTGTTAGCGTCTCATATTCATTAAAGTGTTCTCAAGTTTTCTATTTTCTGCAAGTGTTCCTGAAAAATTATTTCGCTAGTCCTTATTTTCAATATTGCGTTGTCTTTTTCTTTCTGCTCCCCATTTCTGTGGATTGTCAATATTTCGAACAAGCGTATCAAGTATTTCGCTTTTCCGACAGGGCGGCACAGCCTCCCAATTTGTTTTATGGCCAGTCCACCTCCCCCGTAGTCAACGAAGCAGCATGTTTTCCCGTAGAACTGTTTAATGTCTGGTATTTTCTTTTTCTCTCGATTGATTCTTAGACAAATTATTATGGCTATCCGACGGATTATAAGTAACTTGTGATAAACGTCACTTTGCGAATTTCCCCGACGAGTTTCATTAGTGTTTCATTAGTCTGTCAATTGTTTTTTGCAACATCCTGGTAATATTTTTTTTATCGGCCACCCTATGGGCCTGTCTTTTCTTCCTCTTTTTCTCTTTTATCTTTCTCTGTTTGTTTCCTATCTTCCTCCTTTTTTGCTCTTTGGCTTTTCTTTTCAGTCTCTATACGTTCTTCTCTTTCCTCCTCTATTTTCTCTTCTACTATTTTATGTAAAGTAGAGGTGCATACTTTTCGCGGTCTAGAAATTTTCTTAATTAATAGAAGAACCCTGCTAATAATTTCCATCTGAAATTTGTTTCCATCTTATTTAACTCTTCGTAGGGTTGAAAATGTTCTCTAAGCGCTGTTGTGCACGCCTCGTAAGCAATGTTTTCCTTTTCACCAGAGGGACGAACCCTAACTAATTCCTTATATAGCTCTTCAATAATCTGTTGACGTTTAAGAACAATCTTTTTATCCTCCTTATATCCTTGCATTTTTCCGCTTAAAATGTAATATGACTCTGAATCATTTCAACAATTGCCGACCATTCCTTTCATTTAACAGCTTTTTATCAGCCTCCATTAGGATTTTGAAAGCAACATCTTCTGCCTTACTAGCTTCGTTGAATTCTGCTAGTTTTTTTCAAAATCTCCCTATGGCTATGATTAATGCCTTTAGACGCGATTCTTGTTAGAAGATCTTGGTTGCTAAATATCTTAGAACGACTGTTTAATCTAGAGCTAGCGTTTTTAAGGTTTGTTTGTCTCCTTACATCCGGAAACCAGAAATATTTCGGTTGATCTCTCTCAAAAGCCTCCAACTGGGCCTTTTCTCCTCTTTCTGCTTCATTTTACGTTGCTTTTTTTCCATGTCTCTTTCTTTATAGGCTACTCTAGCCCTTTCGTCCCTCTTTTCTATTCTTTCCAATTTCATCTTTCTCAGCCTGCATTTTTCCTTATATTCTCGGCGCTCTCTCTCAAGGCCTCTATATTAGCCTTTCTTTCTATTTTCTACTTTTTCTTTGGGCTTCACTCGCGATAAGATTAACTTGAGTTAATTTTATCTCTGTCCGACATTATTTCAAATTCCGTTAACTTCAAAATACCTCTTCAGTCTAAATGAAAATTCTTTTATCATGTAACTTCCGGTTTCTCGCGAAAAGTTGCTGCGTGTCAATTAGCCTTATATTTTTGCACACTAATAAGTTACACGATATATTGTTTTCGTATTTTTTTTTTATTATTGTCTGATTAGGCACAGCCCATTCAGATCTTCATAATTTTATTAATTGATTCCGTATTTTTTCTTTATGTGTAATCACAATAGGCTACTCTGTATGCTAAATTAACTTGTCTCTACGAAACTCGAATTCTTTTACTATTAGTGCTGTCGATAGCTCTTTTCTTGCTGCCACCAATATTATACTGGTAACCACCGCTGGCACCAGTGTTATACTGGTAGGTTACAGTGCCACCAGTATTGGCGTGGTAATGTACGGGTGTCACCACTTATTGGAGGGAAAAGCCCCGGCGGCACCAAATTATAATGGAATGCCCGCGTCTACCACACCGGTTCTGTAAATATCGGGTTTGGTAATACCCTATTTACAGTATACACTGCCCAAGGGTATGATAACGTGATCGAGTGGTCAAATAGCCACTTTCTAAGGCCAAGTGTACCCGCCCTGGGATACCACTAAAAATCTCTAACACTCTCCTTGGATATAACGACCCCCCTGTCAATATAATAATGATGGCATCTCGTAACTCTGTTCCTACCCGTTCTGTAAATATCGGGTTTGGTAATACCCTATTTACAGAATACCCTACCCCAGGGTATGATAACGTGATCGAGTGGTCAAATGGCCTCTTTTTAAGGCCAAGTGTACCCGCCCTGGGATACCACTAAAAATCTCTAACGCTCTCCTTGGATATAACGAACCCCCCTGTCAATATAATAATGATGGTATCTCGTAACTCTGTGTTCCTACCCTGCCTGGGTTCCGGAAAAAAATTAGTACACAGTTTGTAGAAAATGCCATACTTGTATTCTTCCAAACGGTCACATATAAAAACAAAAATATACTTCCCCAAACGGGGTCAAAATGCAGACTAACTCAAAGATAATATTCTGTACAGCAACTTTTCATAGGGGTGAACCTTCGCTTGGCCCAGCCAATCCTCTCAATCCCCATTCAAAACCCATTCTACTTTTTTCGTATCTTTACCTTTCAATGACTCAGACCGGAAGTCCAAACTAGAATTTAGTTCAAACCTTACTTATTGCGAAAGGATCTAGCTTAGCAACCAGAATTCAACTTAAAGGATTAAAAATTATCTTATAGGCAAATGTAATTACAGAAAAGAAAATGGGTTCATTTATCTGAAAAGAAAAAAACAGGGATGGAACCCAACACCCCCCCCCCCACCAGAAACACCCCATCCCCCAGGAAAACACCCCCCTGTGGAAAATACCCCCCGCGGCAAATCCCCCCTACAAAAAATACCCCCGTTGAAATAAGGCTTTCCAAATTTGAGAATTTTATTTGAGTTTTATTTTTTTTTAAATTTCTGTAGGGGGGTGAAATTTGATACTTGTGTATTATGCGCCACTCACTCAAGTTTACGCTGTGTAAAATTCGAGAACACATCGGTTTTTTGTTAGTTTCTTCGTTACTTTAGAAATAAATTTGCGCAATAGATTTGCACATTGGGGGGTGGGGGCAAGCATAACGGGTCTGCATGCAAAATGTGTTTGGTACAATTATTCTACATATTAGATAGATAGACAAATAAGTGTATTTTAAAGCCAAAAACATACGGCCATTAACACAGTAAAATAACATAAATGAATATAGTGAACAGGGACGGGGGTGTTTAACCCCCCAAAAAAATGCCCTCCTCCACGAAAAATACCCCCCTCCCTCCTTTGGAAAGTAACCCCAACGGAAAATACCCCCTCCTTGGAAAATACTCTCATGGAAAATACCCCCCCCCCCCTGTGGAAAATAAGGTTTCTAAATTTGAAACTTTTATTGAGTTTTTTTTTAGTTTCGTTGAAAAGTGCTAAGGAACGGGAAAAAGAGGAATTTACACGCCAGAAGTGTCTAAGAAAAAAAACACAATCCATTTGTTGAAAAGACTTCCATATGAACTTCTGCAATTTTTGGCAGTAGCGGGTGCCAAATTAAAAAAAATTGAAGAAGAAAAAAAATTAGGCAAAAAATCATCAAAATTATACTAAAACATATGGCACCAAAAAGTTTAAAGAAGGTTGGCTATCCTTTGAAAGGATAGTTGGCTTTGGGAACCAACACATTCCAAATTGTTTAAGTTTTTACGGACAAAAGCGCTGGCAAATTCTACGAGTTTTTTTTTTATCTTCCAAGTGTAAAACTACCACAAATCACCATTAACAAATAAATGAAACCCAAAACTAACAGAAATTACAATAGATAACCTAGTCAAACTCAAAACAAGCAAAAAGTAAAAGGAGTATGGCAAAAAATCCGTTTACTTTCTTTAATAGCTTGGATACACTTACGCTATTTTGATTTGGTTAATTTTAAAAGCAGAAGTAGCCCCGAAAGTTTGAACATAATACCCTCAGTCACTCTTGGGATACTGCTGAGATGCCTCATTTGGAATTAGCAATATCACAGTGCATTTTGATTTAATCTTAAGGCAATATTTATTTTTTAAACATAATGGGCAAATGGAAGGGTGGGCGTGGGAGGGTGGTAGTGGAAGGGGATTAGTTGCCCTCCAATCACTTTTGACTATTAAAAAGGGCATCAACCCTTTCTATTTTCAATCGAATGAGCCCCTTTCGAAGTTCCCACGACAACTCCTTCGATACGAAGTGCCCTTGTCTAAACAACAACAACAAAAAATATCAAAAATCACTTTCGACTATTAAAAAGGGTACTAGCCCTTTCAATTTCAAATCGAATGAGCCCTTTTTCAAGTTTCTACGACAAAAGATTTCAATAAAAACCTTATATGTCTCCAGGGCATAACTTATAACCCTTGCCCTGAGGGTTGTGGGGGAGTGTCCTCCTCAAAAACACATATTTTCTATCTGGAAATCAACTACGCTGAACAAAATGGCTATCTCAAAATTTTTATTGGATGTGTTTGGGGGAATGATGGGCATGGGGGGGGGTAGTTGCCCTCCAATCACTTTTGACTATTCAAAAGGGCACTAGCCCTTTGAATCTCCAATCGAACGAGTTTTTTTTGAAGTTTCTACGACAGCGCCTTCTATAAAAACCTTATATGCCCCCAGAGCATAACTTCAAACCCTTGCACTGAGGGCTGTGGGGGGAGTATCCTCCTCAAAAACATATTTTAATCAGGAAAAAAACTACGCTGAACAAAAATGGCTATCTCGGAATTTTGATTGGATGTGTTTGGCGGACTGATGGGCGTGGGGGGGGGGCTAGTTGCCCCCCAATCACTTTCGACTATTAAAAAGGGCACTAGGCCTTTTAAATTTCCAATCGAATGAGCCTATTTTGAAGTTTCTAAGACAACGCCTTCTATAAAAACCTCACATGCCCCCAGGGCATAACTTAAAAACCCTTGCCCCGAGGGTTGTGGGGGAGTGTCCTCCTCAAAAACATATTTTCTATCTGGAAGTCAACTACGCTGAACAAAATGGCTATCTCAAAATTTCGACTGGATGTTTTTGGGGAATAATGGGCGCGGGGGGGGGGGGGCTAGTTGCCCTCCAATAACTTTCGACTATTAAAAAGGGCACTAGCTCTTTGAATTTTCAATCAAATGAGCCCCTTTTGAAGTTTTTACGACAATGCCTTCTAAAAAAACCTTATATACCCCCAGGGCATAACTTAAAAACCCTTGCCCTGAGGTTGTGGGGCAGTGTCCTCCTCAAAAACATATTTTCTATCGGGAAATCAACTACGCTTAACAAAATAGCTATCTCAAAATTTTGATTGGATGTGTTTGGGGGAATGATGGGCGTGAGGGGAGGCTAGTTGCCCTCCAATCACTTACGAATATTAAAAAGGGCACTAGCCCTTTGAATTTCCTATCGAATGAGCCTGTTTTGAAGTTTCTACGACAATGCCTTCTATAAAACCTTATATGCCCCCAGGGCATAGCTTAAAACCCTTGCCCTGAGGGTTGTTGGGGAGTGTCCTCCTCAAAAACATATTTTCTGTCTAGAAATCAACTAGCCTACGCTGAACAAAATGGCGAAGAGGGTTGTGGTGCAGTGTCCTCCTCAAAAACATATTTTCTATCTGGAAATCAACTACGCTTAACAAAATGTCTATCTCAAAATTTAGATTGGATGTGTTTGGGGAATGATGGGCGGGGGGGAGGCTAGTTGCCCTCCAATCAATTTCGACAATTAAAAAGGGTACTAGCCCTTTGAATTTCAAATCGAATGAGCCCTTTTTCAAGTTTCTACGACAAAGATTTCAATAAAAAACCTTATATGCCCTCAGGGCATAACTTGTAACCCTTGCCCTGAGGGTTGTGGGGGAGTGTCCTCCTCAAAAACATATTTTCTATCTGGAAATCAACTACGCTGAACAAAATGGCTATCTCAAAAATTTTATTAGGATGTGTTTGGGGAATGATGGGCGTGTGGGGGGGCCTAGTTGCCCCCCAATCACTTTCGACTATTAAAAGGGCACCTGTAGGGGTGTAGTTGCCCTCCAATCACTTTTGACTATTAAAAAGGGCACTAGCCCTTTGAATTTCCAATCGAGTGAGCTTTTTTTGAAGTTTCTAAAACAACGCCTTCTATAAAAACCTTATATGCCCCCAGAGCATAACTTAAAACCCTTGCACTGAGGGCTGTGGCGGAGTATCCTTCTCAAAAACATATTTTTTATCAGGAAATAAACTACGCTGAACAAAATGGTTATCTCAAAATTTTGATTGGATGCGGTTGGGGGAATGATGGGCGTTGGGGGGGGGGGGGGGGGCTAGTTGCCCCAATCACTTTCGACTACTAAAAAGGGCACTAGGCCTTTGAATTTCAAATCGAATGAGCCTATTTTGAAGTTTCAAGACAAACACCTTCTATAAAAACCTCATATGCCCCCAGGGCATAACTTAAAACCCTTGCCCGAGGGTTGTGGGGGAGTGTCCTCCCCAAAAACATATTTTTGAGGACGCTGAACAAAATAGCTATCTCAAAATTTTGACTGGATGTTTTTGGGGGAATAATGGGCGCGGGGGGGGGCTAGTTGCCCTCCAATAACTTTCGACTATTAAAAAGGGCACTAGCTCTTTGAATTTTCAATCAAATGAGCCCCTTTTGGAGTTTCTACGACAACGCCTTCTATAAAAACCTTATATACCCCCAGGGCATACCTTAAAAACCTTTGCCCTGAGGTTGTGGGGCAGTGTCCTCCTCAAAAACATATTTTCTAGCGGGCAATCAACTACGCTTAACAAAATGGTTATCTCAAAATTTTGATTGGATGTGTTTGGGGGAAGGATGGGAGTGGGGGGAGGCTAGTTGCCCTCCCATCACTTTCGAATGTAAAAAAAAAAAGGGCACTAGCCTTTGAATTTCCTATCGAATGAGCCTGTTTTGAAGTTTCTACGACAATGCCTTCTATAAAACCTTATATGCCCCCAGGGCATAACTTAAAACCCTTGCCCTGAGGGTTGTTGGGGAGTGTAACCCTCAAAACATATTTTCTGTCTGGAAATCAACTAGTCTACGCTGAAAAAAACGGCGAAGAGGGATTTGGGGCAGTGTCCTCCTCAAAAACATATTTTCTATCTGGAAATCAACTACGCTTAACAAAATGGATCTCAAAATTTAGATTGGATGTGTTTGGGGGAATGATGGGCGGGGGGGCTAGTTGCCCTCCAATCAATTTCAACTATTAAAAAGGGTACTAGCCCTTTGAATTTCCAATCGAATGAGCCTGTTTTGAAGTTTCTACGACAACACCTTCTATAAAAAACCTTATATGCCCCCAGGGCATAACTTGAAACCCTTGCCCTTAGGGTTGTGGGGGAGTGTCCTCCTCAAAAACATATTTCTATCTGGAAATCAACTACGCTGAACAAAATGGCTATCTCAAAATTTTGATTGGATGTGTTTGGGGAATGATGGGCGTGTGGGGGGGCCTAGTTGCCCTCCAATCACTTTCGACTATTAAAAAGGACACTAGCCCTTTGAATTTCCAATGGAATGAGTCTGTTTTGAAGTTTCTACGACAACGCTTTCTATAAAAACCATATATACCCCTAGGGCCATAACTTAAAACCCTTGCCCTAAGGGTTGTGGGGGAGTGTCCTCCTCAAAAACATATTTTTATCTGGAAATCAACTACGATGAACAAAATGGTTATCTCTAAATTTTTATTGGATGTGTTTGGGGGAATGATGGGCGCGGGGGGCTAGGTACCCTCCAATCACTTTCGGCTATTAAAAAGGGCACTAGGCCTTTGAATTTCCAATCGAATGAGCCTGTTTTGAAGTTTCTACGACAAAGCCTTCTATAAAAACCTTATATGCCCCCAGGACATAGCTTAAAACCCTTGTCCTGAGGGTTGTTGGGGAGTGTAATCCTCAAAAACATATTTTCTATCTGTAAATCAACTACGTTGAACAAAATGGGTATCTCAAAATTTTGATTGGATGTGTTTGGGGGAATGATGGGCGTAGGGGGGCTAGTTGCTCACCAATCACTTTCAACTATTAAAAAGGGCGCTAGCCACTCCAATTTCCAATCGAATGAGCCCTTTTCGAAGTTTCTACGACAACTCCTTCGATACGAAGTGCCCGGGTATGGATAAAAAACATTGTGGCCACATCGTTCTTTACTTAGGCAGCGCTAGCGCACTGCCTTTGAAAGCTTAAACAATCTAGAATGTGTTGGTTCCCAAAGCCAACTATCGTTTCAAAGGATAGCCAAACCTTCTTAAACTTTTTGGTGCCATATGTTTTAGCATAACTTTGATGATTGTTTGCCTTAATTTTTTTTTCTTCATTTTTTTTTTTTTTAATTTGGCACCCGCTACTGCCAAAAAATGCACAAGTTCATGTGGAAGTCTTTCCAACACAAATGGATTTGTGTTGTTTTTTTTCCAAGTTTTTAAGACACTTCCGGTGTGTGAATTCCTCTTTTTCCCGTTCCTTAGCACTTTTCAACAACACTAAGAAAAAACTCAAATAAAAGTTTCAAATTTAGAAACCTTATTTTCCACAGGGGGGGGGTATTTTCCACGAGGGTATTTTCCAAGGAGGGGGTATTTTTCGCGGAGGTTACTTTCCGAAGCAGGGGGGGGGGGTATTTTTCGTGAGGGAGGTTATAATTTTTCGGGGAGTTAAACACCCCCCCCCCATTCACTATATTCATTGATGTTATTTTACTGTTTTCATGGCTGTATATTTGGCTTTAAAATACACTTATTTGTCTATCTACCTAATATGCAGAATAATTGTACCAAACGCATTTTGCGTGCAGACCCGTTATGCTAGTAGGGAAGCCATATCGACTCCCAGTCGACACCACTGCTGCCATCTATAATTGAGTCTAACGCTGAAGGGATATAATTTATTCAGGGATTATTGATAGAGTCTAATGGGGTCAATGCCCCCCTTTTCAAGGTCGATTAATTTGTTGTTTCTAGGTGTAATGACTCCGGGAGAAGTGCACATGCGCATTGAATTCTAATGGGATAGACAATGTATTGATCGACTCGAGGGGAACTGGATTTCTGAGAAATTGATTACATAATCGACTAGGACAAGAGGGGAAGTGGATTTCTGAGAACTTGATTACATAATCGACTAGGACAAGAGGGGAAGTGGATTTCTGAAAACGTCATTACATAATCGACTAGGACAAGAGGGGAAGTGGATTTATTATTGATCCACAAGAGGGGAACTAAATTTCTGAGAAATTGACTTGCATAATCGAGGGGGATTATTGATCCACAAAAGGGGAATTAAGAAATATTATGGCTTCTTTGATCTTTAGGTCTGAGGGATAAATAGTCTTTAGTAACAGAGATAAATTGAAATTCTATTTTTAAATATGGCTTCTCAGGTCTTTAGGCTTAACGATAAATTAATATTCTATCGTAACCTTAATAGAGTAACCAAGAACACCTTAGAGATGAAGAGATTAACGCGAGAATTTCTTCCTGGGATATTCAAATGTGACAGCGCAGGGATGCCAAAACAAAAGGAACACGCAGAAATTACGCTTAGGGATTATTTGGGAGAAACCGTTTGAGACATTTTAGGGGATTATTTGGGCAAAACCGTTTGAGACATTTTAGAAGATGATTTAGGCGAAACAGATTGAGACATTTTAAAAGATTATTTTAGAAGATGATTTAGAAGATGATTTGGGGTGAAACTCTATGGTCGTTATAATACACATGTTCCATTTGAACAGTGTTGTGAGGTCCCCTACCCCAACCCCAAAGGAACCCCCTACCCCAACCCCAAAGGCCCCGGGCCCCAAAGGCCCCCGAGCCTCCAAATATCCCCCGGGCCACCCAAATGCCCCCAGGTCCCCAAATGCCTACCCGGCCCCCTGGACCCCCAAAGCCTCCTCCCGGGCCCCCAAAGAGCCCCCTCCCCATTTTTAATACTTTTTTGTGCACTTGAGACACAGAAGGGCCCCCACATTTCAAAAGGCTTTATTATATCTTTTCAGAACAAGTTCTTTTCTTAATGGCCCTCTTAAACCCATTTTACGAGTTGAAGTACTCATCATTTTCACCACAACTTTACTTTACGACTTTTATGCACACCCCAACATCAAGCAATACTTTTCAAAGGGCTTTATTATATCTTTTCAGAACAAGTTCTTTACGTAATATCCTTCCTAAACCAATTTTACAAGTTGAAGTTCTCATCTTTTTCACCCACAACTTTACTTTACGACTTTTGAATACCCAAACACCAAGCAATACTTTCAAAGGCTTTTTTATATCTTTTCAGAACAAGTTCTTTTCTTAATATCCCCCCTAAACCAATTTTACAACTTGAAGTACTCATTCTTCTCACACACAACTCTACTTTACAGCTTTTTGAATACCCCAACACCAAGCAATACTTTTCAAAAGGCATTTCAGAACAAGTTCCTTTCTTAATGTCCCCCTAAACCATTTTTATAACTTGAAGTACTTATCGTTTTCACCACAACTTTACTTTACGACTTTTTGAATACCCCAACATCAAGCAATATTTTCAAAAGACTTTATTATATCTTTTCAGAACAAGTTCTTTACGTAATGTCCTCCCTAAACCCATTTTACAAGTTGAAGTACTTATCTTTTTCCCCAGAACTTTACTTTACGACTTTTTTGCACACCCCAACATCAAGCAATACTTTCCAAAAGGCTTTATTATATCTTTTCAGAATAAGTTCTTTTCTTAATGTCCTTCCTAAACCAATTTTACAAGTTGAAGTACTTATCTTTTCACCACAACTTTACTTTACGACTTTTTTTTGCACACCCCAACATCAAGCAATACTTTTCAAAGTGCTTTATTATATCTTTTCAGAACAAGTTCTTTTCTTAATATCCTTCTTAAACCAATTTTACAAATTCTAAATTTTCCGTAGTAGATAGAAAAAGCTATACCATAGTTGTGAATATCTTCTCGGAAGATAAAAAGTTCTACTTCAATTTTAAATTTTCTCAATGAAGTGAAGAAAAAGTTCAAGTTCTCTTCTGAATTTTCTCAATGAAAAAGAAATTAGTTATTAATCAATTCTATTTTTCCAAATAATATAAAAAATTTCCACTTTCCAATCACTTTCGACTATTAAAAAGGGCACTAGGCCTTTGAATTTCAAATCAAATGAACCTATTTTGAAGTTTCTAAGACAACACCTTCTATAAAAACCTCATATGCCCCCAGGGCATAACTTAAAACCCTTGCCCCGAGGGTTGTGGGGGAGTGTCCTCCTCAAAAACATATTTTTGAGGACGCTGAACAAAATGGCTATCTCAAAATTTTGACTGGATGTTTTTGGGGGAATAATGGGCGCGGGGGGGGGGGGGGGGCTAGTTGCCCTCCAATAACTTTCGACTATTAAAAAGGGCACTAGCTCTTTGAATTTTCAATCAAATGAGCCCGTTTTGAAGTTTCTACGACAACGCCTTCTATAAAAACCTTATATACCCCCAGGGCATACTTAAAACCTTTGCCCTAAGGTTGTGGGGCAGTGTCCTCCTCAAAAACATATATTTTCTATCGGGAAATCAACTACGCTTAACAAAATGGCTATCTCAAAATTTTGATTGGATGTGTTTGGGGGAATGATGGGAGTGGGGGGAGGCTAGTTGCCCTCCAATCACTTTCGAATATAAAAAAAGGGCACTAGCCCTTTGAATTTCCTATCGAATGAGCCTGTTTTGAAGTTTCTAAAACAATGCCTTCTATAAAACCTCATATGCCCCCAGGGCATAACTTAAAACTTTGCCCTGAGGGTTGTTGGGGAGTGTAACCCTCAAAAACATATTTTCTGTCTGGGAATCAACTAGCCTACGCTGAAAAAAACGGCGAAGAGGGATGTGGGGCAGTGTCCTCCTCAAAAACATATTTTCTATCTGGAAATCAACTACGCTTAACAAAATGGATATCTCAAAATTTAGATTGGATGTGTTTGGGGGAATGATGGGCGGGGGGGGCTAGTTGCCCTCCAATCAATTTCGACTATTAAAAAGGGTACTAGCCCTTTGAATTTCCAATCGAATGAGCCTGTTTTGAAGTTTCTACGACAACACCTTCTATAAAAACCTTATATGCCCCCAGGGCATAACTTGAAACCCTTGCCCTTAGGGTTGTGGGGGAGTGTCCTCCTCAAAAACATATTTCTATCTGGAAATCAACTACGCTGAACAAAATGGCTATCTCAAAATTTTGATTGGATGTGTTTGGGGGAATGATGGGCGTGTGGGGGGGCCTATTTGCCCTCCAATAACTTTCGACTATTAAAAAGGAGACTAGCGCTTTGAATTTCAAATGGAATGAGTCTGTTTTGAAGTTTCTACGACAACGCTTTCTATAAAAACCATATATACTCCCAGGGCATAACTTAAAACCCTTGCCCTAAGGGTTGTGGGGGAGTGTCCTGCTCAAAAACATATTTTTATCTGGAAATCAACTACGCTGAACAAAATGGCTATCTCTAAATTTTTATTGGATGTGTTTGGGGGGAATGATGGGCGCGGGGGGGGCTAGGTACCTTCCAATCACTTTCGGCTATTAAAAAGGGCACTAGGCCTTTGAATTTCCAATCGAATGAGCCTGTTTTGAAGTTTCTATGACAAAGCCTTCTATAAAAACCTTATATGCCCCCAGGACATAGCTTAAAACCCTTGTTCTGAGGGTTGTTGGGCAGTGTCCTCCTCGAAAACATATATTTTCTATCTGTAAATCAACTACGTTTGAACAAAATGGCTATCTCAAAATTTTGATTGGATGTGTTTGGGGGAATGATGGGCGTGGGGGGGGGGGGCTAGTTGCCCACCAATCACTTTCAACTATTAAAAAGGGCGCTAGCCACTCCAATTTCCAATCGAATGAGCCCTTTTCGAAGTTTCTATGACAACTCCTTCGATACGAAGTGCCCGGGTATGGATAAAAAAAACATTGTGGCCACATCGTTCTTTACTTAGGCAGCGCTAGCGCACTGCCTTTGAAAGCTTAAACAATCTAGAATGTGTTGGTTCCCAAAGCCAACTATCCTTTCAAAGGATAGCCAAACCTTCTTAAACTTTTTGGTGCCATATGTTTTAGCATAACTTTGATGATTGTTTGCCTTAATTTTTTTCTTCTTCAATTTTTTTTTAATTTGGCACCCGCTACTGCCAAAAAAATGCACAAGTTCATGTGGAAGTCATTCCAACACAAATGGATTTGTGTTGTTTTTTTTCCAAGTTTTTAAGACACTTCTGGTGTGTGAATTCCTCTTTTTCCCGTTCCTTAGCACTTTTCAACAAAACTAAAAAACTCAAATAAAAGTTTCAAATTTAGAAACCTTATTTTCCACAGGGGGGGGGGGGGGGGGGGGGTATTTTCCACGAGGGTATTTTCCACGAGGGTATTTTCCAAGGAGGGGGTATTTTTCGCGGAGGTTACTTTCCGAAGCAGGGGGGGGGGGTATTTTTCATGAGGGAGGGCATTTTTCGGGGAGTTAAACACCCCCCCCCCCCATTCACTATATTCATTGATGTTATTTTACTGTGTTCATGGCTGTATATTTGGCTTTAAAATACACTTATTTGTCTATCTATCTAATATGCAGAATAATTATACCAAACGCATTTTGCGTGCAGACCCGTTTATGCTAGTAGGGAAGCCATAACGACTCCCAGTCGACACCACTGCTGCCATCTATAATTGAGTCTAACGCTGACGGGATATAATTTATTCAAGGATTATTGATAAGAGTCTAATGGGGTCAATGCCCCCCTTTTTCAAGGTCGATTAATTTGTTGTTTCTAGGTGTAATGACTCCGGGGAGAAGTTTGCACATGCGCATTGAATTCTAACGGGATAGAAAATGTATTGATCGACTCGAGGGGAACTGGGATTTCTGAGAAATTGATTACATAATCGACTAGGACAAGAGGGGAAGTGGATTTCTGAGAACTTGTTTACATAATCGACTAGGACAAGGGGGGAAGTGGATTTCTGAAAGCTTGATTACATAATCGACTAGGACAAGAGGGGAAGTGGATTTATTATTGATCCACAAGAAGGGAACTAAATTTCTGAGATATTGACTTACATAATCGAGGGGAATTATTGATCCACAAAAGGGGAATTAAGAAATATTATGGCTTCTTTGATCTTTAGGTCTGAGGGATAAATAGTCTTTAGTAACAGAGATAAATTGATATTCTATTTTTAAATATGGCTTCTCAGGTCTTTAGGCTTAACGATAAATTAATATTCTATCGAAACCTGAATAGAGTAACCAAGAACACCTTAGAGATGAAGAGATTAACGCGGGAATTTCTTCCTGGGATATTCAAATGTGACAGCGCAGGGATGCCAAAACAAAAGGAACACGCAGAAATTACGTTTAGGGATTATTTGGGGGAAACCGTTTGAGACATTTTAGAAGATGATTTAGGCGAAACAGATTGAGACATTTTAAAAGATGATTTTAGAAGATGATTTAGAAGATGATTTGGGGTGAAACTCTATGGTCGTTATAATACACAAGTTCCATTGGAACAGTGTTGTGATGTCCCCTACCCCAACCCCAAAGGGCCCCCTACCCCAACGCCAAAGGGCCCCCGGGCCCCAAGGCCCCGAGCCTCCAAAGACCCCCCGGGCCCCCTAATACCCCCGGGTCCCCAAATGCCTACCCGGCCCCCTGGACCCCCAAAGCCCCCCGGGCCCCCAAAGAGCCCCCCTCCCCATTTTTAATACTTTTTTGTGCACTTGAGACACAGAAGGGCCCCCACATTTCAAAAGGCTTTATTATATCTTTTCAGAACAAGTTCTTTTCTTAATGGCCCTCTTAAACCCATTTTACGACTTGAAGTACTCATCATTTTCACCACAACTTTACTTTGAGACTTTTATGCACACCCCAACATCAAGCAATACTTTTCAAAGGGCTTTATTATATCTTTTCAGAACAAGTTCTTTACGTAATATCCTTCCTAAACCAATTTTACAAGTTGAAGTTCTCAATTTTTTCACCCACAACTTTACTTTACGAATTTTGAATACCCAAACACCAAGCAATACTTTCAAAGGCTTTTTTATATCTTTTCAGAACAAGTTCTTTTCTTAATGTTCCCCCTAAACCAATTTTACAACTTGAAGTACTCATTCTTCTCACACACAACTCTACTTTACAGCTTTTTGAATACCCCAACACCAAGCAATACTTTTCAAAAGGCATTTCAGAACAAGTTCCTTTCTTAATGTCCCCCTAAACCAATTTTATAACTTGAAGTACTTATCTTTTTCACCACAACTTTACTTTACGACTTTTTGAATACCCCAACATCAAGCAATATTTTCAAAAGACTTTATTATATCTTTTCAGAACAAGTTCTTTACGTAATGTCCTTCCTAAACCCATTTTACAAGTTGAAGTACTTATCTTTTTCCCCACAACTTTACTTTACGACTTTTTTGCACACCCCAACATCAAGCAATACTTTCCAAAAGGCTTTATTATATCTTTTCAGAATAAGTTCTTTTCTTAATGTCCTTCCTAAACCAATTTTACAAGTTGAATTACTTATCTTTTCACCACAACTTTACTTTACGACTTTTTTTGCACACCCCAACATCAAGCAATACTTTTCAAAAGGCTTTATTATATCTTTTCAGAACAAGTTCTTTTCTTAATATCCTTCTTAAACCAATTTTACAAATTCTAAATTTTTCCGTAGTAGATAGAAAAAGCTATACCATAGTTGTGAATATTTTCTCGGAAGATAAAAAGTTCTACTTCAATTTTAAATTTTCTCAATGAAGTGAAGAAAAGTTCAAGTTCTCTTCTGAATTTTCTCAATGAAAAAGAAATTAGTTATTAATCAATTCTATTTTTCCAAATAATATAAAAAATTTCCACTTTGGTTCAGATTTTTCTCAAAGGGATGAAAAATTTGAAATACTGTTCCAAATTTTTCACAGAAGATAAAAAAGTTCTAGTTCTGTTCTGAATTTTACCAAGGAACACAATTCAATTCTAATTTCTCCAGAGAAAATAAAAAATCTTCCACTTCAGTTTTAAGTTCACCAAAGACACAAAGAAATTAAAGTTCTATTCGAAATTTTTCGGTGGAATATAGTTGTGAATTTTCCGGAAATCCAGTTCCCTCGAGTCGATCAATACATTGTCTATCCCGTTAGAATTCAATGCGCATGTGCAAACTTCGCCCCGGAGTCATTACACCTAGAAACAAAATAAATCGACCTTGAAAAGCGGGACATTGACCCCATTAGACTCGATCAATAATCCTTGAATAAATTATATCCCGTCAGCGTTAGACTCAATTATAGATGGCAGCAGTGGTGTCGACTGGGAGTCGTTATGGCTTCCCTACTTATGCTTACCCCCTCCCCCTTAATGTGCCAATCTATAGCGCAAATTTATTTCTAAAATAACGAAGCAACTAACAAAAAACCGGTGTGTTCTCGAATTTTACACAGCGTAAACTTGAGTAAGTGGCGCATAATACACATTTACCAAAATTCCATCCCCCTACGGAAATTAAAAAAATATAACTCAAATAAAATTCTCAAATTTGGAAAGGCTTATTTTCCACAGGAGGTTTTTTTTTTTTGGGGGGGGGGGTATTTTCCACGGGGGGGGGGGGTAGACGCCGGACACCAATATACGTAGTTTTAATCATTCCTGGGAGTCTTAATAATTTAAGTTACGAGCCTGAGAAAATTTGCCAAATTTTTTAAAAAAAAGGGGGGAAACACCCCCAGAAAATAAAGCAATCTTAATGAAATTCACACCATCAGATTTACCATACCGGAGAACTGTACTGTAGAGTTTTCAAGCTCCTATGTACAAAAATGTGGAATTTGCATTTTTTGGCAGAAGAAAGATCACGGATGCGTGTTTATTTCTTTGTTGTTTGTTTAGTTTTTTTCCAGGGGTGATCGTATTGAACTAGCAATCGTAGAAGATCGGGAGAGGACTCATTTGAACGGAAATCAAAAGTTCTTGTGCCCTTTTCAAGTGACCAAAAATATTGGAGGGCAGCTAGCCTCCTCCCACGCTCATTTTTTTCACAAAATCACCAGATCGAAGTTTTGAGATAGCCATTTATTCAGCATAGCGAAAAAGTCTATTAACTATGTCTTTGAGGATGACTTAACCCCCCGCAGTCCCCGGATGATGGGGTGCAATTATGAGCTTTGCCCATTGCATTGTATAGTATTGGTTATTGGGAAGTATAAAGACGTTTTCAGGGGGGATTTTTTCTGGTGGAGGGGGAAGGTTATGTGGGGGGGGGGGATCTTTCCATGGAGATATTTTTTATGGGGGAAGGGAATTTTCCATAGAGGGTGAGCCGGATTTCCCAACATTATTTAAAAAAACGATTAGTAATCATTGGCAGTGCGCTAGCGCTGCCTAAGTAAAGAACAATGTGGGCACAATGTGTTGTTTTTTTTTCTCCATACCCGGGCACTTCGTATCGAAGGAGTTGTTGTAGAAAACTTCGAAAGGGGCTCATTCGCTTGGAAATTGGAGTGGCTAGTGACCTTTTCAATAGTCAAAAGTGATTGGAGGGCAACTAGCCCCCCCCCCCCCCGCAACGTTCATTCCCCCAAACACATCCAATCAAAATTTTAAGATAGCCATTTTGTTCAGCGTAGTTGATTTCCAGATAGAAAATATCTTTTTGAGTAGGATACTCCCCACAACCCTCAGGGCAAGGGTTTTAAGTCATGCCCTGAGGGTACATAAGATCAATGTTGACAATGTAAAGTTTATTATTTTTTTTTTCTTTAAAGCAGGGCCCTTGATATGGAGGGCCGTCGTAGAGACTTCAAAAAGGGCTTATTCGATTAAAAATCGAAAGTTCTAGTGCCCTTTATAATAATCGAAAGTGATTGGAGGGCAACTAGCCCCCCCCCCCCCCTCACGCCAATCATTCCCTCTAACACATCCAATCGAAATTTTGAGATAGCCATTTTGTCCAGCGTAGTTGAGTTCCAGATAGAAAATGTGTTCTTGAGGAGGACACTCCCACACAACCCTTAGGGCAAGGGTTTTAAGTTTTGCCCTTGGGGCATATATGGTTTTTATAGAAGGCGTTGTCGTAGAAACCTCAAAACAGGCTCATTCGATTGATAATTCAAAGGGCTAGTGCCCTTTTTAATAGTCGAAAGTGATTAGAAGCAACTAGCCCCCCCACACCCATCATTCCCCCAAACACATCCAATCAAAATTGTGAGATATCCATTTTGTTCAGCGTACTTGATTTCCAGATAGAAAATATGTTTTGAGGAGGACACTCCCCCAAAACCCTCAAGGCAAGGGTTTTATGTTATTCCCTGGGGGCATATAAAGTTTTAATTGAAGGCGTTGTCGTAGAAACTTCAAAACAAGCTCATTCGACTGGAAATTCAAAGGTCTAGTGCCCTTATTAATAGTCAAAAGTGATTGGAGGGCAACTAGCCCCCCCCCCACGCCCATCATTACCCAAAACACATCCAATCAAAATTTTGAGATAGTCATTTTGTTCAGCGTAGATGATTTCAAGATAGAGAACGTGTTTTTGAGGAGGACACTCCCCCACAACCCTCAGGGCAAGGGTTTTAAGTTATGCCCTGGGAGCATATAAGGTTTTTATAGAAGGTGGTGTCGTAGAAACTTCAAAAACGGCTCATTCGATTGGAAGTGCAAAGGGCTAGTGCCCTTTTTAATAGTCCAAAGGGATTGGAGGGCAACTAGCCCCCCCCCCAAAACCATCTTTTCCCCCCAACACATCCAATCAAAATTGTGATATGGCCATTTTCTTCAAAGTAGTTGATTTCCAGATAGAAAATAGATTTTGAGGAGGACACTCCCCACAAACCCTCAGGGCAAGGGTTTTAAGTTATGCTCTGGGGACATATAAGGCTTTTATAAAAGGCGTTGTCGTAGAAACTTCAAAAAAGGCTCATTCGATTGTAAATTCAAAGGGCTGGTGCCCTTTTTAATAGCCGAAAGTGATTGGAGGTCAAATAGCCCCCCGCCACGCACATCCTTCCCCCAAAACACATCTAATCAAAATTTTGAGATAGGCATTTTGTCAGCGTAGCTGATTTCCAGATAGAAAATATCTTTTTGAGGACACTCCCCCACAACCCTCGGGGCAAGGATTTTAAGTTATGCCGTGGGGCATATAAGTTTTTAATAGAAGGCGTTGTCGTAGAAACTTCAAAACAGGCTCATTCGATTGGAAATTCAAAGGGCGTTTGCCCTTTTTAATAGTCAAAAGTGGATGGAGGGCAACTAGCCCCCCCCCAACCTCCATCATTCCCCCAAACACATCCAATCAAAATTGTGAGATAACCATTTTGTTCTGTAGCAATAAAAGTTTTTCTTTGTAGCAATAAAAGTTCTTCTGGCCGTCCTAATAGCGGTAATGAAGATTGATCGCGTCAAGTCTAAAATTATACCTTGAGAGCTGTGAACTTACACCTTTATAGGTTCTCCGATAGCGCCGCTTACCGCGCTGAAGATTATGCCAACAAGGCCTGTGCCACCCTCAATTATTGAGTGAAAGTAAAATGTACAGCCATGTAAACGTGACCTCTTTTTCTTGAGCTATCTGGAGATCCGATTCCCTGGGAGCGTTTACCTTGGAGACATGCGAACTAATTACCTATTATTAGACTAGATGCAGACATATAAAATGAAATAAAACACAGATAAAAAAGGCAATAGATTTATTGAACTTACATACTTAGGTGCACAGCAATGGGTCACTTCAAATGACAATAACGGTGACAACGATGGAAGAATATAAGAATTTTGTCTGAGTGGTTTTGACTCTGATTTACCAATAATCCCCAAAAGCACTTCCTACCCCACTATCAAACATAGCTCTTTCCGTCCTGCGCCGTGAGAACTGGCTCACCATTGGCCCGAGTGGACCAAGGATGTGAACCCGTCATCAAATAATCTTTCTTAACTATTTTTGATGATTTAGACGTTCACACGGTTTCTATCGTTTAAACTTCCTTAGAAATATTGTACGTAGCATAATTTTTATTACTCACTCTCTTAGCGAAATCTAAAGCTTGATAGCGCCGTTCTTTGTCTGGGGGGTGACTGCACTTTTTCTCTTTGCTGATTACGGACTTTTCATTTTTGAAACTAGATTTAACTTAATTAGAGGAAGTCGGAATTATCTTTAAAAAGAAGGAACTTTGGTATTTTAAATACATCGCATTTTACTCACGGCATATATTACCCTTCCCATCAATTAATGACGTCCCGTCATTAGCATTTGCTTGCCTTTGGGCTTTTAAAATGTTCGCCATTTATTAACTATTTCTTCTACATAATTATTTTATATTTAAATTATGGCTTAATCAGGAGTGCTAAAAATTTTCTCTATTACTTTTCTTATTTTATTCTACATCCCTATTTAAAATTCATCTACCAGACTAAGATTATTCATGGTTCTAGGCTAGGTACTATACTAAAGATTTTTTTAATTCAATTTTTACAAGGCTTTTTTTTATTTTGCTGTCTATATGGCATACTACATTCTTTCTACTTGAACGTCTAGCGGTACATACATGAATGATTTATAACACACGATATTGGGTTTACCATATTCACTGGTAACATTAAAACACTTTCACTATTGGGATTTTTGAGTTATCAAAGTTATTAGGAAGTAACATATGTAAATTCACATCTATTTCATCACCTTCGAGTCTTTAGTGTACTCCATCCTTCTGTTGTAAATTATTGTCCTTCACTCTTTTTGTCTTGGCAAAAATTTTGAAGCATTTACGTTATGGTTTCTTCATGGAACAGTTCGAGCCTGATTGTGTTCACACGACAAGTTTTCTCTAATTGTCAACTGGGGAATGATGATTCCCACTACAGGTGTTGGCATATGCTATCAGGGTTCATTCTCACCTGCCTTTTTTTGATAGTTCATAGGGTGCCTTATCATTAAGGGGTCGCACACTGGGAGTGCGTTTATTTTCTTCTCAGCATATCATTTTTAGGATATTTTGAGGCACAAAGAGAATGTATTCTCGCGTAAAATTGTTCATTTGTGCCTTTTATAAAATTGTTAGCTCATGGCTTGCGTCGTTTAGCCTTTGCGGTGATTCCTAGGTTAATCACGGGGTAATTGAAGTTTGGATTTGGAACGGGTTGTCATCAAATTATAGTGACTGTTTTAACATATTGTCTTTAACTTCAACTTCAAACATCCTCAAATATCATTTAACTTCAAATATCGTTAAATATCGTTTATCTTGTACTGATCGATGGGGTTCTCAGAATTAAACTTCCAATTGTCTTTAACTTCAACTTCGAATATCTTCAAATGTCTTTAGATATCATTTAACTTCAAATATCGTTAAATATCATTTAACTTCAAATATCATCACTATACAGGCAAATGATTCTGGGGTCCATAATTAGTATCAAAGGCGATATCTATGTATTTATATCTTGTACTGATCGATGGGGTTCTCAGCATTATGTGATTATATAGTTCGATAAAGCACTGGATACTGATATTCAAATATAATGTTACCTGATACGTAGTATAGGTTCATGGTCGAAGAAACAAACGATCAAAGGTAACTGTTGTTTTCGTAGACGAAGCTGGGATGAAAATTGCCTGGAGTCTATGGTGAGTACTCTTCGTTGGTTGAGATATGATGAAAATAGATGCTACTAGGTTGTATCTGTGCTGGGCAACTCATTGTAATGCTAAATATCCAATGTGTCCATCCACTTCCTGTAATATAAATAACGAGGCAGAATCACACGTTCTTTAAAGTAAATGTTTATAGTACAAATAAGTCACGTATTAATTGGGTTATAATAAAACGACATGATTCCATTGGAAAATTCAATACATAGCAGTTTCTTCTAAGTTGTTATAGCCTAACGACGTTTAAAATATATTAATTCTTCAACTTTAAGTGTGGTCTCTTATTATACTTTCTAATATACATACTGCATACACTTTATTTTAACTTCTTTCAACACTTAGTTAATTTTACATTAGATTTAAAATAATCATTTAAACAGAGTTTATGCTACATGGTTAATTTTGAGGTCTAATTTTACAACATATTTCATGCCTGCATTGTTCACGCACGTCCGCGCTGTTTAAGAAACGCATGTTGCAGCTTCATAACCACATGGTTTTACGTAAACGATACTACAATAAGGGAACAAGACATAACAAGGACGAGTGGAGACTTCTATACCCACTCGTTTTCTAATGTCTTCCCTATTTCTTGGCTTAGACGTTCTCATGGGGCTCCGGGTTTAACCTCTGCATTTCAGCCGTTTCCCCGTGTTCTTCTCTTGGTTTTCGCCTTCTTAGTCTCAGGATTTTTCCGTAATTACAAGTCAATATGGTTCTTATGGTCAGGGAAGTCGCGAATACGAAACATACGGCCAATAGTATGTTCCACCAGAAATTGGTTGATTCCTTGGGTTCATTCGTGTTTCTTTCTAGTCTTGTTACTTGTTGAAACAAGGTCTTGAAGGGTTTGGGGTCCAATTTCATAAAGATCTTCCTTGCGTCATGGCTAGCTAGCAATGAATTTTCATGCTCGAATATTACTCCATGTTTTACAATATCTTGGGCCACTGCGTGAACAACGAGGATTATGATGATATTCTTAAGCCTCATCTTATTTTTTGTTTCTAGAATTAATTTATCATTAATTTTTACCCATTTTTTGCAAAATTCGTTTGTTCACTACTTTGTTATTATTATATTTTTTCAAGAGCACTTTAATTTTTAACTTAGGTTATTTCTTATTATATAATCATTTTGTGGCATTGGCCAAAGAAAACTGATTTGTAGGCGTAAAAACAGAATAAATATTTAGGAGTAGATAGGTTAGGAAAGTAAAGCTAGGACTCCCGAGTTTTATTCTGGTCGTGATATACCTCTATGACTCGTTGAGATATAACTTTAAAGCGTAGCTAGTAATCGTTATACAATTTAATTTTACATTATATTTCTCGAGTAAGAAACACATGAATAAGCAAGCGTGCAGCACGTAATTACACTGGTATCCTATTTTATGTGTAGGCCTAAAATAATTATAATCTGCACTAAGACAAAATAGTTCATATATATGGGATTAATTTCTTGTTTTGGATAATATCCATCTTGGTTAGGACATGGGTCGATTTTCTCATAGAAAATCCGAGGGGACCGCCAAAACCCAACAAATTAAACGCTGCCTGGGTTTTGAGTTTCTCCCCAGGCTTTCCAAAAATTTGTCTTTACATTAATTAGGGATATTTCCATCTGTCAGGCTTTTTAACCGTTCTGTCTGACTGTGTCGTTATTTTCTCCTCTGTTTCTTGCGGTTTTTTCTTTTTTCGGTTTTCCTAGCGAAACAAGGTCAAACTTTTTGTATTGTTTTTTCAAAAAATTCTTGCCCTTTTAATTTCGTTTGTTTCCCGTGTGCGGCTGCTGAGGTCGGTCTTGATTTTCTACTTCTTTAGCTACTATATGGTCTGATTCGCCGTCAGACTCTCCAGAACTAGTTTCCGACGAATCCGGATTAGAACTTTAGAGGTGGCACTTTTTGAGTTATCACCTGCCCTTCCTTCGTAAATTTCTACTCCTCTAGAAGTAGAAGGTTTATTCTCTAAATCCTCGCCATGAGTTTTCAACTCGGGAGATTTGAAAGATTCTTGAGAGCTTTGGGAGGATCAATAGTTTTTGCGGGGTTCCTCCACTGTTTGAAGGCCATGTCTTCAGGGGGATGGGGCATTCTTTGCACTAAGGTTTCCCTCCATGAAGTCCATTTTTTAGGTTTTGACCTTGGACACAGTTATATCATGATATTGACCTTGCTGGTCATCCTTTGGAGTTTTATTCTCGGGCAATGTACTTTGACTCGTTTTTATGGGAAAATTTATGAAATCCATAGCTTCTCGCAGGTTTGTTTTAGTTAAATCTTTGGGAGGAGTTTTCTTTACAGTAATACCGGGGGTTTCTACAGCTCTGTTTAATTCTTCCTGTAAAGACAGGGCCTTTCTATAGGTGTTGCAGGGGAAACTATATCGTCTAGAAATCTTTTGGGGGGACATGGGGTCGAAATTCTATCGGGAAGAATTGGGTTTTTGGAGATATTGTATAATCTAAATCTCCTGCGCTCGCCGATGAATAACTTTTTGGACTTTTTGGCGTTTTTATTTCAGGAAAAAATCCTGGTATTAGGGATTTTTTCTTAGGAACAACAAGATTTTTCATAGCTAAGAATTCTTCAAAATTTTCCTTATCACTGTCATTCTCGAAGTAGTCTTGCTTGAAATTAAAGGGTTTTAGCTCTGCCAATCTTGACCTAGGGGGCTCATTTTCTGCATCTGACGAATCAGTAGAGGAGGGATGTGATACCCATCTCTCTGGAAATTTGGCTCTTTTTATTCGGCTAACAAGCGCCTTGTAAGTTCTTCCACTATCGGGGTTTTCATTTTAAAAGTATAATCGTTATCGTACCTTTTGACTATTCTGTACGGTCCAGAATACTTGTTGGAAAGTTTTTTCCTTCCGTTTTTGCCTCGTTCTTTAGGTAAAGGAAGTCTCCTACTTTGAAACTTATACTCCCTTGACTTTGGGTTGGTTTCTTAGCTCTTGGTTTATTTTACATTTTTCCAACTCTTGCCTAACTATTTTATAAGATTTCCTCATCCTATTTATGAATTCTTGTTTGTAATCTTCCGAGCTATTATAATACTGCCGAGATTCAATAATCTCATTATACGGGATTCTAAAATCACGAACAAAAAGTAAATAAAATGGATTGTCTTTGGTTGTTTCGGAATAAGCAGTGTTGATTACGTTAGTTAAATAAGGTAAGAATTTATCCCAGTCGCTCCTGTTGTCTTTCGTATAAATACTTAATACGTTCGAAAATATTTTATGCCTGTTTTCTATTTTACCATTAGCTTGTGGGTGGTATGGGGCTGTCACCATTTTCTCTATATTAAGAAAACTCATTAAGTCTTTTGTTACTTTTGAAACAAAATTGCTCCCGTTGTCACTCAAAATTTTATTAGGAATGCCAAATTGTACAAATAATTTTGCTAACGCCTTACTTGTGGCATAAGCACCTTAATTCTTTAATGCTTTTGCAAAAGTAAATGCGGAAAAAATGACCTATAACCGAAAGAATACAAGTATGGCCTCTGCTAGAAACAGGCAAGCCTCCACTTGTTCCGTATAGGTCAAATGAGATAATATCGAAGGTGTGCTTTGCTACCGGAATCCTTCCCATTGGAGGATTAGGATAAGCTGGGGGGATTTTTCTTAAGTTGCATGCTTCGCATGTACTTACAAATTCTTTAAGTTTTGTCATTGCAGACGGCACGTAGAAATACTGTTTTAACTTATGGAACGTTTTCATAACTCCTAAATGCCCACCTGTATCTGAATGAAAAATATTCAAATGCAGGCCCTATTAAGTTTTGTGGTAATACAGGTATTATTGAGGTTTGGTTTCTATTTGTCTCAGCAGTCACGATTCTACATAGTATTTCTTCATCAAGATCATAGTAAAAATTATCTATCTCTTTTCTAAGAGTTTTGAATTTATCCGGTAACGCATCATCATTCACAAAATAATCAATTAGTGCTACACACATTTCGTCCTTTTTTTGCTTTCTTTTTTATATTTTCCAAAGACAAGGGACAATAGTTAATCTTATTTTCTTTTACTGTGTCTTTGACTTTGTTTTTCTTACGTTTGTGTTTGCTCTTAGCATTGATAGCGTTAACTTCATTTTCTTCGGCTTCCGACGGAATATTTTCTGGTATCTAATCAAAAAGTCACAAGCTGCGTTTTGCTTACCTTTTAAATGTTCAAATTCGTAATCTAGGTCTTGGATTTTCATAATCCATCTAGCTAGAATGTCCGTGGGTTTTTTAAATGTGCGCAGGTACTGCAAGCTTTTATGGTCTGATCGTAGTATAAATTTTCTACCAATTAAATAATGTCTAAATTTGTCCAAGTGGTGGATAATAGATAATAATTCTAAGTTTGTGGCGGAATAACTACTTTCGCCTTTTGATAAAGTTTTACTCGAATAGCATATAACTTTTTCTATTTGTTATTGTTTAGGCGTTCCCTCTAGAGGATTAGGGTTTTCTACCGGGATTATTTGCGAAAGAATTGCGCCAATGCCTTTTGAACTAGCATCAGTTGTAACCACAAATCTTCCGTTTTTGAAATCAGGAAGTGATAAAATCGGTTCAGAAGTGAGCGCCTTTTTGAGAAGGTCTAGGGAAGTTAGAGCTTCCTGGGACCAGGTAACATTTTGGGAGTTCCCTTTAGTTAATTCCGTGAGGGGTTTCGCAATTTGGGCGTAATTGCGTACGAATTTTCTAAAGTAGCCAGTAAGACCTAATATTCCCCTTAATTATTTCATAGTTCTTGGGGGCTTGAGGTTTTCAACACATTGTATTTTATCAGTGTCTGGGGATATCTCTCCTTGGGTTACTACTACTCCTAAAAATTTAATTTTAGGTTGAAATAAATTTACTTTCTCAGGCCGACATTTTAAATTGCCTTGTTTGAACTTCTCGAACACCTTAGCTAACGTTGCTAAGTGTTGTGCAGTGTTTTCTCCCACGCATATTATATCATCAACAAAATGAATTATATTCTTTAATCCTCTTAACAGGTGCAGTAGGGTCTACATAGCGCGCTTTGAACTTGTTTTAAGGCCAATGGTACTCTCAAGTATTCATAAGAACCATATTCGGATGCTGAAAAATGCAGTTTTATGGAAATCCTTTTCGGCTATTTTCACTTGGTGGTAGCCTTGGGTAAGGTCCAAAGAAGTAAAAATTTTGTTTTTGCTTGAAATTGAGTCAAGAATTTCATCTATTCTTGGTAGAGGAAATTTATCGCTAACTACTTGTTTGTTGAGGGCTCTATAATCTCCATTCTTTTTTGGTACTAAGATCACTGGTGCACTATACGGACTTATACTTGGACGTATGATTCCATTTTTTTCTAATTCATGAATTTTATTTTTTAACTATTTTTTGTGCTTAGATGGCACACGATATGGCTGTTTTTCGCTACGGGGTTACCAGTCGTTAAAATTGAGTGTTCATAAAATGGTATCAGCCCGATGTCATCTTCAGATGTAGAGAATACATCCTTAAAATTCCATAATAATTCGCATAATTTTTTCTTAAGTTCAAAGTCTGTAATATGATCCATATTAAATTTGTTTAAAAATTGCGATTTAGTTAAAGGATATTTGTTATTTGAAGTTTTAATACCGTTAACTAGGTTTTCTTTTACAATTTTCCCATGTATTTAAATCATTCTCCGTTAAAACCTGGATTTGAACTAAACACTTCCCCCTTTTTAATTGTAATTGTATCATTTTTCGTGATTATTAGTTACCCAAATAAAACCTTCTCCTTTCGTCATAATATATCTGTTCATAGCAGATTTTCGGGTATTTCAGATGTGGGGTCGCAAACCATATTTCTGATTTGCTAACCACTGGCTCAATCCTGTGATATTTGAAATTTTTTGCAAGGGCTTTTGTTTTCCTTATCGCGAATCCGTAATATGCCCTTTATTTTCAGTTAAGATTCATACTGGCGCTTACTGCGCCATATCTTGATACGTTTCTAACTATGTTTTTTCCATAGTTCCAATTTTCTTAATTTCGTTTGACCTTACTGTCGCTTTCTCCTAATTTTCGCAATTCAATACTTTTATTATTTAAATTTACTTCATTTTTGCAATGTCTCTCAGGGTAATTGAACGAATTTCAGTTTATGCCATGTCTTTGCGGACATGAGGTTGAATTATAAAAAACTCTTTTTACGTTTAATTGAATTAGGCAAATTATCCGCCAGAAATTTTGTTTACTGTGATTTTAGGTAACCACTCTGTTACAATAATTTTCAAATTTCTTCGCCCTTAGCTGGGTAGACAAGCTTCTCATTAGCCACTCTAACAGTATTCTATTAGACCTTAGAAAATTTGCGCCTATGATAGCCTCATATGGAAAGTTATCGCATATTATAAAATTTGTCTTAAAGGTCCTATTGTCTCTTTTTACGTTTAGGCAAATTGAACCTTTTGCATTTAATTTATGACCTGTCACACTAGTTAAAATTGGGATTATTAGGGTTCCTCTGTCGCCGAATATGCAGAGGCAACATATTAAATACGCAAGAGTTTATGATACTAATCGTTGCTCCGGAGTCAATCAAAGCCTTAAAATAAACATTTTCTACACAAAAATCATTAAATATAGGTAACTTGTTATTAATATCACTACAAGACGGCACTAATATTGTCTTGGACCTATTAAATATTCCGGGCACCCTCTGGGTCCAATTTATATTTCTGAGGGGCCTGAAAACGTTTCCCGGAGGATTTACTTCATGTGCTGGTGCCTATAATAGATATTCAGACATATGAGTTTCCGTAGGCATATTTAATTGATTTACGTCTGTCTGTCTTCGCCATGTATTATTATGGTAACGTGGATGTCTCGTGTCAGTGCCGCATGCTGGCGCTGACTGCCAATGTTGTTGGCTTGCAAAATTTTCATTTCTAATCGGCAAATTTTCGTGATTTCTATATTGCATTCTCGCATTATATTGGCCTTGGCGAGTTTTTTGGGTTTTCAAACCGGTAATTAATTTGTCTGTTGGGGGGAGGGTTATACAAATTTGGTTGGTACGTGTTGTAAGGTATTGATTGGCGCAATCCCCCCTGGCTATAGCCTATTGCACGACCGGTGCTAAAATTTGTTCTTCCGAACAAATGGTTGCCGTAATTTTGCGTATTACCGACAGCAATTCTTGGCATGCGATTGGGGACATAGTGGCATTCTCTCGCGATATGGCCAACACGATTACAATTATAGCACCTTATTATTGTAGGGTTATTTTCGTAATTGGATTGTTTGATAGGCTGAAAGCGTACTGTTTTCTGCCTAGCGGGTTCTTGCGTTTTAGTTCTTTGTGGCACTGGGGAGTTATCCCTTGAAAAGAAATCGGGGGATGCCTGATCGCCCTTGAAGATTAGGTTCGCGTTTTGAATCGCCTAGGCTATTTATTTTTTGCTTTACTATGATTAGCGACCATCGTATCAACTTCGATCAATCGCTCAACCTCCTGAACTGCAAGATCCAACGTCTGAATATTTTTGGATATTACCACTCTATATAGTTTTGGGGGTAGCCCTTGCAAAAAGGTATTTAGTATGACTTTTTCATACAGTTGCCCGAACCACTTCCGTATTTTGCCTCTACCGAAATGCGTATATTATCAAGGTATTCTCTTATGTTCTGTGAAAAGTACAAGCTCACTGTTCCGTGTTTTACTTTATTTATGGAACTGGTGGTTTCTATAAATCTCTCTTTGAATGCTTTTAACAAGTTATCAACCGTATTTATTGGCAAGTTGGCGTTATTGCCTATGGTATGTTAAATCTGTTTTATAAAGGTTAAGGCCTGGCCTTTAAATCGTAGTAGGAGCATGTCTTTTAACGCTCCAACGTCTGTTTTTGTTAGTTGTACGAACTGGGTCAATTGGATATAAATTCGTCAATATCTGATTGACCATTGTACTCTGTTATAGATTTTGCTATCTCTATATTTTTCGCGACTAACTTCTGCACTATTAATAACTTATTGAGATCGTCCATTTTTTTGAATCAATTCAAAAAAATTATTTATTTTTTTCACTTAACCTATTTTAGGGGAGGCTATTATCTCCTATGAGATATTTTAAAGGGTTTCCCTGTCGTAGCTTAGCGGCAATAGGCCTAATCACTTTACTTATATGTCTGTATCTCTCCAATAATTAAATTTAAATTACAAAGTTTTATAGCCTAACTAGTTCGCAAGTTTTTCTCCAATTTCGACTCGCGCCATTTGTAGCAATAAAAGTTTTTCTTTGTAGCAATAAAAGTTCTTCTGGCCGTCCTAATAGCGGTAATGAAGATTGATCGCGTCAAGTCTAAAATTATACCTTGAAGCTGTCAACTTAAACCTTTATAGGTTCTCCGATAGCGCCGCTTACCACGCTGAAGATTATGTCAACAAGGCCTGTGCCACCCTCAATTATTGAGTGAAAGTAAAAATGTACAGCCATGTAAACGTGACCTCTTTTTCTTGAGCTATCTGGAGATCCGATTCCCTGGGAGCGTTTACCTTGGAGACATGCGAACTAATTACCTATTATTAGACTAGATGCAGACATATAAAATGAAATAAACACAGATAAAAAAAAGCAATAGATTTATTGAACTTACATACTTAGGTGCACAGCAATGGGTCACTTCAAATGACAATAACGGTGACAACGATGGAAGAATATAAGAATTTTTTCTGAGTGGTTTTGACTCTGATTTACCAATAATCCCCAAAAGCACTTCTACCCCACTATCAAACATAGCTCTTCCGTCCTGCGCCGTGAGAACTGGCTCACCATTGGCCCGAGTGGACCAAGGATGTGAACCCGTCATCCAATAATCTTTCTTAACTATTTTTGATGATTTAGACGTTCACACGGTTTCTATCGTTTAAACTTCTTTAGAAATATTGTACGTAGCATAATTTTTATTACTCACTCTCTTAGCGAAATCTAAAGCTTGATAGCGCCGTTCTTTGTCTGGGGGTGACTGCCCTTTTTCTCTTTGCTGATAACGGACTTTTCATTTTTGAAACTAGATTTAACTTAATTAGAGGAAGTCGGAATTATCTTTAAAAAGAAGGAAATTGGTATTTTAAATACATCGCATTTTACTCACGGCACAGTTCAGCGTAATTGATTTCCGGATAGAAAATATGTTTTTGAGGAGGAAATTCCCCCGCAACCCTCAGGGCAAAGGTTCTAACTTACGCCCTGGGGGCATACAAGGTTTTTTATAAAAGGCGTTGTCGTAGAAACTTCAAAACAGACTCATTCGATTGGAAATTCAAAGGGCTAGTGCCCTTTTTAAAAGTCGAAAGGGATTGGAGGGCAACAAGCCCCCCCCCCCCCCACGCCCATCATTCCCCCAAAACACATCCAATCAAAATTTTGAGATAGCCATTTTGTTCAGCGTAGTAGATTTCCAGATAGAAAATATATTTTTGAGGAGGACACTCCCCCACAACCCTCAGGGCAAAGGTTTTAAGTTATGGCCTGGAGGCATATAGGTTTTTATAGAATGCGTTGTCATAAAAACTTCAAAATAGGCTCATTAAATTGGGAATTCACAGGGCTAGTGCCCTTTTTAATAGTTGAAAGTGATTGGAGGGCAACTAGCCCCCACGCCCATCACTCCCCCAAACACATCCAATCAGAATTTTGAGATAGCCATTTTGTTCAGCGTAGGCTAGTTGATTTTCAGATAGAAAATGTATTTTTAAGGAGGACACTCCCCCAGAGGACACTCCCCCACAACCTTCAGAGCAAGGGTTTTAAGTTATGCCCTGGGAGCATATAAGGATTTATAAAAGGCGTTGTCGCAAAAACTTCAAAACAAGCTAATTCGATTGGAACTTCAAAGGGCTAGTTCCCTTCTTAATAGTCGAAAATGATTGGAGGAGAAACTAGCCCCTCCCCCACGTCCATCATTCCCCCAAACACATCCAATCAAAATTTTTAGATAGCCATTTTGTTCAGCGTAGTTGATTTCCAGATAGAAAATATGTTTTTGAGGAGGACACTCCCCAACAACCCTCAGGGTACGGGTTTTTAAGTTATGTCCTGGGGTATATAAGGTTTTTATAGAAGGCGTTTGTCATAGAAACTTCAAAAGGGGCTCACTTGACTGGAAATTCAAAGTGCTAGTGCCCTTTTAATAGTCGAAAACTGATTGGAGGGCAACTAGCCCCCCCCCCCACGTCCATCATTCACACAAACACATCCAATCAAAATTTTGAGATAGCTATTTTGTTTAGCGTAGGCTAGTTGATTTCCAGATAGTAAATATGTTTTTGAGAAGGACAAATATGGAAAGTAAATATGTTTTTGAGTAGGGGACCTCACAACATTGTTCAAATGGAACTTGTGTATTTTAACGACCACAGAGTTTCACCCCAAATCATCTTCTAAATCATCTTCTAAAATGTCTCAAACGGTTTCGCCTAAATCATCTTCTAAAATGTCTCAAACGGTTTCACCCAAATCATCTTCTAAAATGTTGCAAAGGGTTTCACCTATATCATCTTCTAAAATGTCTAAAACGGTTTTCGCCCAAATAATGCCCTAAAATGTTTCAAACTGTTTCGCCCAAATAATCCCTAAACGTAATTTCTGCGTGTTCCTTTTGTTTCGGCATCCCTGCGCTGTCACATTTGAAATTCCCATGAAAAAATTCCCGCGTTAATCTCTTCATCTCATCAGTGTTCCTAGCTACACTATTAAGGCTTCGATAGAATTCCCGAATTTATCTCTGTCAGTAAAGATCAGAGAAGCCATATTTAAAAATAGTATATTAATTTATCTCTGTCACTAAAGGTGTTGTTTAATTTTAGATAAGATTTTTAGTTTAGAGTTTAGAGTTTTAGTTTAGAGTCTTAGCTTAGAGTTTTAGTTAGAGTTTTAGTTTAGAGTGTTAGCTTAGAGTTTTAGTTTGAGGTATAGTTTACTTTAGTTTTAGTTAAGAGTTTTAGTTTAGACTTATAGTTTAGTTTTAGTTTAAGTTGTAGTTTTTTTAGTAAGAGTTTTAGTTTAGAGTTGTAGGTTAGTTTTTTAGTTTAGAGTCTTAGCTTAGAGAATTAGTTAGAGTTTTAGTTTAGTGTAGCTTAGAGTTTTAGTTAGAGTTATAGTTTACTTTAGTTTTAGTTAAGAGTTTTAGTTGACTTATAGTTTAGTTTTAGTTAAGAGTTTTAGTTTAGGGTTGTAGTTTAGTTTTAGTAAAGAGTTTTAGTTTAGAGTTGTAGGTTAGTTTTAGTTAAGAGTTTTAGTTTAGAGTTTAGAGTTTTAACTTAGAGTCTTAGCTAGAGAGTTTTAGTTAGAGTTATAGTTTAGTTTAATTTTAGTTAAGAGTTTTAATTTAGACTTCAGAGTTTTAATTTAGAGTTTAGAGTTTTAGTTAGAGTTATAGTTTAGTTTAATTTTTGTTAAGAGTTTTAGTTTAGAGTTTATAGTTTTAGTTTACAGTTTACTTTAGAGTTTTAGTTAGAGTTATAGTTTTAGTTTAGTTTTAGTTAAGAGTTTTAGTTTAGATATTGGAGTTTTAGTTTTGAGTCTTAGCTTAAAGTTTTAGTTAGAGTTATAGTTTAGTTTATTTTAATTCAGAGTTTTAGTTTAGAGTCTTAGCTTAGAGTTTTAGTTAGAGTTATAGTTTAGTTTAGTTTTAGTTAAGAATTTTAGTTTAGAAGTGTTGTTTAGTTTTAGATAAGAGTTTTAGTTTAGAGTTTAGAGTTTTAGTTAGAGTTTCGTTTAGTTTTAGTTTAGAGTCTAGAGTTTTAATTTAGAGTGTTAGCTTAGTTTTAGTTTAGACTTTACAGTTTCAGTTTTAGTTAAGGGTTTTAGCTAGAATTGTAGTTTAGTTTAATTTTGTTAAGAGTTTTAGTTTAGAGTTATGGTTTAGTTTTAGATAAGAGTTTTAGTTTAGAGTTCAGAGTTTTAGTTTAGAGGTGTTGTTTAGTTTTAGATAAGAGTTTTAGTTTAGAGCTTAGAGTTTTAGTTAGAGTTATAGTTTAGTTTAGTTGTAGATTAGAGTCTAGAGTTTCAAGTTAGACTCTCAGCACTTAGAGTTTTAGTTAGAGTTATATTTATCTTAGTTTTATTTAAGTGTTTTTGGACTTTTAGTTTAGTCTTAGCTAAACGTTTTAGTTTAGAGTTTTAGCCTATAGTCATAGCTTAGAGTTTTTCAATGTACTTTTAGTTTAGTTTAGTTTTAGATAAGAGTTTTATTTTAAAGTTTTAGTTTGGTATTAGCTTACAGTTTTAGTTAGAGTTATAGTAGTTAAAATTTTTAGTTTAGAGTTTAGAGTTTTAGTTTATAGTCTTAGCTTAGAGTTTTAGTTAGAGTTATAGTTTAGTTTAGTTTTAGTTAAGAGTTTTTGTTTAGAGTTTAGAGTCTTAGCTTAGAGTTTTAGTTAGAGTTTAGAGTTTTAGTTCAATTTATAGTTTTGTTTAGTTTTGGTTGAGAATTTAGAGTTTTAGTTTAGAGTCTTAGCTTAGAGTTTTTGTTATAGTTATTGTTTAGTTTAGTTTAGATATTGGAGTTTTAGTTTAGAGTCTTAGCTTAGATTTTTAGTTAGAGTTATAGTTTAGTTTAGTTTTAGTTAAGAAATTTAGTTTAGAGGTGTTGTTTAGTTTTAGATAAGAGTTTTAGTTTAGAGTTTAGAGTTTTAGTTTAGAGTCTTAGCTTAGAGTTTTAGTTAGAGTTTTAGTTTAGAGCGTTAGCTTAGAGTTTCAGTTAGAGTTATAGTTTACTTTAGTTTTTGTTAAGAGTTTTAGTTTAGAGTTGTAGTTTAGTTTTAGTTTAGAGTTTTAGTTAGTTTAGTAGTTATAGTTAGTTTAATTTTAGTTAAGAGTTTTAGTTTAGTTTAGTTTTAGTTAAGAGTTTTAGTTTAGAGTTTATAGTTTTAGTTTACAGTTTTACTTTAGAGTTTTAGTTAGAGTTTTAGAGTTTTAGTTTTAGTTAAGAGTTTTAGTTTTAGAGTTGTAGTTTAGTTTAGTTTTAGTTAAGAGTTTTAGTTTAGAGCCATAGCTTAAAGTTTTAGTTAGACTTATAGTTCAGTTTAGTTTTAATTCAGAGTTTTAGTTTAGAGTCTTAGCTTAGAGTTTTAGTTAGAGTTATTGTTTACTTTAGTTTTAGTTAAGAGTTTTAGTTTAGACTTATAGTTTAGTTTTAGTAAAGAGTTTTAGTTTAGAGTTGTAGTTTAGTTTCAGTTAAGAGTTTTAGTTCAGAGTTTTAGCTTAGAGTCTTAGCTTAGAGTTTTAGTTAGAGTTATAGTTTAGTTTAATTTTAGTTAAGAGTTTTAGTTTAGATTTCAGAATTTTAGTTTTGAGTTTAGCGTTTTAGTTAGAGTTATAGTTTAGTTTAATTTTTGTTAAGAGTTTTAGTTTAGAGTTGTAGTTTAGTCTTAATTTAGAGTTTTAGTTAGAGTTATAGTTCAGTATAATTTTAGTTAAGAGTTTTAGTTGAGTTTTAGTTAAGAGTTTTAGTTTAGAGTTTTAATTAGAGTTATAGTTTTAGTTTAGTTTTAGTTAAGAGTTTTATTTTAAATATTAGATTTTAGTTTTGAGCCTTAGCTTAAAGTTTTAGTTAGAGTTATAGTTTAGTTTAGTTTTAATTCAGAGTTTTAGTTTAGAGTCTTAGCTTAGAGTTTTAGTTAGAGTTATTGTTTACTTTAGTTTTAGTTAAGAGTTTTAGTTTAGACTTATAGTTTGTTTTTAGTAAAGAGTTTTACTTTAGAGTTGTAGTTTATAACTCTAACTAAAACTCTAAGCTAAGACTCTAAGCTAAAACTCTAAACTAAAACTCTTAGCTGAAACTAAACTACAACTCTAAACTAAAACTCTTTACTGAAACTAAACTATAAGTCTAAAACTAAAACTCTTAACTAAAACTAAAGTAAACAATAACTCTAACTAAAACTCTAAGCTAAGACTCTAAACTAAAACTCTGAATTAAAACTAAACTAAACTAAAACTCTAACTAAAACTTTAAGCTAAGGCTCAAAACTAGAATCCAATATTTAAAATAAAACTCTTAACTAAAACTAAACTAAAACTATAACTCTAATTAAAACTCTAAAGTAAAACTGTAAACTAAAACTATAAACTCTAAAATAAAACTCTTAACTAAAACTAAACTAAAAACTCTTAACTAAAATTAAACTAAACTATAACTCTAACTAAAACTCTTAACAAAAATTAAACTAAACTATAACTCTAACTAAAACTCTAAGCTAAAACTCTAAGTTAAAACCCTAAACTAAAACTCTTAACTAAAACTAACCTACAACTCTAAACTAAAACTCTTTACTAAAAACTAAACTACAACTCTAAACTAGAACTCTTAACTAAAACTAAAGTAAACTATAACTCTAACTAAAACTCTAAGCTAACACTCTAAATTAAAACTCTAACTAAAACTCTAAGCTAAGACTCTAAACTAAAACTCTTATCTAAAACTAAACAACACCTCTAAACTAAAATTCTTAACTAAAACTAAACCAAACTATAACTCTAACTAAAACTCTAAGCTAAGACTCTAAACTAAAACTCTTAACTAAAACTAACCTACAACTCTAAACTAAAATTCTTTACTAAAACTAAACTACAACTCTAAACTAAAACTCTTAACTAAAACTAAAGTAAACTATAACTCTAACTAAAACTCTATGCTAACACTCTAAACTAAAACTCTAACTAAAACTCTAAGCTAAGACTCTAAACTAAAACTCTAAACTCTAAACTAAAACTCTTATCTAAAACTAAAACAACACCTCTAAACTAAAATTCTTAACTAAAACTAAACTAAACTATAACTCTAACTAAAACTTTAAGCTAAGACTCAAAACTAAAACTCCAATATCTAAACTAAAACTCTTAACTAAAACTAAACTAAAACTATAACTCTAACTAAAACTCTAAAGTAAAACTGTAAACTAAAACTATAAACTCTAAAGTAAAACTGTAAACTAAAACTATAAACTCTAAACTAAAACTCATAACTAAAACTAAACTAAACTAAAAGTCTAAACTAAAACTCTTAACTAAAACTAAACTACAACTCTAAACTCAAACTCTTAACAAAAATTAAACTAAACTATAAACTCTAACTAAAACTCTAAACTCTAAACTAAAACTCTGAAGTCTAAACTAAAACTCTTAACTAAAATTAAACTAAACTAAACTCTAACTAACTCTTAACTAAAATTAAATTAAACTATAACTCTAACTAAAACTCTAAGCTAAGACTCTATCTAAAAACTCTAAACTAAAAATCTTAACTAAAACTAACCTACAACTCTAAACTAAAAATCTTTACTAAAACTAAACTACAACTCTAAACTAAAACTCTTAACTAAAACTAAACTATAACTCTAAACTAAAACTCTTAACTAAAACTAAATTAAACTACAACTCTAACTAAAAATCTAAGCTAATACTCTAAACTAAAACTCTAACTAAAACTCTAAGCTAAGACTCTAAACTAAAACTCTAAACTCTAACTAAAACTCTTATCGAAGAATAAACAATACCTCTAAACTAAAATTCTTAACTAAAACTAAACTAAACTATAACTCTAACTAAAACTCTAAGCTAAGACTCTAAACTAAAACTCTGAATTAAAACTAAACTAAACTATACCTCTAACTAAAACTCTAAGCTAAGACTCAAAACTAAAACTCCAATATCTAAACTAAACTATAACTCTAACAAAAAACTCTAAGCTAAGACTCTAAATTCTCAACTAAGACTAAACTAAATTACAAATAGAACTAAAACTCTAAGCTAAGACTCTAAACTAAAACTCTAAAGTCTAACTAAAACTCTAAGCTAAGACTCTAAACTCTAAACTAAAACTCCTAACTAAAACTAACCTACAACTCTAAACTAAAACTCTTTACTAAAACTAAACTACAACCCTAAACTAAAACTCATAACTAAAACTAAACTATAAGTCTAAACTAAAACTCTTAACTAAAAACTAAAGTAAACTATAACTCTAACTAAAACTCTAAGCTAACACTCTAAGCTAACTAACTAACACTCTAAACTAAAACTCTAACTAATTCTCTAAGTAAGACTCTAAACTAAAAAACAAACCTACAACTCTAAACTAAAACTCTTTACTAAAACTAAACTACAACTCTAAACTAAAACTCTTAACTAAATCTAAACTATAAGTCTAAACTAAAACTCTTAACTAAAACTAAAGTAAACTATACCTCAAACTAAAAAACTCTAAGCTAACACTAACACTCTAAAACTAAAACTCTAACTAAAACTACTCTAAGCTAAGACTCTAAACTAAAACTCTAAACTAAAACTCTTATCTAAAACTAAACAACACCTCTAAAACTAAAACTCTGAATTAAAACTAAACTAAAACTATACTTCTAAATAAAACTCTAAGCTAAGACTCAAAACTAAAAACTCCAATATCTAAACTAAAACTAAACTATAACTCTAACAAAAAACTCTAAGCTAAGACTCTAAACTAAAACTCTAACTAATTCTCTAAGCTAAGACTCTAAACTAAAAAATAACCTACAAATCTAAACTGAAACTCTTTACTAAAAAAACTAAACTACAACTCTAAACTAAACCTCTTAACTAAAACTAAAACTATAAGTCTAAACTAAAACTCTTAACAAAAACTAAAGTAAACTATACCTCAAACTAAAACTCTAAGCTAACACTCTAAACTAAAACTCTACTAAAACTCTAAGCTAAGACTCTAAACTAAAATTCTAAACTCTAAACTAGAACTCTTATTTAAAACTAAACAACACCTCTAAACTAAAATTCTTAACTAAAACTAAACTAAACTATAACTCTAAATAAAACTCTAAGCTAAGACTCTAAACTAAAACTCTGAATTAAAACTAAACTAAAACTATACTTCTAAATAAAACTCTAAGCTAAGACTCAAAACTAAAACTCCAATATCTAAACTAAACTAAACTATAACTCTAAAAAAAAAAACTCTAAGCTAAGACTCTAAACTAAAACTCTAAATTCTCAACTAAAACTCTTATCTAAAACTAAACAACACCTCTAAAACTAAAAATTCTTAAATAAAAAACTAAACTAAACTATAACTCTAACTAAAAAAACTCTAAGCTAAGACTCTAAATTAAAAACTCTGAATTAAAACTAAACTAAACTATATCTCTAACTAAAACTCTAAGCTAAGACTCTAAACTAAAACTCTAAACTCTAAACTAAAACTACTATAACTCTAACTAAAACTGTAAAATAATACCAAACTGAAACTCTAAACTAAAACTCCTATCTAAAACTAAACTAAAACTAAAAGTGCAGTGAAAAAACGAAAAAAACTCTAAGCTATGACTCTAGACTAAAACTCTAAACTAAAACGTTTAGCTAAAACTAAACTACAAGTCCTAAAACACTTAACTAAAACTAAAATAAAATATAACTCTAACTATAACTCAAAGTGCTGAGAGTCTAGCCTGAAACTCTAGACTCTGAACTACAACTAAACTAAACTACAACTATAAACTAAAACTATACAACAACTCTAAACCAAAACTCTTAACTAAAACTAAACTAAACTACAACTCTAAACTAAAACTCTTAACTAAAAACTAAACAACTACTCTAAACTAAAGCTCATGACAAAAATTAAACTAAACGACAATTCTAAACTAAAACTCTTAACTAAAACTAAAACTCTAAAGTCTAAACTAAAACTCTTAACTAAAATTAAACTAAACTATAACTCTAACTAAAACTCTAAGCTAACACTCTAAATTAAAAGTCTAGACTCTAAACTAAAAACTAAACTAAACTATAACTCTAACTAAAACTCTAAGCTAACACTCTAAATTAAAACTCTAAACTCTAAACTAAAACTCTTATCTAAAACTAAACAACACCTCTAAACTAAAATTCTTAACTAAAACTAAACTAAACTATAACTCTAACTTAAACTCTAAGCTAAGACTCTAAACTAAAAACTCTAAACTAAAACTACTATAACTCTAACTAAAACTCTAAGCTAATACCAGACTGAAACTCTAAACTAAAACACCTGTCTAAAACTAAACTAAACTAAAAGTGCAATGAAAAACTCTAAGCTATGACTCTAGACTAAAACTCTAAACTAAAACGTTTAGCTAAAACTAAACTACAAGTCCAAAAACACTTAACTAAAACTAAAATAAAATATGACTCTAACTATAACTCTAAGTGCTGAGAGAGTCTAACTTGAAACTCAAGACTCTTACTAAAACTAAACTAAACTATAGCTCTAACTAAAAGTGTAAGCTAATATCAAACTAAAACTCTAAACTAAACTAAACTAAACTACAACTCTAAACTAAAACTCTAAACTAGAACTAAACAACCCTAAACTAAAACTCTTAACTAAAACTAAACAAAAGCTCTAAACTAAAACTCTTAACAAAAAAACTTAAACTAAACTACAATTCTAAATTAAAACTCTTAACCAAAGTCTAAACTAAAACTCTTAACTAAAATTAAACTAAACTATAACTCTAAGCAAAACTCTAAGCTAACACTCTAAATTAGAACTCTAGACTCTAAGCTAAAACTAAACTAAACTATATATCTAACTAAAACTCTAAACTCTAAAACTAAAACTCTTACCTAAAACTACACAACACCTCTAAACTAAAATTCTTAACTAAAACTAAACTAAACAAAAACTCTAGCTAAAACTCTAAGCTAAGACTCTAAACTAAAATTGAATTAAAACTAAAACTAAAACTATAACTCTAACTAAGGTAAACCTTGACGAGATGTAAAAAAAAAGTTGAAAAAATACTATGTAAAAAAATTATAAAAAAAATCAAAAAAGGGGGACCCGTTTGGGGGGCCCTTCTGTGTCTCAAGTGCACAAAAAAGTATCAAAAAACGGGGGGAGGCAAGGGGAGGGGAGGAGGGGGATGAGGGGGAATTTTCAGGGGGAAATTATTAACAATTTTTCCAGGGAGACGGAACGGACAGGATTCGAACTTTAACGTCAAATTCCATATTATTAAATAGAAATACCAAAACCATAGGTTAGATTAGGTTAGGTTAGGCTAGATTAGGTTACGTGTGTGCAACTAACATTTTTAGGTTAACTTACCACTATGTTAAGTAGGGCCACTTAACCTAGTGTAAGTTAACCTAAAAATGTTAGGTTCGCATACGTAACTAAATCTAGCCTAACCTAATCTAACCTAATGGTTTTGGTATTTCTATGTAATAATATGGAATTTTACGTTAAAGTTCGAATTCTGTCCGTTCCGTTCTCCTTGGGAAAAATTGTTAAAATTCCCCCTGAAAATTCCCTCTGAAAAATTTCACCCTTGGAACCCCCCTCCTCATGTAAAATTAAACTTCCCCGTACCAAAACCCCCCATTCTGTCAAAAAATGCGCCAATTAACCTGGTGTAAGTTAACCTAAAAATGTTACGTGCTCACACGTAAACCTAATCTAGCTTAACCTAACTTAACCTAATCTAACCTATGGTTTTGGTATTTTCTATGTAATAATATGGAATACTATAACTGTAAACTAAAAAGTGTAAGCTAATACCAAACTGAAAACTCTAAACTAAAAAAACTCTTTACTAAAAACTAAACTACAACTCTAAACTAAAACTCTTAGCTAAATCTAAACTATAAGTCTAAACTAAAACTCTTAACTAAAACTAAAGTAAACTAACCTCAAACTAAAACTCTAAGCTAACACTCTAAACTAAAACTCAAGCTAAGACTCTAAACTAAAAACTCTAAACTCTAAACTAAAACTCTTATCTAAAACTAAAAAAACACCTCTAAACTAAAAACTCTGAATTAAAACTAAAACTAAAAACTATACTTCTAAATAAAACTCTAAGCTAAGACTCATGACTAAAACTCCAATATCTAAAACTAAACTAAACTATAACTCTAAAAAAACTCTAAGCTAAGAATCTAAACTAAAACTCTAAATTCTCAACGAAAACTCTTATCTAAAACTAAACAAACACCTCTAAACTAAAATCTTAAAGAAAACTAAACTAAACTATAAACTCTAACTAAGACTCTAAGCTAAGACTCTAAATTAAAACTCTGAATTAAAAAACTAAAACTAAAACTATATCTCTAACTAAAACTCTAAGCTAACACTCTAAACTAAAACTCTAAACTCTAAACTAAAACTACTATAACTCTAACTAAAACTGTAAGCTAATACCAAACTGAAACTCTAAACTAAAACTCCTATCTAAAACTAAACTAAACTAAAAGTGCAGTGAAAAACTCTAAGCTATGACTCTAGACTAAAAACTCTAAACTAAAACGTTTAGCTAAAACTAAAACTACAAGTCCAAAAACACTTAACTAAAACTAAAATAAAATATAACTCTAACTATAACTCAAAGTGCTGAGAGTCTAACCTGAAACTCTAGACTCTGAAACTACAACTAAACTAAACTACAACTCTAAAACTAAAACTATACAACAACTCTAAACCAAACTCTTAACTAAAACTAAACTAAACTACAACTCTAAACTAAAACTCTTAACTAAAACTAAACAACAACTCTAAACTAAAGCTCATGACAAAAATTAAACTAAACGACAATACTAAACTAAAACTCTTAACTAAAACTAAAACTCTAAAGTCTAAAAACTAAAACTCTTAACTAAAATTAAACTAAACTATAACTCTAACTAAAAACTCTAAGCTAACACTCTAAATTCAAAGTCTAGACTCTAAACTAAAACTAAACTAAACTATAACTCTAACTAAAACTCTAAGCTAACACTCTAAATTAAAACTCTAAAACTCTAAACTAAAAAACTCTTATCTAAAAACTAAACAACACCTCTAAACTAAAATTCTTAACTAAAACTAAACTAAACTATAACTCTAACTTAAAACTCTAAGCTAAGACTCTAAAACTAAAACTCTAAACTAAAACTACTATAACTCTAACTAAAACTCTAAGCTAATACCAAACTGAAACTCTAAACTAAAAACTCCTGTCTAAAAACTAAACTAAACTAAAAGTGCAATGAAAAAACTCTAAGCTATGACTCTAGACTAAAACTCTAAACTAGAACGTTTAGATAAAACTAAACTACAAGTCCAAAAAACACTTAACTAAAACTAAAATAAAATATGACTCTAACTATAACTCTAAGTGCTCAGAGTCTAACTTGAAACTCAAGACTCTTAACTACAACTAAACTAAAACTATAGCTCTAAATAAAAAGTGTAAGCTAATATCAAAACTAAAACTCTAAACTAAAAAACTAAACTAAACTACAACTCTAAAACTAAAACTCTTAACTAGAAACTAAACAACTCTAAACTAAAAAACTCTTAACTAAAACTAAACAAAAGCTCTAAACTAAAACTCTTAACAAAAATTAAACTAAAACTACAATTCTAAATTAAAACTCTTCAAAAAAGTCTAAACTAAAACTCTTAACTAAAATTAAACTAAACTATAACTCTAACCAAAACTCTAAGCTAACACTCTAAATTAAAACTCTAGACTCTAAGCTAAAACTAAAAACTAAACTATATATCTAACTAAAACTCTAAACTCTAAACTAAAACTCTTACCTAAAACTACACAACACTCTAAACTAAAATTCTTAACTAAAACTAAACTAAACAAAAAACTCTAGCTAAAACTCTAAGCTAAGACTTAAACTAAAACTGAATTAAAACTAAACTAAACTAAACTCAAAACTAAGGTAAACCTTGACGAGATGTAAAAAAAAAGTTGAAAAAATACTATGTTAAAAAAATTATAAAAAAAAATCAAAAAAAGGGGGGACCCGTTTGGGGGGGGCAGGGGGGCCTTTCTTGTGTCTCAAGTGCACAAAAAAAAGTATCAAAAAAGGGGGGGAGGCAAGGGGAGGGGAGGAGGGGGAGGAGGGGAATTTTCAGGGGGGAATTTTAACAATTTTCCCAGGGAGACGGAACGGACAGGATTCGAACTTTAACGTAAAATTCCATATTATTAAATAGAAATACCAAAACACATAGGTTAGATTAGGCTAGGTTAGGCTAGATTAGGTTACGTGTGTGCAACTAACATTTTTTTAGGTTAACTTACACTAGATTAAGTAGGGCCACTTAACCTAGTGTAATTTAACCTAAAAATGTTAGGTTCGCATACGTAACCTAATCTAGCCTAACCTAATCTAACCTACGGTTTTGGTATTTCTATGTAATAATATGGATTTTACGTTAAAGTTCGAATTCTGTCCGTTCCGTCTCCTTGGGAAAAAATTGTTAAAATTCCCCCTGAAAATTTCACCCTTGGAACCCCCCCCCCCCCCCTCCTCATGTAAAATTAATTCCCCGTACCAAAATCCCCCCATTCTGTCAAAAAAATGCGCCACTTAAACTAGTGTAAGTTAACCTAAAAATGTTACGTGCTCACACGTAACCTAATCTAGCTTAACCTAACTTAACCTAATCTAACCTATGGTTTTGGTATTTCTATGTAATAATATGGAATACTATAACTCTAACTAAAAGTGTAAGCTAATACCAAACTGAAACTCTAAACTAAAACTCTTTACTAAAACTAAACTACAACTCTAAACTAAAACTCTTAACTAAATCTAAAAAACTATAAGTCTAAACTAAAACTCTTAACTAAAACTAAAGTAAACTATACCTCAAACTAAAACTCTAAGCTAACACTCTAAACTAAAACTCAAGCTAAGACTCTAAACTAAAACTCTAAACTCTAAACTAAAAACTCTTATCTAAAACTAAAAAAAACACCTCTAAACTAAAACTCTGAATTAAAACTAAACTAAACTATACTTCTAAATAAAACTCTAAGCTAAGACTCATGACTAAAAACTCCAATATCTAAACTAAACTAAACTATAACTCCTAAAAAAAAAACTCTAAGCTAAGAATCTAAACTAAAACTCTAAATCTCAACTAAAACTCTTATCTAAAACTAAAACAACACCTCTAAACTAAAATTCTTAAAGAAAACTAAACTAAAACTATAACTCTAACTAAGACTCTAAGCTAAGACTCTAAATTAAAACTCTGAATTAAAACTAAACTAAACTATATCTCTAACTAAAACTCTAAGCTAACACTCTAAACTAAAACTCTAAACTCTAAACTAAAACTACTATAACTCTAACTAAAAAACTGTAAGCTAATACCAAACTGAAACTCTAAACTAAAAAACTCCTATCTAAAACTAAACTAAACTAAAAGTGCAGTGAAAAAACTAAGCTATGACTCTAGACTAAAACTCTAAACTAAAACGTTTAGCTAAAACTAAAACTACAAGTCCAAAAACACTTAACTAAAAACTAAAAACTAAAATATAACTCTAAACTATAACTCAAAGTGCTGAGAGTCTAACCTGAAACTCTAGACTCTGAACTACAACTAAACTAAAACTACAACTCTAAACTAAAACTATACAACAACTCTAAAACCAAAACTCTTAACTAAAAACTAAACTAAACTACAAACTCTAAACTAAAACTCTTAACTAAAACTAAACAACAAACTCTAAACTAAAGCTCATGACAAAAATTAAACTAAACGACAATACTAAACTAAAACTCTTAACTAAAACTAAAACTCTAAAGTCTAAACTAAAACTCTTAACTAAAATTAAACTAAACTATAACTCTAACTAAAACTCTAAGCTAACACTCTAAATTCAAAGTCTAGACTCTAAACTAAAACTAAACTAAACTATAACTCTAAACTAAAACTCTAAGCTAACACTCTAAATTAAAACTCTAAACTCTAAACTAAAAAAACTCTTATCTAAAACTAAACAACACCTCTAAACTAAAATTCTTAACTAAAACTAAACTAAACTATAACTCTAACTTAAACTCTAAGCTAAGACTCTAAACTAAAACTCTAAACTAAAACAACTACTATAACTCTAACTAAAACTCTAAGCTAATACCAAACTGAAACTCTAAACTAAAAAACTCCTGTCTAAAACTAAACTAAAAACTAAAAGTGCAATGAAAAACTCTAAGCTATGACTCTAGACTAAAACTCTAAACTAGAAACGTTTAGATAAAACTAAACTACAAGTCCAAAAACACTTAACTAAAACTAAAATAAAATATGACTCTAACTATAACTCTAAGTGCTCAGAGTCTAACTTGAAACTCAAGACTCTTAACTACAACTAAAAACTAAAACTATAGCTCTAAATAAAAGTGTAAGCTAATATCAAACTAAAACTCTAAACTAAAACTAAACTAAACTACAACTCTAAACTAAAACTCTTAACTAGAACTAAACAACTCTCCTAAACTAAAACTCTTAACTAAAAAACTAAACAAAAGCTCTAAACTAAAACTCTTAACAAAAATTAAAACTAAAACTACAATTCTAAATAAAACTCTTCAAAAAAGTCTAAACTAAAAAACTCTTAACTAAAATTAAACTAAACTATAACTCTAACCAAAACTCTAAGCTAACACTCTAAATTAAAACTCTAGACTCTAACTAAAACTAAACTAAACTATATATCTAACTAAACTCTAAACTCTAAACTAAAAACTCTTACCTAAAACTACACAACACCTCTAAACTAAAATTCTTAACTAAAACTAAACTAAACAAAAACTCTAGCTAAAACTCTAAGCTAAGACTCTAAACTAAAACTGAATTAAAACTAAACTAAACTATAACTCAAAAACTAAGGTAAACCTTGACGAGATGTAAAAAAAAGTTGAAAAAATACTATGTTAAAAAAATTATAAAAAAATCAAAAAAAAGGGGGGACCCGTTTGGGGGGGGCAGGGGGGCCTTTCTGTGTCTCAAGTGCACAAAAAAGTATCAAAAAATGGGGGGAGGCAAGGGGAGGGAGAGGAGGGGGAGGAGGGGGAATTTTCAGGGGGGGAATTTTAACAATTTTCCCAGGGAGACGGAACGGACAGGATTCGAACTTAACGTAAAATTCCATATTATTAAATAGAAATACCAAAACCATAGGTTAGATTAGGCTAGGTTAGGCTAGATTAGGTTACGTGTGTGCAACTAACATTTTTAGGTTAACTTACACTAGATTAAGTAGGGCCACTTAACCTAGTGTAATTTAACCTAAAAATGTTAGGTTCGCATACGTAACCTAATCTAGCCTAACCTAATCTAACCTACGGTTTTGGGTATTTCTATGTAATAATATGGAATTTTACGTTAAAGTTCGAATTCTGTCCGTTCCGTCTCCCTTGGGAAAAAATTGTTAAAATTCCCCTGAAAATTTCACCCTTGGAACCCCCCCTCCTCATGTAAAATTAATTCCCCGTACCAAAATCCCCCCATTCTGTCAAAAAAATGCGCCACTTAAACTAGTGTAAGTTAACCTAAAAATGTTACGTGCTCACACGTAACCTAATCTAGCTTAACCTAAACTTAACCTAATCTAACCTATGGTTTTGGTATTTCTATTCCTAATAATATGGAATACTATAACTCTAACTAAAAGTGTAAGCTAATACCAAACTGAAACTCTAAAAACTAAAACTCTTTACTAAAACTAAACTACAAACTCTAAACTAAAACTCTTAACTAAATCTAAACTATAAGTCTAAACTAAAAACTCTTAACTAAAACTAAAGTAAACTATACCTCAAACTAAAACTCTAAGCTAACACTCTAAACTAAAACTCTAAGCTAAGACTCTAAACTAAAACTCTAAATTCTCTAAACTAAAACTCTCTTATCTAAAACTAAACAACACCTCTAAAACTAAAACTCTGAATTAAAACTAAACTAAACTATACTTCTAAATACAACTCTAAGCTAAGACTCAAAACTAAAACTCCAATATCTAAACTAAACTAAACTATAACTCTAACAAAACTCTAAGCTAAGACTCTAAACTAAAAACTCTAACTAATTCTCTAAGCTAAGACTCTAAACTAAAAAATAACCTACAAAACCCTAAACTAAAACTCTTTACTAAAACTAAACTACAACTCTAAACTAAAACTCTTAACTAAAACTAAACTATAAGTCTAAACTAAAAAAAACTCTTAACTAAAACTAAAGTAAACTAAACCTATAACTCAAACTAAAACTCTAAGCTAACACTCTAAACTAAAACTCTAACTAAAACTCTAAGCTAAGACTCTAAACTAAACTCTAAAAGACTCTAAACTAAAACTCTAAACTCTAAACTAAAACTCTTATCTAAAACTAAACAACACCTGTAAACTGAAATTCTTAACTAAAACTAAACTAAACTATAACTCTAAATAAAACTCTAAGCTGAATAAAACTCTGAATTAAAACTAAAACTAAACTACACTTCTAAATAAAACTCTAAGCTAAGACTCAAAACTAAAAACTCCAATATCTAAACTAAACTAAAACTATAACTCTAACAAAAACTCTAAGCTAAGACCCTAAACTAAAACTCTAAATTCTCAACTAAAACTCTTATCTAAAACTAAACAACAACTCTAAACTAAAATTCTTAAATAAAACTAAACTAAACTGTAACTCTAACTAAAACTCTAAGCTAAGACTCTAAATTAAAACTCTGAATTAAAACTAAACTAAACTATAAACTAACTAAAACTCTAAGCTAAAAAAACTCTATAAGCTAAGACTCTAAACTAAAACTCTAAACTAAAAACAACTAAACTCTAACTAAAAACTGTAAGCTAATACCAAACTGAAACTCTAAACTAAAACGCTATCTAAAAACTAAACTAAACTAAAAGTGCAGTGAAAAACTCTAAGCTATGACTCTAGAATAAAACTCTAAACTAAAACGTTTAGCTAAAACTAAACTACAAGTCCAAAAAACACTTAACTAAAACTGAAATAAAATATAACTCTAACTATAACTCAAAGTGCTGAGAGTCTAACCTGAAACTCTAGACTCTGAACTACAACTAAACTAAAACTATAGCTCTAACTAAAAGTGTAAGCTAATATCAAAACTAAAACTCTAAACTAAAACTAAACTAAACTACAACTTTAAACTAAAACTACACAACAACTCTAAACCAAAACTCTTAAAACTAAAACTAAACTAAACTACAACTCTAAACTAAAACTCTTAACTAAAACTAAACAACAACTCTAAACTAAAGCTCATGACAAAAATTAAACTAAACGACAATTCTAAACTAAAAACTCTTAACTAAACTAAAACTCTAAAGTCTAAACTAAAACTCTTAACTAAAATTAAACTAAACTATAACTCTAACTAAATCATCTCTAAGCTAAACACTCTAAATTAAAAGTCTAGACTCTAAAACTAAAACTAAACTAAACTATAACTCTAACAAAAACTCTAAACTCTAAACTAAAACTCTTATCTAAAACTAAACACAACACCTCTAAACTAAAACTCTTAACTAAAACTAAACTAAAAAACTATAACTCTAACTTTAAACTCTAAGCTAAGACTCTAAACTAAAACTCTAAACTCTAAACTAAAACTACTATAACTCTACTAAAACTCTAAGCTAATACCAAACTGAAACTCTAAACTAAAAACTCCTATCTAAAAACTAAAAACTAAACTAAAAGTGCAATGAAAAACTCTAAGCTATGACTCTAGACTAAAACTCTAAACTAAAAACGTTTAGCTAAAAACTAAAACTACAAGTCCAAAAAAAACACTAAACTAAAACTAAAAACTAAAATATGACTCTAACTATAACTCTAAGTGCTGAGAGTCTAACTTGAAACTCAAGACTCTTAACTACAAACTAAAACTAAAACTATAGCTCTAACTAAAAGTGTAAGCTAATATCAAACTAAAACTCTAAACTAAAACTAAACTAAACTACAACTCTAAACTAAAACTCTTAACTAAAACTAAAACAACTCTAAACCAAAACTCTTAACTAAAACTAAACAAAAGCTCTAAACTAAAACTCTTAACAAAAATTAAACTAAACTACAATTCTAAATTAAAGCTCTTAACTAAAGTCTAAACTAAAACTCTTAACTAAAATCAAACTAAACTATAAACTCTAACCAAAACTCTAAGCTAACACTCTAAATTAAAACTCTAGACTCTAAGCTAAAACTAAAACTATATATCTAACTAAAACTCTAAACTCTAAAACTAAAACTCTTACCTAAAAACTACACAACACCTCTAAACTAAATTCTTAACTAAAACTAAACTAAACAAAAAAACTCTAGCTAAAACTCTAAGCTAAGACTCTAAACTAAAACTTAATTAAAACTAAACTAAACTATAACTCTAACTAAGGTAAACCTTGACGAGATGTAAAAAAAAAGTTGAACAAATACTATGTTAAAAAAATTATAAAAAAAATCAAAAAAAAAGGGGAGACCCGTTTTTGGGGGACCCGGGGGGCCCTTCTCTGTCTCAAGTGCACACAAAAAGTATTATAAAATGGGGGGAGGGCAAGGGCAGGGGAGGAGGGGGAGGGGGGGGGGGGGGGGGAATTGTCAGGGGGGGGAATTTTAACAATTTTCCCAGGGAGACGGAACGGACAGGATTCGAACTTTAACGTAAAATTCCATATTATTAAAATAGAAATACCAAACCATAGGTTAGATTAGGTTAGGTTAGGCTATATTAGTTTACGTGTGTGCAACTAACATTTTTAGGTTAACTTACACTAGGTTAAGTAGGGCCCACTAACCTAGTGTAAGTTAACCTAAAAATGTTAGGTTCGCACACGTAACCTAAATCTAGCCTAACCTAATCTAACCTATGGTTTTGGTATTTCTGTGTAATAATATGGAATTTTTACGTCAAAAATCGAAATCTGTCCGTTCCGTCTCCTTGGGAAAAATTTTTACAATTCCCCCTGAAAAATTCCCCCTGAAAATTCACCCTTGGAAACCCCCCTCCTCATGTAAAATTAATTCCCCGTACCAAAATCCCCCCATTCTGTCAAAAATGCGCCACTTAACCTAGTGTAAAGTTAACCTAAAAATGTTACGTGCTCACACGTAACCTAATCTAGCCTAACCTAAACTTAACCTAATCTAACCTATGGTTTTGGTATTTCTATGTAATAATATGGAATACTATAACTCTAACTAAAAGTGTAAGCTAATACCAAACTGAAACTCTAAACTAAAACTCTTATCTAAAAACTAAACTGAACTAAAAGGGCAAGGAAAAACTCTAAGCTATGACTCTAGGCTAAAAACTCTAAACTAAAAAAACGTTTAGCTAAAACTAAACTAGAAGTCCAAAAACACTTAAATAAAACTAAAATAAATATAACTCTAACTAAAACTCTAATCTGCTGAGAGTCTAACTTGAAACTCTAGACTCTGAACTACAACTAAACAAAACTATAACTCTAAACTAAAACTCTTAACAAAAATTAAACTAAACTATAACTCTAACCAAAACCCTAAACTCTAAACTAAAACTCTGAAGTCTAAACTAAAACTCTAACTAAAAACTAAAACTAAACTATAACTCTAACTAAAACTCTAAGCTAAGACTCTAAGCTAAAACTCTAAAACTCTAACTAAAACTCTTAACTAAAACTAAACTACAACTCTAAACTAAAACTCGTTGCTAAAACTAAACTATAAGTCTAAACTAAAACTCTTAACTAAAGCTAAAGTAAACAATAACTCTAACGAAAACCCTAAGCTAAGACTCTAAATTAAAACTCTGAATTAAAACTAAAAAAACTAAACTATAACTCTAACTAAAACTTAAAGCTAAGGCTCAAAACTAAAAATCCAATATCTAAACTAAAACTTTTAACTAAAACTAAACTAAAACTGTAACTCTAACTAAAACTCGAAAGTAAAACTGTAAACTAAAACTATAAACTCTAAACTAAAACTCTTAAACTAAAACTAAACTAAACTAAAACTCTAACTAAAATTAAACTAAACTATAACTCTAACTTAAACTCTAAACTAAAACTAAACTACAACTCTAAACTAAAAAACTCTAACAAAAAATTAAACTAAAACTATAACTCTAACTAAAACTCTAAACTCAAAACTAAAACTCTGAAGTCTTCTAAACTAAAACTCTTAACTAAAATTAAACTAAACTATAACTCTAACTAAAACTCTAAGCTAAGACTCTAAGTTAAAACTCTAAACTCTAAACTAAAACTAACCTACAACTCTAAACTAAAACTTTTTACTAAAACTAAACTAATACTCTAAAACTAAAACTTAACTAAAACTAAACTATAAGTCTAAACTAAAACTCTTAACTAAAACTAAAGTAAACTATAACTCTAACTAAAACTCTAAGCTAACACTCTAAACTAAAACTCTAACTAAAACTCTAAGCTAAGACTCTAAACTAAAACTCTAAACTCTAAACTAACATTCTTATCTAAAACTAAACAACACCTCTAAACTAAAATTCTTAACTAAAACTAAACTAAAACTATAACTCTAACTAAAACTCTAAGCTAAGACTCTAAACTAAAACTCTGAATTAAAACTAAACTAAACTATACCTCTAACTAAAACTCTAAGCTAAGACTCAAAACTAAAAAAAACTCCAATATCTCAACTAAAACTAAACTATAACTCTAACAAAAACTCTAAGCTAAGACTCTAAACTAAAACTCTAAATTCTCAACCAAAACTAAACTAAACTATAAATAGAACTAAAACTCTAAACTCTAACTAAAACTCTAAGCTAAGACTTTAAAACTCTAAACAAAAAATCTTAACTAAAACTAAACTAAACTATAACTCTAACTAAATTTCTAAGCTAAGACTCTAAACTAAAACTCTAAAACTCTAGACTAAAACTCTTAACTACTATAACTCTAACTAAAACTGTAAGCTAATACCAAACTGAAACTTTAAACTAAAACTCTTATCTAAAAACTAAACTAAACTAAAAGTGCAATGTAAAACTCTAAGCTATGACTATAGGCTAAAACTCTAAACTAAAACGTTTAGCTAAAACTAAACTACAAGTCCAAAAACACTTAACTAAAACTAAAATAAATATAACTCTAGCTAAAACTCTAAGCGCTGAGAGTCTAACTTGAGACTCTAGACTCTTAACTACACACTAAACTAAACTACAACTCTAACTAAAACTCTAAGCTCTAAACTAAAACTCTTATCTAAAACTAAACAAAACCTCTAAACTAAAACTCTAAACTCTAAACTAAAAACTCTTATCTAAAACTAAACAACACCTCTAAACTAAAATTCTTAACTAAAACTAAACTAAAACTATAAACTCTAACTAAAACTCTAAGCTAAGACTCTAAACTAAAATTCCTAACTAAAACTAAACTAAAACTACAACTCTAAACTAAAACTGTCAACTAAAACTAAACAACAACTCTAAACTAAAAACTCTTAACAAAAAATTTAACTAAACTACAGTTCTAGCTAAATCTCTTAACTAAAACTAAAACTGTAAAGTCTAAACTAAAACTCTTAACTAAAATTAAACTAAACTATAACTGTAACTAATATTCTAAGCTAACACTCTAAATTAAAACTCTTAGACTCTAAACTAAAAACTAAACGAAACTAAAACTCTAACTAAAACTCTAAAACTCTAAACTAAAACTCTTATCTAAAACTAAACTAAACTATAACTCTAACTAAAACTCTAAGCTAAGACTCTAAATTAAAACTAAACTAAACTATACCTCTAACTAAAACTCTAAGTTAAGACTCTAAACTAAATCTCTAAACTCTAAAACTAAAACTACTATAACTCTAATTAAAACTCTAAGCTAATACCAAACTGAAACTCTATACTAAAGCTCCTATCTAAAACTAAACTAAACTAAAAGTACAATGAAAAAACTCTAAGCTATGACTCTAGACTAAAACTCTAAACTAAAACGTTTAGCTAAAACTAAATTACAAGTCCAAAAACACTTAACTAAAACTAAAATAAAATATAACTCTAACTATAACTCTAAGTACTGAGAGTCTAACTTGAAACTCGAGACTCTTAACTATCATTAAACTAAAAGTGTAAGCTAAGCTAATATCAAACTAAAACTCTAAACTAAAACTAAACTAAACTACAACTCTGAACTAAAACTCTTAACTAAAAACTAAACAACAACTCTAAACTAAAACTCTTAACTAAAACTAAACAACAACTCTAAACTAAAACTCTTAACAAAAATTAAACTAAACTACGATTCTAAAACTAAAATAATCTCTAAAGTCTAAAATAAAACTCTTAACTAAAATTAAACTAAACTATAACTCTATCTAAAACTCTAAGCTAAGACTCTAAATTAAAAAAACTCTAGACTCTAAGCTAAAACTAAACTAAACTATAACTCTAACTAAAAACTCTAAACTAAAAACTCTTACCTAAAACTAAACAACACCTCTAAACTAAACTTCTCAACTAAAACTAAACTAAACTATAACTCTAGCTAAAACTCTAAGCCAAGGCTCTAAACTAAAACTGAATTAAAACTAAACTAAACTATAACTCTAACTAAGCTAACCTGACGAGATGTAAAAAAAAAGTTGAAAAATACTATGTTAAAAAAATTATAAAAAAAAAAATCAAAAAAAAGAGGGACTCGTTTGGGGCGCCCGGGGGGAGGGGGCCCTTCTGTGTCAAGTGCACAAAAAAAGTATTTTAAAAATGGGGAGAGGGAAGGGGAGGAGGGAGGAGGGGGGAGGAGGGGGAATTTTAACAATTTTTCCCAGGAAGACAGAACGGACAGGATAAAAATGTTGCGCACCTAACATTTTTAGGTTAACTTACACTAGGTTAAGTAGGGCCGCTTAACCTACTGTAAGTTAACCTAAATGTGTTAAGTGCGCACACGTAACCTAATCTAGCCTAACCTAACCTAATCTAACCGATGGTTTTGGTATTTCTATGTAATAATATAGAATTTTACGTTAAAGTTCGAATTCTGTCCGTTCCGTCTCCTTGGGAAAAATTGTTAAAATTCCCCCCTGAAAATTCCCCCTGAAAATTTCACCCTTGGAAAACCCCCCTCCTCATGTAAAATTAATTCCCCGTACAAAAATCTCCCCATTCTGTCAAAAATGCGCCACTTAACCTAGTGTAAGTTAACCTAAAAATGTTACGTCCGCACACGTAACCTAATCTAGCCTAACCTAACCTAATCTAACCTATGGTTTTGGTATTTCTATGTAATAATATGGAATACTATAAACTCTAACTAAAACTGTAAGCTAATACCAAACTGAAACTCTAAACTAAAACTCTTATCTAAAACTAAACTGAACTAAAAGTGAAAGGAAAAACTCTAAGCTATGACTCTAGGCTAAAAAACTCTAAACTAAAACGTTTAGCTAAAACTAAAACTAGAAGTCCAAAAACACTTAAATAAAACTAAAATAAATATAACTCTAACTAAAACTCTAAGTGCTGAGAGTCTAACTTGAAACTCTAGACTCTGAACTACAACTAAACAAAACTATAACTCTAAACTAAAACTCTTAACAAAAATTAAACTAAGCTATAACTCTAACTAAAACTCTAAACTAAAACTCTGAAGTCTAAACTAAAACTCTTAACTAAAAATAAACTAAACTATAACCCTAACTAAAACTCTAAGCTAAGACTCTAAGCTAAAACTCTAAACTCTAAGTCTTAACTAAAACTAAACTACAACTCTAAACTAAAACTCTTTACTAAAACTAAACTACAAGTTTAAACTAAAACTCTTAACTAAAACTAAAGTAAGCAATAACTCTAACTAAAACTCTAAGCTAAGACTCTAAATTAAAACTCTGAATTAAAACTAAACTAAACTATAAATCTAACTAAAACTTAAAGCTAAGGCTCAAAACTAAAACTCCAATATCTAAACTAAAACTCTTAACTAAAACTAAACTAAAACTATAACTCTAACTAAAACTCTAAAGTAAAACTGTAAACTAAAAACTATAAACTCTAAACTAAAACTCTTAACTAAAATTAAACTAAACTATAACTCTAACTAAAAACTCTAAACTAAAACTAAACTACAAACTCTAAACTAAAACTCTTAACAAAAATTAAACTAAACTATAACTCTAACTAAAACTCAAAACTAAAAACTCTGAAGTCTAAACTAAAACTCTTAACTAAAATTAAACTAAACTATAACTGTAACTAAAACTCTAAGCTAACACTCTAAATTAAAAGTCTAGACTCTAAACTAAAACTAAACTAAACTATAACTCTAACTAAAACTCTAAACTCTAAACTAAAACTCTTATCTAAAACTAAACAACACCTCTAAACTAAAATTCTTAACTAAAACTAAACTAAACTATAACTCTAACTTAAACTCTAAGCTAAGACTCTAAACTAAAACTCTAAACTCTAAACTAAAACTACTATAACTCTAACTAAAACTCTAAGCTAACACTCTAAATTAAAACTCTAGACTCTAAGCTAAAACTAAACTAAACTATAACTCTAACTAAAACTCTAAGCTCTAAACTAAAAACTCTTATCTAAAAACTAAACAACAACTCTAAACTAAAACTCCTATCTAAAACTAAACTAAACTAAAAGTGCAATGAAAAACTCTAAGCTATGACTCTAGACTAAAACTCTAAAACTAAAAACGTGTAGCTAAAACTAAACTACAAGTCCAAAAACACTTAACTAAAACTAAAATAAATATAACTCTAACTATAACTCTAAGTGCTGAGAGTCTAACTTGAAACTCAAGACTCTTAACTACAACTAAACTAAACTATAGCTCTAACTAAAAGTGTAAGCTAATATCAAACTAAAACTCTAAACTAAAAACTAAACTAAACTAGAACTCTAAACTAAAACTCTTAACTAAAACTAAACAACTCTAAACTAAAACTCTTAACTAAAAACTAAACAAAAGCTCTAAACTAAAACTCTTAACAATAATTAAACTAAACTACAATTCTAAATTAAACTCTTAAGTAAAGTCTAAACTAAAACTCTTAACTGAAATTAAACTAAACTATAACTCTAACCAAAACTCTAAGCTAACACTCTAAATTAAAAGTCTAGACTCTAAGCTAAAACTAACTAAACTATATATCTAACTAAAACTCTAAACTCTAAACTAAAACTCTTACCTAAAACTACACAACACCTCTAAACTAAAATTCTTAACTAAAACTAAACTAAACAAAAACTCTAGCTAAAACTCTAAGCTAAGACTCTAAACTAAAACTGAATTAAAACTAAACTAAACTATAACTCTAACTAAGGTAAACCTTGACGAGATGTAAAAAAAAAGTTGAAAAAATACTATGTTAAAAAAATTATAAAAAAAAATCAAAAAAAGGGGGACCCGTTTAGGGGGACCGGGGGGGCCCTTCTGTGTCTCAAGTGCACAAAAAAGTATTAAACAATGGGGGGAGGCAAGGGCAGGGAGGAGGGGGAATTGTCAGGGGGAATTTAACAATTTTCCCAGGGAGACGGAACGGACAGGATTCGAACTTTAACGTAAAATTCCATATTATTAAATAGAAATACCAAAACCATAGGTTAGATTAGGTTAGGTTAGGCTAGAATAGGTTACGTGTGTGCAACTAAAATTTTTAGGTTAACTTACACTAGGTTAAGTAGGGCCACTTAACCTAGTGTAAGTTAACCTAAAAATGTTAGGTTCGCACACGTAACCTAATCTAACCTAACCTAATCTATCCTATGGTTTTGGTATTTCTATGTAATAATATGGAATTTTACGTTAAAGTTCGAATTCTGTCCGTTACGTCTCCTTGGGAAAAATTGTTAAAATTCCCCCCTGAAAATTTCACCCTTGGAAACCCCCTCCTCATGTAAAATTAATTCCCCGTACAAAACTCCCCCATTCTGTCAAAAATGCGCCACTTAACCTAGTGTAAGTTAACCTAAAAATGTTACGTGCTCACACGTAACCTAATCTAGCCTAACCTAACTTAACCTAATCTAACCTATGGTTTTGGTATTTCTATGTAATAATATGGAATACTATAACTCTAACTAAAAGTGTAAGCTAATACCAAACTGAAACTCTAAACTAAAACTCTTATCTAAAACTAAACTGAACTAAAAGGGCAAGCAAAAACTCTAAGCTATGACTCTAGGCTAAAACTCTAAACTAAAACGTTTAGCTAAAAACTAAACTAGAAGTCCAAAAACACTTAAATAAAAACTAAAAAAATATAACTCTAACTAAAACTCTAGGTGCTGAGAGTCTAACTTGAAACTCTAGACTCTGAACTACAACTAAACAAAACTATAACTCTAAACTAAAACTCCTAACAAAAATTAAACTGAACTATAACTCTAACAAAAACCCTAAACTCTAAACTAAAACTCTGAAGTCTAAACTAAAACTCTTAACTAAAATTAAACTAAACTATAACTCTAACTAAAACTCTAAGCTAAGACTCTAAGCTAAAACTCTAAACTCTAAACTAAAACTCTTAACTAAAAACTAAACTACAACTCTAAACTAAAACTCGTTGCTAAACCTAAACTATAAGTCTAAACTAAAACTCTTAACTAAAACTAAAGTAAACAATAACTCTAACTAAAACTCTAAGCTAAGACTCTAAATTAAAACTCTGAATTAAAACTAAACTAAACTATAACTCTAACTAAAACTTAAAGCTAAGGCTCAAAACTAAAACTCCAATATCTAAACTAAAACTCTTAACTAAAACTAAACTAAAACTATAACTCTAACTAAAACTCGAAAGTAAAACTGTAAACTAAAACTATAAACTCTAAACTAAAACTCTTAACTAAAACTAAACTAAACTAAAACTCTTAACTAAAATTAAACTAAACTATAACTCTAACTTAAACTCTAAACTAAAACTAAACTACAACTCTAAACTAAAACTCTTAACAAAAATTAAACTAAAACTATAAATCTAACTAAAACTCTAAACTCAAAACTAAAACTCTGAAGTCTAAACTAAAACTCTTAACTAAAATTAAACTAAACTATAACTCTAACTAAAACTCTAAGCTATAAACTAAAACTAACCTACAAAACTCTAAACTAAAACTTTTTGCTAAAAACTAAACTAATACACTAAACTAAAACTTAACTAAAACTAAACTATAAGTCTAAACTAAAACTCTTAACTAAAACTAAAGTAAACTATAACTCTAACTAAAAATCTAAGCTAACACTCTAAACTAAAACTCTAACTAAAACTCTAAGCTAAGACTCTAAACTAAAACTCTAAACTCTAAACTAACATTCTTATCTAAAACTAAACAACACCTCTAAACTAAAATTCTTAAACTAAAACTAAACTAAACTATAACTCTAACTAAAACTCTAAGCTAAGACTCTAAACTAAAACTCTGAATTTAAAATAAACTAAACTATACCTCTAACTAAAACTCTAAGCTAAGACTCAAAACTAAAACTCCAATATCTCAACTAAACTAAACTATAACTCTAACAAAAAACTCTAAGCTAAGACTCTAAACTAAAACTCTAAATTCTCAACCAAAACTAAACTAAAACTCTAAATAAGAACTAAAACTCTAAACTCTAACTAAAACTCTAAGCTAAGACTTAAAAACTCTAAACAAAAACTCTTAACTAAAACTAAACTAAACTATAACTCTAACTAAATTTCTAAGCTAAGACTCTAAACTAAAACTCTAAACTAAAATACTCTTAAACTACTATAACTCTAACTAAAACTATAAGCTAATACCAAACTGAAACTTTAAAACTAAAAATCTTATCTAAAACTAAACTAAACCAAAAGTGCAATGTAAAACTCTAAGCTATGACTATAGGCTAAAACTCTAAACTAAAACGTTTCGCTAAAACTAAACTACAAGTCCAAAAACACTTAACTAAAACTAAAATAAATATAACTCTAACTAAAACTCTAAGTGCTGAGAGTCTAACTTGAAACTCTAGACTCTTAACTACAACTAAACTAAACTATAACTCTAACTAAAACTCTAAGCTCTAAACTAAAACTCTTATCCAAAACTAAACAACACCTCTAAACTAAAACTCTAAACTCTAAACTAAAAACTCTTATCTAAAACTAAACAACACCTCTAAACTAAAATTCTTAACTAAAACTAAACTAAACTATAACTCTAACTAAAACTCTAAGCTAAGACTCTAAACAAAAACTCTTAACTAAAACTAAACTAAACTACAACTCTAAACTAAAACTGTCAACTAAAACTAAACAACAACTCTAAACTAAAAACTCTTAACAAAAATTTAAAACTAAACTACAGTTCTAGCTAAAACTCTTAACTAAAACTAAAACTGTAAAGTCTAAACTAAAACTCTTAACTAAAATTAAACTAAACTATAACTGTAACTGAAACTCTAAGCTAACACTCTAAATTAAAACTCTCGACTCTAAACTAAAACTAAACGAAACTAAAACTCTAACTAAAACTCTAAACTCTAAACTAAAACTCTTATCTAAAACTAAACAACACCTCTAAACTAAAATTCTTAACTAAAACTAAACTAAACTATAACTCTAACTAAAACTCTAAGCTAAGACTCTAAATTAAAACTAAACTAAACTATACCTCTAACTAAAACTCTAAGTTAAGACTCTAAACTAAAACTCTAAACTCTAAACTAAAACTACTATAACTCAAACTAAAACTCTAAGCTAATACTAAACTGAAACTCTAAACTAAAACTCCTATCTAAAACTAAACTAAACTAAAAGTACAATGAAAAACTCTAAGCTATGACTCTAGACTAAAACTCTAAACTAAAACGTTTAGCTAAAACTAAACAAGTCCAAAAACACTTAACTAAAACTAAAATAAAATATAACTCTAACTATAACTCTAAGTACTGAGAGTCTAACTTGAAACTCAAGACTCTTAACTATAATTAAACTAAACTATACCTCTAACTAAAAGTGTAAGCTAATATCAAACTAAAACTCTGAACTAAAACTAAACTAAACTACAACTCTAAACTAAAACTCTTAACTAAAACTAAACAACAACTCTAAACTAAAACTCTTAACTAAAACTAAACAACAACTCTAAACTAAAACTCTTAACTAAAACTAAACAACAACTCTAAACTAAAACTCTTAACAAAAATTAAACTAAACTACAATTCTAAACTAAAAACTCTTAACTAAAACTAAAACTCTAAAGTCTAAAATAAAACTCTTAACTAAAATTAAACTAAACTATAACTCTAACTAAAACTCTAAGCTAACACTCTAAATTAAAACTCTAGACTCTAAACTAAAACTAAACTAAACTATAACTCTAACTAAAACTCTAAGCTAACACTCTAAATTAAAAACTCTAGACTCTAAAACTAAACTAACTAAACTATAACTCTAACTAAAACTCTAAACTAAAACTCTTACCTAAAACTAAACAACACCTCTAAACTAAAATTCTTAACTAAAACTAAACTAAACTATAACTCCAGCTAAAACTCTAAGCCAAGACTCTAAACTAAAACTGAATTAAAACTAAACTAAACCATAACTCTAACTAAGCTAACCTTGACGAGATGTAAAAAAAAAGTTGAAAAATACTATGTTAAAAAAAATATAAAAAAATTCAAAAAAAAGGAGGGACTCGTTTGGGGGGCCCTGGGGGAGTGGCCCTTCTGTGTCTCAAGTGCACAAAAAAAAGTATTTAAAAAATGGGGAGAGGGAAGGGGAAGGAGGGGGGAGGAGGGGGAATTTAACATTTTTTCCCAGGAAGACAGAACGGACAGGAAAAAATGGCACACTAACATTTTTAGGTTAACTTACACTAGGTTAAGTAGGGCCGCTTAACCTAGGAAGTTAACCTAAAAATGTTAAGTGCGCACACGTTAGGCAACCTAACAAAAGTATTTAAAAAATGGTTTTGGTATTTTTTGTAATAATATGGAAATTTACGAGGGGAAGGAGGGGGAATTTTCCGTCCCAGGAAGACAGAAAATTCGGACAGGATAAAAATGTTGCGCACCTAACATTTTTAGGTTAACTTACACTAGGTTAAGTAGGGCCGCTTAACCTAGTGTAAGTTAACCTAACAATGTTAAGTGCGCACACGTAACCTAGTCTAGCCTAACCTAATCTAACCCGATGGTTTTGGTATTTCTATGTAATAATATGGAATTTTACGTTAAAAACTTCGAATTCTGTCCGTTCCGTCTCCTTGGGAAAAATTGTTAAAAAAGTGCCCCTGAAAATTCCCCCTGAAAATTTCACCCTTGGAAACCCCCTCCTCATGTAAAATTAATTCCCCGTACCAAAATCTCCCCATTCTGTCAAAAATGCGCCACTTAACCTAGTGTAAGTTAACCTAAAAATGTTACGTCCGCACACGTAACCTAATCTAGCCTAACCTAACCTAATCTAACCTATGGTTTTGGTATTTCTATGTAATAATATGGAATACTATAACTCTAACTAAAACTGTAAGTTATTACCAAACTGAAACTCTAAACTAAAACTCTTATCTAAAACTAAACTGAACTAAAAAAACTGCAAGGAAAAAAGTCTAAGCTATGACTCTAGGCTAAAAAAGTCTAAACTAAAACGTTTAGCTAAAACTAAACTAGAAGTCCAAAAAAACTTAAATAAAAACTAAAATAAATATAACTCTAACTAAAACTCTAAGTGCTGAGAGTCTAACTTGAAACTCTAAGACTCTGAACTACAACTAAAAACAAAACTATAACTCTAAACTAAAACTCTTAACAAAAATTAAACTAAACTATAACTCTAACTAAAACTAAAACTAAACTCTAAACTAAAACTCTGAAGTCTATACTAAAACTCTTAACTAAAATTAAACTAAACTATAACCCTAACTAAAACTCTAAGCTAAGACTCTAAGCTAAAACTCTAAACTCTAAACTAAAACTCTTAACTAAAACTAAACTACAACTCTAAACTAAAACTCTTTACTAAAACTAAACTATAAGTCTAAACTAAAACTCTTAACTAAAACTAAAGTAAGCAATAACTCTAGCTAAAACTCTAAGCTAAGACTCTAAATTAAAACTCTGAATTAAAACTAAACTAAACTATAATTCTAACTAAAACTTAAAGCTAAGGCTCCAAACTAAAACTCCAATATCTAAACTAAAACTCTTAACTAAAACTAAACTAAAACTATAACTCTAACTAAAACTCTAAAGTAAAACTGTAAACTAAAACTATAAACTCTAAACTAAAACTCTTAACTAAAATTAAACTAAACTATAACTCTAACTAAAACTCTAAACTAAAACTAAACTACAACTCTAAACTAAAACTCTTAACAAAAATTAAACTAAACTATAACTCTAACTAAAACTCAAAACTAAAACTCTGAAGTCTAAACTAAAACTCTTAACTAAAATTAAACTAAACTATAACTCTAACTAAAACTCTAAGCTAAGACTCTAAGTTAAAACTCTAAACTTTAAACTAAAACTCTTAACTAAAACTAACCTACAACTCTAAACTAAATTTCTTTACTAAAACTAAACTACAACTCTAAACTAAAACTCTTAACTAAAACTAAACTATAAGTCTAAACTAAAACTAAATTTCTGCATATTCTAGGGGGTCAAGCCATTCCCAAAGGCATAATTATTGGAACTTTCAACTATGCTGAATAAATAACTATCTTAAAATTTTGATCAGATGCCTTTGTGAAAAAAAAAAAGCTTGAGAGAGGGGTGACGGGATAGTTGCCTTTCAATATTTTTGGTCAATTAAAAAAGGCACAAAAACTTCAGATTTCTGGTCGAATGAGCCCTCTCCCAATCTTTTAAGACCATTGGTTCGATACGATTGCCCCTGGGGAAACCAAACAAACCAATAAACACACATGTATGATCTGTTATGGTTGTCTGATATGTTGAATTTTATGGAAGGATTTTAACTGAGATTGCTTGACCTTTTGGGGGTATTTTCCTCTTTTTAGGAAATTAATTAAAAACAACTTTCCAAAAAAGAAGTTTTTCAAAGAAAAGTAAAGGCCATATTAAACTTAAGATCAGAAGAAATCCTACAATAACTTAAACTCAAAATGACCAGAATTACTATTAAAGAATAAATGAAACCCAAAACGAACATAAATTAAATAAATAATCATAGCAAAGAAATATACAACAGATAATTATATACATTAATAAATAAATACTAAAACGAATAAAGCTGAAATTGAATATGCAAATCAAGCTTAAAACCAACAAAACTTTTTTTTTCTACTGAAGCATAAATGAAACCCAAAACAAACATGAATTAAATAAACAATCATAGCAAACAAACATACAACATGTACTAATATAAATGAATAAATAAATCTGAAAACGAGCAAAACGTAAATTGAATATGCCAATCAAGCTTACAACGAACAAAAATCGCTACAAACAAGAATTTGGATACTGCCTCCTTGCCTAACTGTAAAGTCTATAGCCTACTGCATCATTGGCGCTTTACTGAACAGTCTTGGAAAAAACTACCAAAATCAAACTGAATACTTTATATAGTGATATTAATTGTTGAAAGCTCCTCAGTTCAAGATTTAATTTCACTGTAATTTTATTTTCATTTTCAATTATTTAATAACTGGAGAAGAAAATATTTGTAACATAATTCGTGTTCATTGAAGCACCAATGGCGCAGTAGGCTTAAAAGCTTACAGTTAGGGAAGGAGGCAGAGGCAGTATCAAACTCTAGTCTGTAGTGAAACTATATTTGTGTTGAACAGTCTTGGAAAGAAATAATAAATGTAAACTGGGTATTTGATATATACTGATATTAATTACTGAAAGATCCTAAGTTCAAAATTTAATTTTACTTTAATTGTTATGTTTATAAGTACAAAAGACTTTTTTTAAATATATTTCGTTTTCAGTAAAGCGCCAATGACGCAGTAGGTTTTATACTTTTACGGTTGGGGAACCAGGAAGCATCAAACTCTTGTCAGTAGTGGTTTTTGTTCGTTTTAAGCTTGATTTGCATGTTCACTTTAAGTTTTACTCGTTTTAACATTTATTTATTAATTTATATTAATGCTTGTTATTTGTTTTGTATGTTTTTTGTTATGATTGTTTCTTTAATTTCTGTTCGTTTTGGATTTCACTTATTCTTTAATAGCAATTTCTGGTCGTGTCAAGTTTGAGTTATTGTAGAGTTTCTTATGATCTTAAGTTTAATATAGCCTTTACTTTTCTTTGAAAAACTGCTTAAGTTTTTTTAATTAATTTCTGCTTGTTTTTGATTGTCAAAGTTCCAAGTTTTTCAAAATTCCCTATTCCAAAATAATTTTTATTCCAATAATTTTTACAGTTCGTTTCGTGGAAACAACTGTAAGTACCTGGCTCAATGGTAACCGAAACTCTAAAAAACGGAATTTTGATACCAACAGATAAATCAAAAGAATGGAATCTTTATGCTGATTTCAAATATTTAAGTTTCACAAAGTTTTGTCCTAACAAAACTTTACATGTCCGAGAAACCCGAAGAAAATTTTGTATGGAGTTGAAGAACTCATTCGCTCCACTTGAAATAGAAAACGGCACAGACAGTCCGGAAACAGCATGGGAAAAAATGAAGACAACTTACAATCAAGTTGCTAGGGATGTGCTCGGGTATAAGAAGATACCGAAAGAAAGATGGATATCACAGGAAACTTGGAAACTAATCGACGAGCGCAATGACTTGAGACAGCAAATTTTCTCTGCTAGCGGCGAAAGAACTTTGGTCTTTGCAAATGTCCTATATAGAATGAAGGACAAAGAAATCAAGAAGTCGGCAAAAGCTGACAAGCGGAGGTGTGTAGAAGAGAAGGCTAGACTAGCAGAAGAAGCAGCTAGAAAAGGAGACTCCAAAGCAGTTTACAGGCTCACAAATGAAATGATAGGAAAGCTTCCCAGCAGATCCAGCCAAGTCAAAGATGAGAGCGGAAATGTTCTCACCGAAACTGAGAAAATTGACGAGAGATGGGTATCCCACTTCGAAAAGGTTATAATAGACCGAGACCAACTGACCGAGAAAGCATCCCTTCTACGCCCTTTCTTAACCTTAAGTTTGACGAAAATTCCCCAACATCTGCGGAAATACTTGTTGCAGTGAAGAAACTCAAGAATGGAAGATCACCTGGTGAAGACTGCATAACTTCAGAAATGATCAAGGCACCAATGAGGACATGCCTCTCAGTGTGGATAACACTGATTGCAACAGTCTGGCAGTTTGAAAAGGTCCCTGGCGACTGGATCAAAGGGATAATTGTTAAGATATTTAAGAAAGGTGATGCTCTTAACTGCGATAATTGGCGAGGTATAAACCTAATATCAGTACCAAGTAAGGTTGTAGCGCTTGTAATACTCGAACGACCGAAAAAAGCACTTGATCCGTATCTGAGAGAAGAGCAACATGGCTTTCGGACAGGTAGATCTTGTTCATATCTCATATTCACGCTCAGGACTCTGATAGAAGAAACAAATGAGTGGTCCAACAAAGTATACATGCTCTTCATTGATTTTGAAAAGGCCTTCGATTCCGTGGACCGTGACACACTCTGGGAAATTCTACAGTATTATGGTGTCCCCAAAGAAAATAATAAGTTTGATCATGGCCTTTTATGAAAATACGGAATGTTGCATAAAGACAGAGAATGGAACAACTAGCTACTTCAAAATTATGTCAGGAGTGCGACAGGGATGCGTTTTATCACCCTTTTTATTTGTAATTTTAATGGATTATGTTTTGAGAGAAGCGGCTGGCTTCGGAATAACAGTCGAAAATAAAATCCTCTCGGACCTTGACTTTTCGGATGATGTGGCACTTCTGGAAATGACAAAGCAGCGACTCCAGGAGTTCCTTAATAAAGTGAGCGTTAAAGCGGAGAAAGTTGGCCTAAACATCAACATAGACAAGACTAAATCAATGGCAACATCAGGCTCGCCAGTCGAGCTCCTGCACAAAAATCGTAGAGTCGAACAAGTCCATGAATTTAAATAACTTGGAAGCTGGGTCGATTACACAGGAAAAGTGCAAAATCAGGTCAAGAGAAGAATTGGCATGGCAAACGCTGCTTTCAACAAACTTAAGCCAGTATGGAAATCAAAGAAGTACTCGCTTGCACTAAAGCTACGACTTCTTAATAGCAACGTTTTGTCCGTGCTATTGTATGCCAGTGAGTGCTGGAAACTAGATGTTGGGACAGAGAAAAGACTCACAGCTTTCAAAAATATGTGCTTGAGACGCGTACTGAATATCGGTTGGCGTCAAAGAGTCAGCAACATTGAGGTCCGCAGAAGAACTGGCCAGTCGCTTATTACTGAAGTGATTAAGAAGAAGAGAGATGGAGCTATCTTGGCCAGGTCCTTCGGATGGAGGACTCAAGAATCCCGAACCAGGTTCAACATTGGCAGCCGCGTGGGCGTCGACAGAGGGGAAGACCGAGAAACACGCTCAGATGCATATACGATCGTGATCTACACAGTGCTCAAACATCACTATAACCCCAGAAGGAGGATGTACTTGCCGCACCGCCAATACGTAACGTTTACCGAGGCTTCGTCGATGCCCTATGCACCCCAGATGGCTCAGGAGGACCTAAGTTCTAAGTTCTAAGTAACAATCAAAGGTTACGAGCCTGATAAAATTTGCCTTATTTTCAAAAAAAGGAGGAAAACGCCCCTTAAAAGTAATAGAATCTTAATGAAAATCACACCATCAGATTCAGCGTCTCAGAGAGCCCTACTATAGAGGCTTCAAGCTCCTATCTGCAAAAATGTGGAATTTTGTATTTTGTTTTATCAGAAGAAAGATCCCGGAGGCGTGTTCATTTGTTATTGTTATTTCCCCCAGGGGTTATCGTATTGACACAAAAGTCCTAGAATATAGGGAGATGGCTCATTCAAAAGGGCATTAAAAGTTCTAGTGCAATTTTTAAGTGACCAAAAAGATTGGAGGGCAACTGGGCCCCCTCCCCAGCTTGGAGGGCAACTGAAAAAAAATACAAATGAATGTGCATTATCAGTTTAATATACATATACTGATATTTAGTAATCAAAATGTTAATATTATTTGATTTATTATAGTTATAAAAGTAAAAACATTTATATTTTTTTTCAGTAAAGTGCAAATTATGTTCTGGCCTTGGGAAGGCATAAGGGTTTTGAGCCCAACTTATGTTAATTCTGCTCGTTTTGAGTTTGACTCGGTTATTTATTGTAATTTCTGTTCGTTTTGGGTTTCATTTATTTATTGATGCTGATTTGTGGTAGTTTCACCCTTGGTAGATTATTTGAGTTTATTTTTGCTCATTTTTTGTTTAATGGAGTTCTTTACTTTTCTTTGAAAAACTTATTTTGTGGAAAAAGATTTTCAATTAATTTTTGTTCGTTTTATATTGACATAGTCTTTTCAGGGAAAAAGAAAATAATGCTTTAAATCTTTTCTTTTTTTAAGACTTTATAGTTTGGCCTGCTATTTGTATGCTGGAGAAAAATTTTCAGCAATTTTTAATTTTGACCTAATTTCCAGAACTTTCAACTACGTTGAACAAAATGGCTATCTCTAAACTTTGATTGAACATGTTTGGAAAAATGGTGGGCGTGAGAGGGGGTTAATTACTCTCCACTCACATTCGACTATTAAAAAGGGCAATTTCAATTTCCAATCAAATGAGCTCCTTTTGAAATTTCTACATACAACTTTCTATATAAGCCCTATATGCCCCCAGGGCGTTTACAACCCTTGCACCGAGGACTCTGATGGGGTTATCATCCCAAAAGACCTAATTTCCAGAATTTTCGACTACGTTGAACAAAATGGATATCTCAAAATTTTTATTGGATGTGTTTGGGAAATGGTGACCGTGAGAGGGGGGTTAGTTGCCCTTCAATCACTTTCGAATATTAAAAGGGCACTAGCCCTTTCAATTTTCAACTGAATGGGCCCTTTTTGATGTTTTTAACACATCGCTTTCTATAAAAACCTTACATGCTCCCAGGGCATAACTAACAACCCTTGCCCTGAGGGTTGTGGGGGGGATGAATTGTCATCCTTAAAGACCTAATTTCTAAAACTTTCAACTGCGTTGAATAAAATGGCTATCGAAAAATTTTGATTGAATGTGTTTTGGGGAAAAGGTGGGCGTGAGAGGGGGGTTAGTTGCCTTCAAATCACTTTCGACTATTAAAAAGGGCACTAGCTCTTTGAATTTCCAATCGAATGAGCCCTTTTTCAAGTTTCTACAACAAAGATTTCAATAAAAACCTTATATGCTCCCAGGGCATAACTTATAACCCTTGCCCTGAAGACTGTGGGGGAGTGTCCTGCTCAAAGGTATAATTTCCTGAACTTTAAACTGCGTGGAAAAAAATGGCTATCTAAAAATTTTGATTGGATATGTTTGGGGAAATGGTGGGCGTGAAAGGGGTGTTAGTTGCCTTCCAATCACTTTCGACTATTAAAAAGGGCACAGGCCATTTCGATTTCCAATCGAATGAGCCCTTTTTGAAGATTTTACGACGACGTGTTCTATAAAAAACCTTATATGCCCCAGGGCATAACTTACAACCCTTGCCCTGAGGGCTGTGGGGGAGTGTTTTCTTCAAAAACATGATTTCTATCTGGAAATCCCCAACACTGAACAAAATGGCTATCTAAAAATTTTGATTGGATGTGTTTGGGGAAAAGGTGGGCGAGAGAGGGGGGCTAGTTGCCCTCAAATCACTTTCGACTATTAAAAAGGGCACTAGACCTTTGAATTTCAAATCGAATGAGCCCTTTTTCAAGTTTCTACGACAAAGATTTCAACGAAAACTTATATGCCCCAAGGGCATAACTTATAACCCTTGCCCTGAAGACTGTGGGGGGAGTGTCCTGCTCAAAGGTATAATTTCCTGAACTGTAACTGCGTGGAACAAAATGGCTATCTCAAAATTTTGATTGGATGTGTTTAGGGAAATGGTGGGCGTGGAAATGGTTAGTTGCCTTCCAATTACTTTCGCCTATTCAAAAGGGCACTAGCCATTTCAATTTCTAATCGAATGAGCCCCTTTGGAAGTTTCTACGACAACGCGTTCTATAAAAACTTTATATGCCCCCAGGGCATAACTTACAACCCTTGTCCTGAGGGCTGTGAGGGGGTTGTCATCCTCAAAGACCTAATTTACATAACTTAAAACTACGTTGAATAATGTGGCTATCTCAAAATTTTGATTGGATGTGTTGGGGAAAAATTGGGCGTGAGAGGGGGGTTAGTTGCCCTCCAATCACTTTCGACTATAAAAAGGGCACTAGGCCTTTGAATTTCCAGTCGAATGAGCCTTTTTTGAAGTTTCTACGACAACGCCTTCTATAAAAACTTATATGCCCCAGGGCATAACTTAAAACCCTTGCCCCGACGGTTGTGGGGGAGTGTCCCTCCTCAAAAAGATATTTTCTATATGGAAATCAACTGCGCTGAACAAAATGGCTATCTCAAAATTTTGATTGGATGTGTTTGGGGGAATGATGGGCGTGGGGGGGGGGCTAGTTGCCCTCCAATCACTTTCGACTATTAAAAAGGGCACTAGCTACTCCAATTTCCAATCGAATGAGCCCTTTTCGAAGTTTCTACGACAACTCCTTCGATACGAAATGCCCGGGTATGGAGAAGAAAGAAGAAGAAGAAAAGAAAAATATAATACATTGTGCCCACATCGTTCTTTACTTAGGCAGCACTATCGCGCGGCCTATGATAGTAGGCTATTTGTTATTGGGAAGTATACAGAATTTTTTTTTTTGGGGGGGGGGGGTGTGCTTAGGGTTGATTTCTATATGTAGAATATTCCTCGGGAAGAGGAATTTCTGGGGGGGGGGGTGAATATCCAGGAGAAATGTTACACTGGAGGATTTGACAGAATTACTATACGAAATTCTTTTTAATTGTCTTACATTCTTTTTGCCAAATTTTTCACGTGGAGATGTTCCGGGGGAATTATTCAGGGTTTTTTTTTCCGCGTGTTTTGTTTTCTGGGAAATAAATTTCCACAAAACGGGGCATTTCTGGAGTGATCGAGAAACCGATTATAGATTAAAGTTTTATTAAAATGAAATAATGCTAAGGAGAATTTTTCAGGCTGAATCGTCCGCAAGCAATTTTACAGGGAGGGGGGATTCTCAGCGAGGATGGAACTGTCAGGAGGAAAATTGACGGGAGGGGGGTGCATTTTACGTTTGATGACATTTCCACGGAGGAGTTTTCCGTGAGGAGGGGGGGGTATATATCATAGAAAGTGAGCCAGATTTACCGGCATTTATAAAAAACGAACAGAAATTATTCCGTATATGAAGGGTTGCCCCCTCCCCAATACCTTACTCTTAGGCTAAAGTTCGACTGTTAACTAAAACTGAAACATGGGGGGGGCGGTAATTCGAATCGGAAGCTTTTTTAAAAGTGCTAACAGCTTTAGCTTAAAGAACAAGGTATTGAGGACGGGGCAATCCTTCATATACGGGATAAATCTGCGAAAATTAATATGCAAATTTTGTTTTAATTTTCATGCACGGTGAGCCAAATTCGAACCTGCCTTAGTTGAAAAACGTTCAGAAATTAAATAAAAAAACAAGTTTTTTTAACTGAAAGTAAGGAGCGACGTTAAAGCTTAAAATGAACAAAATTATTCCGTATATGAAAGGGGCTGTCCACTCCTCAACGCCTCGCTCCTTACGCTAAAGTTTTTATTGCTTTAAAAAGTAGAGTTGCGACAAAGAGTCAATATTTACCTTCGTTTTAAGTTTTAATGCCACTCCTTACTTTCAGTTAAAAAAACTTATTTTTTTAACATTTAATTCCAAAATAAAATTATATGTGTCTGTAACAGTCATGGCAAGAACTAATAAAATTAAACTGAATATTTGAGTTGTAATAAGCACAAAAGAAAATATGTGTAATATAATTCGTTTTAGGAAACGTCAAATATACAGTAGGCCTAATAATTGTATCGACTCGCCTGACTTTATCTATCAGTCCTGGTTGAACTTCGTATATTGCTAAGGTTTTTAATGTAAGTTTCTCTTTTATACCTTCATTTGTGTTATACTGAGGACGGCCCTTGGACATAAGGTCGAAATATTCATTTAAAGTTTGGAATTCCACCATCTTACGAAAACAATTTCCTGTTGTTCTACTTGTTATTAGTTCTTTGTTATGGTGTGGTCTTCGTCGCTATTTACGCTAATTCAATGTAAAAAAAAAAAAAATTCAACTGAAAGTAAGGAGCAACATTAAAATTTAAAACGAACAGAAATTATTACGTATATAAGGGGAGTTGCCCCCTCCTCAGCACCTCGCTCTTTACGCTAGAGTTTTTAGTACTTTTAAAAAAGCGTCTTATTGTTCTAATTAAACGGCCCTTGTATCTCAGGAGTCATTATTAAAGAATTGGGGAAAAATTTAAACTTTAGCGTAAAGAGCGAGGTGTTGAGAAGGGGCAACCCCCTTTACATACGTAATTATTTCTGTTCGTTTTATGTTTTAATGTTGCTCCTTACTTTCATTTGAAAAAACTTGTTTTTTTATTTAATTTCTGATCGTTTTTTAAATAATGCCATGAAATCTGGCCCCCTCCTCCACGGAGAAACCCCCTCTCCACGGAAATATCCTCTAGACAATTCAATCCCGGAGTGAAAATTTACCCCGGATCATTACTCTTAACCACTCTGCGCGTAAAAATTGAGACGGAAAAGAGAAAGCAAGACATATAAATAGAATTTAGTACAAGAATTCTGGCAAATTCCCCCATTGTATAATTTTCCCCTGACAAGTTCAGTCCCTGGAAACTTTCCTCCCCATGGAAAATTCCCCCGTGAAAAAACCCCAGCAGAAGATTTGCCCACCCCCCACCCGAAAATGTATGCCTACATCCTAATTAAATATACTACAAGCAAACAATTGACAAATTTTATAACTTAAAGATCTTTCCCCTAGGGCTGGGGGGGGGGGGGGTCATGTATGCCTTTGGGTATACCCAAAGGCATAGTTATTGTGCCTTTCAACTGTGATGAACAAAATGGCTATCTCAAAATTTTGATCAGTTGATTTTGGGAAAAAAGAGGCGGGGAGGGGGCCTAGCTGCCCTCCAATTTTTGGTCACTTAAAAAGGGCACTAGAACTTTTAATTTCCGTTGGAATAAGCCCTCTTCTGATATTCTTGCTAAATAAGGGGGGGGGGAGTTTGCTAGTTGCCCTCCGGTTCCTTTTTATTCTTAAAAAGGGAACTAGAACTTTCAATTTCCGATCGAATGGCCCCCTCCAAAGTTTATACGACCAGCCCTTCCACAAAAACATTACATGTCCCCGGGGCATAATTTATAACACTTGTCCCCGGGTTCTGGGGGGTTGTGTGAACTCCGGAATTTTTATTATATGATCTTTGGTCTGTTTTTGAACAAAATGACAATGTCAAATTTCCATCGGATGTATTTGGAGAAAAGAGGGGATGGTGGGGGAGGGGGATCTAGTTGCCATCGGATCAGTTTTGACTCTTAAAAAGGTAGTTAGAACTTTCAATTTCTAATCATTTGAGTTCCCTCCGAAGTTTATGCAACCACCTATTCCATAAGCATCCCCTTGGGGCATAAGTTACAACCCTTCTCCTGGGCTCTGGGGGGTTATGTTGACCCCAAAGTTTTTGTTATCTGATCATTGCACTTTTTTGAACAAAACGGCTATATCAAAATTTTGATGGGAGTAGAGAGATGCCCCTATTGATCGTGACAGGGCTCCTTATATGGGCATAGAGTCCCTAGGGAGAACACTTGGTTAATGGGGTCAATGACCTAAATTTCCAAAGGTGTTGATGTTGTTGTTGTTGTAAGTGCACGCTCTCAGCGAATGTCAAGGTCGATGTTGTTGTTGTTGTAAGTGCACGCTCTCAGCGAATGTCAAGGTCGATGTTGTTGTTGTTGTAAGTGCACGCTCTCAGCGAATGTCAAGGTCGATGTTGTTGTTGTTGTAAGTGCACGCTCTCAGCGAATGTCAAGGTGTCCAGAAATAGGAAACAGCATTTGTTGTTGTTGTTGTTTTGGGCACGCTCTCAACGAATGTTATGAGTTTCCAGGGAACAGTTAGATCACGTGTTTTCCTTCTCAGCCAATCAGTGAGTCGGTTACATCCCCCTTCTCAACCAATCAGAGGGCTTGTTACATATGGTTTTCCCCGTTACATAAAAATTCGCCCATGAGATTTCGTATATAACGGACATGCAATGTGATTAAATTATCAGAAAGTATTTTGACATAGTTGATACAACAATGGATAAATTTAACTCTTTAGAAGCATTGACAGCCACAATTAGCAATGTGAGTACATTTTTTATTTTCAAAATAAAATATTTTCCTTGGTCAACCTCCAGTATATTCAGGTAAATCCCCCCCACTCTAGTACAAACATCACTATACAATCTTCATACTCGATAGAAAACATAAAAGGCGTTCTTTTTATTACCTAAACCTAACCCCCTCCCTCACTGTTTTTACAACCAAAATTCTCATAATAGAAATAATTTTCTTTTCGTTAAATTTATGCAATTTTAAGTGTTCTATATCCTGGCTAAAAGCGACCACTGACTTCCGTCAAATCTTAAAGCATTGTCGTTCTGTTTGTTGACATAATGCTCTACGCGAGGTTAAAATTAGCTGTCACCCATTTCCTTTGTGTTTACGAACGCGGCGGCCAAGTCAAAGGAACTGTTCTTCCGTCAAAATTAAAACACTTTGAGACAATTGCAATAATTAAGCGCAGACGCGATGCTCTATTTTGGAGAAGTGAAACGGATTTTTTTGAAGCTTTCTTTCGATAAAGTTTCCCTTATATTCCCAGGAGGGGAGCGTGAATCCAGGATTTTTGTTGGGGAGGGGGTTAGCACTTTTAATAGTGACAAAATAGAAATGAAAGATTGTTTTTACCATAATTGTTTTCAACTTCAGTGTCTAACCATTTCTCTTCGAAATTTTAGTGATTTTAGCTATAACATTTGAATAAAAGGCAGTAAGATATATTCTTTATTGATATGCCTTTCGCTTGAATAAATCGCCAAGATTAACTCAATGAGAGGGTAGACCTAGGGTGGGTTAATTTTCCTAAATTTAGGGGAGGGGGCGTGAATCCAGGATTTTTGTTGGGGAGGGGGTTAGCACTTTTAATAGTGACAAAATAGAAATGAAAAGATAATTTTTTTCGACTTTAGTGTCTAACCATTTCTCTTCGAAATTTTAGTGATTTTAGCTATAACATTTGAATAAAAAGGCAGTAAGATATTCTTTATTGATATGCCTTTCGCTTGAATAAATCGCAAGATTAACTCAATGAGAGGGTAGACCTAGGGCGGGTTAATTTTCCTAAATTTAGGGGGGTAGACAAAATTCTGGTTAGTGTGGATACTAACTTTCTTTCTGTAAAAAGGGGGAAATTATTTATCATACTAACTTTTTTCTCTTCTTTAAGGCCAATTATGAAGAATGTGTCCCACCTCCTAGTAAGAAAGCAAGAGAGGGTGAGGCAGCCCCTGTAAGAGCATCAGTTATACAGTATGGTCGTCGGCCGAAACCCCCCAGCTCCACGCTGCCTGACCCAATGCAGTCTGGGCATAAACCAAAAAGAGAATGGGCCATAAGGATGGTGAACCCTGCTGGCTCATCTATGCAAGCCCATAACATCGCTTGCCCAGCTGCACAAGATCACGAGGTCCAACTCGCGCTACCTGGACCATCCGGCACCCAAGTGCAGCCAGGATTTGCAAATGTGAGCATTTTTTCCTCAAACTATCTTATAGAAATACATATCTATTTCTTCCAATGTTTTTTAGTCCTTTCTTTTCACTATTTTTCGACATTGTGTAAAAGTGTATCTCTGAGATATTAACCCTCACCCCCAACCATGATTTTCTCTGCCCTCCCTCAGAGATACCTAAATGTAATTTTTTTGCTTGTCAAACTGCTCTTTTTTCTAATCTTTACTATTTTCTATGCATTCCCCCTATCTCTTCGCCGCTATCTCATAAGCGAATATTTTTAGGTACCTTTGAAACTCTGTGAATGCTATTCTTCACATAGTTTTAAGAGAGAGAGATTATTCCATTTTATCCATCTGTCACATATTGGCGTTCTAATTTGCACTGAATATTTCTAAATAGCTTTCTATCGTGCCAAGATTCTAGCGAGGGGAAACCAAGTTAACGGTTCCCGACATTTTCCTGCCTGTTGAAGTTCAGTCTTGGACTGCAGAACACTCGCGCGCGACAGGTTACAATAATTAAAACTCATGAGTTCACTGAATCTGTATGGAATTAGAGAGAAATATCGACTTATGCTGTCTAAGCGAATATTTCAACTTTTGACGGGCATTATGTAAAGTTTTTATGGGAGCCGGTCGGGAAGCGCTGTGGGAAGCGCTGCGGGCCAGAGAAGCACCGCGGGATGCGCTGCGGGAAGCGCCGCGGGGATGCGCTGCGGGCCGAGAAGCGCCGCCGGGATGCGCTGCGGGATGCGCGCTGCGGGCCAAGAAGCGCTGCGGGATGCGCTGCGGGCCAAGAAGCGCTGCGGGTTGCGCTGCGGGCTCGAAAAGCGCCGCAAAAAAAAAGCATGGTTGATTTGAAAACTGAAAATAAACTATTTTTTGAACAAAATCAAATTGCCGCCTTCTATGCAAAGCGATGTTTTAGATTATAAATATCTTATATTAAGTTGGAAATTGGAACTTTAGGTTGAATTAACCAAATGCTACTACTAAGCGCTGACTTTAAATAATAATCCAAATTTTAAAAACAGTAGGGATGATTTGAACACTTTGAAAATAAGCTATTTTTCATTTATAGGTTGGAGCATCGGTCCCTTATTCACCATCGTCATCAGGTGAAGGAGAGGACGCATCGGTGGACTTACAGAGCAATTCACCATGGAGCGACTCTCTACTGGAAATACCTTTTAATATTGATGCTTTTCTAAGTAATTATGTCAATGTAGAACCTAGCACAGTTGAGCAAGGTAATGTTCCTAGTTCAGAGGGGGACTTGCCATTGCTAAGTCCAAATACCCTAGAAATTTTAGAGGATTTTACTGGGAACCCTCCCCCCACTGATTACCTACTTCCACTTCAAACAACTGAATTGGAGCATAGCCCAAATATTGTTGAACAACTTGGGGGAGGGGGTAATATACAAGAGGGGGGTGCAACTTTTCCCGATTTTCAATTATCAAATTCAATTTTAAATAATATAGTTGTTTTCACTGCGACTTTTGGGGATCCTTTTAATTCACTTATGGGGGGAAATTTTGTGTTTGATCCCGTAGAAATTGTGCATGAATATGTAGATAAAATTCGTGCACTACTGGAGAACCAAATTCAGTTGTGGGGAGGTAGGGATTCAATTAAGGTTTCTATTGTTTTAAAGGTTTTTTATTTAAATGAGGGGAAAAGTGAAGTTTATTATCATTATGTACATTCCGAGATGCGCATAATTTATCCAAATTTAGAAAATTTTAAGGAGTTTTTTAGCGAGTGGGTAGGACAAATTATTGCGCATCTTGAGAACTTTAATGAAAACGGTAGTGGGTCTGTAGTTTTATTTATTAAAAATTTTAAGCGTTAATATTTGTAAATTTAAGAAAGATTTTATTTTAAGAGGGGGGGCAGGGTCTGAGAGGTCAGTAGTTTTAAAATATATCCGGATCTAGTAGGTTGTAAAGGTGTCCAGCGGATCTGTTTTGAAACAGATCAAAAATGTTTCAAGTATGCTTTCCTCATATCAGCATTTCAGCCTCTAGCAGATGACGCTACCAAGACGAATTTAGATCATTGGGCTGTACATGGGAAGGACGGGTCCAATTTCCCAATTGTAGATTTCTCTTGTTTAGAAGGAAAATACCCAGTAACGCTACGATCTATTGATATTTTTGAAAGGGCTAATGCCCATTTAAATATCGGCGTTACTGTGGTTCAGTATGAAACTGAATTTGAAGATGGGGTTCGTTCTAAAAAAGAAGGGGTGGTCTTCACTGTAAGGGGCCCGTCAGTTGATTTGGTCAGACACTGGGTTTGGTTGTTATACACACCACCTAGTGAACCGAATGCAATTGGCCATTTTAATCCGATTACCGACATTAGTAGAGTTCTGGGGGAGGGTAAGAAACAGAGTGCCCGTTTCTACTGTCCGACATGCCTCTCTCGATTCCGTAGTGATATAAAACTACGGGATCACATGAAGCATTGTAGACGACATGGATATCAGACAGTGGAAACGGTTTCAGGGGATAGGGCCGTTCTACGATTAAAAATTTCCAAAACACCCTTCTCCAGTGCAACAAAATATCTTTAGACTGTGAAGCTAAGCTGGTGGAGGTGAACGATCCCCAATATCCAAACCGTATCAAAGAACACCAAGCTATTGCAGTGTCCTATGCTCATGCGCAAAGAGACAGTTCTAACACCATGCGGTTGTTAGAAATAGTTGAGACATTGGATGAGAACGAGTGCATGGTCAAGGCACTGACTAAACTAATTGGCACGGCTAATGGTGCTATTTCTCGTTTGAGAAATACGCATTATCCAATGGTGCTGTCTGCAGAGGATCGTCTCGCGATTAAAAATCAAAAAATATGTTGGGTTTTGTAAGGGGGAGTTTGTAGAGGGGGATAAGGGGACTAAAGGGAAAAGGGGGGGGGGGAAGTCAGAGATCATGATCACTTGTGGCAGGAAATATCATCTGGGGGTAATAATTTTAGAGGGGTTGCGCATCAATCGTGTAATTTAAATGTTAGCCAACAGTTTTTTATCCCTGTTTTTATTCACAACTCAAATTATGACTTAAAATTTATTTTACCGGCACTGGCACGTATGCACAGAGAGGGAGGGGGAGTAGACAGTCCATGGGTAAATAATTCATTTACCTATAACATTATTCCCAAATCGGCCGAGAAGCTGTGGCTTCTCGAACTGAAATGGCAGGTAGTGGATAATGGACATACGTGCTGGAATAAAATCAGGTTTTTAGATTCCTTTAGTTTTTTTTCCCAAAGCATTGAGTCAATTGATTCAAGTGCAGAAAAGCGACAATTTTGATAGCTTTCCCTTGCTTAAACAGCACTTTCCAGACAGTGAAATGTATGACTTATTAATCTGCAAAGGCGTATACGCATGCGACTATTACTGTTCTGGCGCTCGCTTAAGCGAGGTGGTGAAACTACCTCCAATTGAAGCTTTTTACAATTCACTGACCAACAGTGAATGCACAACCGAGGAGTATGAGTTTGCCAAGAGGGTGTGGGCTAAGGGAAATTGTAAAAATGGGTGGGATTATTGTAGACTGTACTTGGCCAGTGACGTTTTAACTCTGTTGGATATAGTCTGTAAGAACACAGACCAAATCTATTCAGAGTTCGGGTTAGATATAGGATATTATTTTTCCACATCCCATTTAGTGACGGATTTGATTTTAAAAATTAGTAGGGAGGAAATAGGCCTAATCACCGACGTAGATCAACACCTTTTTGTAGAGCGTTCAATGAGGGGAGGGTATGTTTTTCACGGGGACCGCGTCTTGTCAACCGATCCGAGCGGACAAAGCACCGGTGTAAAGTCAAATGCAGTGTTCTTGGACATGAACTCATTGTACCCCTCGGCAATGTCTCACTACTCTTTGCCGTGTGGGAACTATCAATGGCTTGAGAATCCTTGTGAGTTCCCCGACATTACCACCGTCGAGGACAATGGGCCACAAGGATGGTTCTTTGAAATTGACGGTCACATTCCGCTGGCGCTTCACGACTCCGTCAAAGATTTTGTTTTTCCCTGTATCAATCGACCAGTGACCAGGGACTCGCTGAGCCCCTACAATCGATCATTGGTTGAGGATATGGGGATGCACTGGACTCCCTCCAAACAGAAACTGATTGCTGATTTGGACCCTAAGGAGAATATCGTTGTTCACCATGTGCTTTTGCACTGGATGGTGAACAATGGTTTCAAGATCACCAAAATACATAGGGTCCTGCAGTTCAATCAGAAACCATATTTTAAAGACGTTTATCAATACTTTTGTCGATAAACGCTCTAGGGCAAACTCAAACGTGGAGAAGGAAGAGTACAAACTCATCCTAAATTCAGCGTTTGGCAAAATGTGTGAAAGCGTACGTAATAGATCTCGCTGCGACGTCGTGACTGACCCTCTAGAGTGTGCAAGAATTATTGCCGATCCCAATTTTACATCGTTCACGAGCATAGAGGCTAGCATGGTTCTTCTACACAGGAAAAAGCGAAATGTGGTACTGAACAAGAATATAGCAGGCGGCAGTTCAGTACTAGAAATTTCAAAAAAGCTCATGTTGTCGTTTTTTACAATGTGTGCAAGGTGCAATGGCCACGGGAGGGGGAGGTTCAAGTTTACTACGGGGATACAGATTCTCTGCTGTTAAAGGTAAATGGGACTGAAGATTTATTGGGTGATTTAGAAAAGGGGGAACACATCAGCTCACGGATGGATTTCACCAACTGGAATCCATCCCTCTATCCCGAGTTGGTGAAACGCCAAGCCCCCAACCAACTATTAATGTTAAAATCAGAGACGGGGAGTGATTTGATATCCAGGGGGGTGTTCCCGGGTCCTAAAGTTTATTGCGTTAAAACACATAATGGGGATGAAAAGCAGGCGTGTAAAGGGGTGCCTACACATTTTGTAAAGAGCAATTTCAACATGAGCGTGTACAGAGACTGTGTAGAAAGTAGCCTAGTGCCGAGAGCACAAGTGCTTGCAATTCGCTCTCTACAGTATAGAAATTATACTGTGAGAGTGGAAAAAAATGCAATGTCATGTATATCTGACAAAGTCTATGTGCTCGAGAATGGTGTGAGTGTCCTGCCTCATGGCCACTACCGTATTTCAGACCGAGTTGAATGCATAGACTATCGCAATCAACTTGGTCTGGATAAACTAACCTAATCTGACTAACCAACTAACCTGCTCATAAATTAACTAACGACCACCACCACTGACCCAACTAACCCAACCACTAACCTGTAGCAGTGACGACAACTATTGTATTGTTTTTCCATCGCGACTCCCGGGGGGTGGGGGCCCTTCCCACGGCCGACTCCATGGGGGGGGGGCACCTTAAATTCATAATGTTCAACTGTGCTAGTTCATGTTCCAAGTGTTTTTTTGTATAGGAAAGTGTTGATGTTGTTGTACAGAAAAGTGTTTAAAGACAATAAGTGCTGTTGATGGACAAAAGTGTTGTACAGAAAAGTGTTTAAAGACAATAAGTGTTCTTGCTGATGATGGACAAAAGTGTTTTTATTTATATTGTACATAAAGTGTTATCATTGTTCATGTTGAACAAATAGAATTTTCATGTTGACCATGAAATTTTGTCAGGTTCTTGTTGAACAAGTGTTATTTTTTCATTGTTCATGTTGAACAAATATTTGTTTTCATGTTGACCATGAAATTTTGTCAGGTTCTTGTTGAACAAGTGTTATTTTTATCATTGTTCATGTTGAACAAATATTTGTTTTCATGTTGCCGAAATAAATGCTGCCATGAAATATTGTTTTTGTTGTTCTTGAATAGATAGATCTATGGTAAGGTAAAGGATGCGGCACTAGACCCTTAAGGTCCAAAACCGGCAGTGCTGATCTCCGTTTCGTGGCCCTTCAGCCAGGAAGTGCAATGGGGGGCTGCGGGCCAGCCAGCCTATGCTTTCGCAAACCCTTCCTGTTTACCTTCCCCAGATTTCTCCAGGTACCCATTTAGAGCTGGGTTTGACTCTGGCTAAGCTTACAGGGTCACACCACTGACCCGCGTCCCAAACTAAGAAACTGACCACACCAGGGATCGAACCCGAATTCACGGATTCTCAGCCCAGCGCGCGTCCACTTAGCCAGAACGGCTCTTAGATCTATGGGAAAATACTACTTATTCATTGAACACATATGATTTACAGTTAGTTGTAGTCCGACTGTTGTCAACAGCATGTATCAATTTAAAACACCCTTCAGATCGTTTCTGTGTGGGCCCTCAATGTCGGGGAAAACAACACTTTTAGCTAAAATAATTCAAAATAGCGATAAAATGTTTTTGAAAAACCGAAAAAAAATCTACTATTGCTATAGTATTTGGCAGGAGTCCTATGATAAAATAAAAGCTATTGCCACAACCATACCAATACAATTCATAAGAGGACTTGATGTTTTCAATAGTATTGAACCGAACTCGTGGCTGATTATTGATGATTTGGCTGAATCCATTGAACAGTTCTCACAGGAAATGCTACAACTGTTCACTGTCCGATCTCATGAAAAACATTTCCATAACCCTAGTTCTACACAATCTGTTTCGTCAGAGCAAATGTATGCGAACCCTTGCTTTGAATTGCACCATCTATATTATCTAACGAGTTGTTCGTGATTCTAGCTCGCTAATAACTCTCAATAAACAGATATACCCCGGCGCCCCTAAATTTCTATTGTCAGCGTACACTCAGGCGACTAGCAAGCCCTACGGTTACATTTTGCTGGATCTTAATCAGAGCACGCCCGAGGATCAACGTGTAGTCACCGACATTTTCGACAATGAAATTACCGTATATCTTCCGGTGAACAATAGAAAAGGCTATTAGTTGCCATTATGACACTGAAGAAACTACACGAACAACGGCATTTATTTTCCGTTTTAAGCACTTCAAAACCCTTGCTTAGGAAGGCCATACTCAAACATGGTGTTGACAATGATTTCATTAATCTAATATCTGAACTTTGTTTAAATTTAACTGAGGGCAATGTTCAACTGCCAGAAGGTGTTAGACAACAGACAAAGCAACATCGTTCCACTGTACGTGCCTTGGCTTGTAAAAACAAGGGAAAAAAATTTAAAGAAAACGGCTCCTTCAAGCAGGCGGTAGCTTTTTCACACTTTTACTGCCAATAATTGCAGGACTTGTAAACAGCTTTCTCTATAGAATGGCTAAAACCCTATAAATTGACACCATTTGAACTTGTCCTCTCGCCCGTCGAACATTTTGAAGACAATCTAAGCAAATTCATTAATGACGAGAATATTGCCGATGACAAAAAACTGCTTTTACTCCAAGATGCATTGCGACGTGTGGACAAACATAAACCTTATCGTGAGAGACCCGTCACCGCCACTGATCCCTCTAAACAGGAAACATCTCAAGATTCTGCACAATCAAAGGAGAAGGAATTGAATTCGATTGTATTGAAAATTGGAAACCTATTGCCACTGACCTATCGAGAACAGAGTAAAAGAGTATTATCTTATCTCATGTTGGAAACTGGTGATCAAGTTCAAGTCGACAGCACAGGGAAACGAATTATAATTCAGGGAAAAAGTTATAATCTAGTTGATTTAATTTGTGATATGGTGACGAATCGTAAAGGACTTTTATCCTTTGACAATAATCTATACACCTTTCTAAGTATATCAAACTTCCCCAAAAGTCTTATTGGCAATAAGCAAATTTTAAAGAAACTAAGAGAATATAGTCGTCCAACAACGCCAACACCATTTAAAAAAGAAGAAGATTCAATATTTGAAAAATACTAGCACCACTGATTTTACAACACCTGTGGCTGCTAGTCAAAAGCGAAGACGAATTGATTCACCCTCCAGTGTGCAAAAGGGGAGTGGACATTACACTACGTGTTTACGTCCAAAATGGATGAAGTTCTGAAAGGTGTCTATGAAAATATTGGTGAAGCGGGAAGTTTAAGTTCTCCCAAAACGCTTTCTAGAGTTGTCTCCGGCACCACATTGAAAAATGCAAAAGAGTATCTAGAAAATGAACCGAGTTACACACTACACCCGGAATCACAGGCTTCGCAGTAAACAATATCGACAAACTAAAGCCTTTTTCCCTCTGCATATAATGCAAATGGATCTCCTAACTCTAGACGCAATTCAACGGCGTCACAATGCGCCCTACAAATATATTCTGGTGGCAATCAGTATCTTTAGTCGCTATGCATATGCCATTCCATTACGGTCAAAGAGAGGTGTTGAAGTTGCTCGGGCCATTGAAAGTATTCTTGAACAGGATTCCTATAGAAAAATTCAATCGGATCGTGGTAGTGAATTTGTTAATCCCCATGTGCAAAAAGTTCTATTGAAATATAATACAACACTTTATCATAGTCACAGTCCGATAAAGGCTGCATTGGCTGAACGATTAATAAGAACGATTCGTCTATTAATTTCAAGATATTGTACAATGAAAAATACACCGGCTTTTATTCATGATTTAGATAAAATCATGCAGATATACAACCATCGACCACATCGATCTCTGTCCAACTCTAGCCCTCGGGATGTTCATTACAGTGAAAATACATTTGATGCTTTTCTAAAGCAATACTCCAATGGCAATGAGAAGAAAAAGAAGAAGAAATTCAATGTTGGTGATACTGTTCGAATTAGTAGAACCACCAATATTTTTGAAAAGGGGAATTATTTATGGAGCACCGAACTTTTTAAAGTGTCCAAAATCCTAGACACCGAACCCACAACATATCGACTACGAGACACCAAAGATGATAAGATTCTCGGCGGTTTTTATGAATATGAACTGCAAAAAGTTAGAAACACTAGTGAAATTTATCAAATTGAAAAGATATTAAAGAGTCGTACTCGTAGGGGCAAGAAACAGTTGCTTGTTCGCTGGCTAGGATACAACTCGGATTTTGATCTTGGGTCAGTGCTGAAGATATTAACAATGCCCAATGATTTCTATCTGACTTTCATGTCCAATGTTTCTGATCCTCTCTACAATGATCTGAATAAAACAAGTGATTTTTGGACGAAACTCTCCCCCACCATCAAATTCGACGGAAAGTATGAAGTGGCTCTTGTCAACTGTATTCTCAAAAATACCTATGACATCCTGAGAAAGGATCGTAAATATGATATAAAAATTAGACCCTATGATTGGCCGCCACCACCAGGTGATCAAGAACAAAAAAAAAATCAATTGGATGGATTATCCATATATTGAATTACCCTACGAGGAACTCACCTGTATGAATGATTTATGTCGTTCTATTAATAAAAGAATTTCCGCTCGTAAAAAAGGAGCTTTTCATTTCAACTATTCAAAGGAGGAGGGTAAGATCTACATTAGTTCACCTATTGCCAACGAAAAGATTATTCTCAATGATATCCTAAAGGATGTTCTTGGCTTTAAGCTCAATATAATCAACGGTAAAAGTGCCGGAAACACTAATTTCATTTTTGCTGACTACCCGCCTGCCTTCTCCACAGACACTTGTATATTTCTCTACGCTTCATTTGTGGAAACATCCCGGGTCGGTAATTCAAATGTTCCCCTCCTACGAGTTCTTGAACGAAAAACCAATCAAGAAAATATTCACCACTACAATATAAAGCATCTTCAGTATATTCCCGTAAACACTTCCTATTTGGAACTCTGTCAGTTAACACTAAGAACTGAATTAGGTGATCCCATAGCAATTTCAAAAGGTTTGGCTGTGATTACATGTCATTTTCGTCCCATCGTTCAACAACAAGATGTCTAATAAAAAAGTGGCATTCACTTGTCCTGATATTGACTGCTATGTTAATACTCTTGGCCCAAGACAACAGGGCAATGGAATGGACTATTACAAAGGTCGCTCGTCAATGTCTGGCTACGGTCTTGGCAGTTGGTTTGCTAAGCTGTTTCGCTCTTCACTACCACTGGCTAGAAAATATCTTGTACCGGCTGCGACAGATTTTGCATCCTCTACACTATACGATTGGGGCTCTGGCAAAGATTTTAAAAAAATTGCTACGGAAAATCTTAGGTCCAGTGCGCGAACCCTTGGCGAGAAATTAAAACAAAATGGTAAAGGTTTAAAAGGTCAAGAAACAAATGCATCACTCATCAGTCTCTACTCAGGTCGGAAACGAAAGACATCACCACTCTCGTCTAAGAAAAGAAGGAAAAAGCTGACACGTAGTGTAACCAGAAGTCCCAGGAAGAGAATTGTTAGATCGAAACTTGATTTCTTCTCTTAAGATGTCCTACCTGCCGCATAAGGATTCTCAACCTTCAATCACCGCATCATTGAATCTATTCAATGCTGAAAATGTTGAGGTGAGTGTCAAGCATGGATACTATGAACAATTTTATCCACTACAACCCCTCTCTGATAATATCCACTTTCAAATTTATTCCAATGAAGACTACTTTATGGACATGTCTTCAACATTTATAGATTTACAAATGAAAGTCCGGAAATCCGATAATACAATGCCAATTCGAGCCGATGGGATATCCTATGAAAATTGTATATTACATAATTTATTTCGTCAAATTAGTGTCTACATCAATGGCATGCACTGGTGAGCACAAGCAACAATCTCTCAAAAACTATACAAGCTATATGCAATTCATGCTGATGACACCCAAGTCATACAAGGAATTGAGAGGCACCTCCAATGGATATGAATATATTACTAATACTGATAGTACAGATGCACTTAAAAATGCCACAACTAGTGAATTACATCTAGTTGGAAAAATATATCATGAAATATTTAATATACCCCAATGGCTACCGCCCAATGTTAAAGTGGATATAAAAATGACGCTTGCACCATCCAATTTCATATTGAGAAAAGAACTTGCTGCCAATCCCGATGTAAGTCTCTCCCTCACCTCGGCAATACTTCATGTACGCAAACAGCAGGTTATGAGTTCTGTTGCTTTGGCAGTGGAAAAACTGAGAGCCAATGGAAATAATATTAAACTACTTGTTCCTCATACAATCACCAATCAACGTCATATTGCCATGGGGTCACGCACCTTCACCGATTCATCCTTTTATCAATGGCGAAATTCCGTCAAAACTTGCATTGGCATTTGTAAAAACGCCAGTCCAATAGGATCGTGGACTGAATGCCCACATAAATTCGATATGTTTGGACTTTCATCTCTTGTGTGCAAAGTAAACGGTATCCCACTCTACAATCTATCCTTTGATAAATCCTATAGAACATTGTATGAGTTGACCATGCAAACCCTAGATCGTGATTCGCAACTATTTGAAAATGGTATAACCGACGAAATGTTTGCTAAAACACATGGTATCATTGTACTGGATTTGGCTGGTACACAGGATATGAGTATAGTACGTACGGGGACTGTGCGTTTAGAGTGTACATTTGCCGACCCATTGGCTGAGAGTATTGCACTAATCTCACTAAATCGATATGAAACCTATTGGGAAATCACTGCCGAAGGCAGTGTTCTACTAGACTTGGCGCCATGAACACCAGTCAAATAATCAATGTATTTAATATGGATCCCTACATGTCCCAGTACAAATCCTATTGTCTGCCCTCAGACTATCTTGGAAAAATTCAAAGTGCGAACAATACCTTGATTATTGTTAATAGCAGTCCATCGACTGTGCTGACGGGTCATTGGCTGTGCATCTATCAAACAATGAAAACGATTGAATTTTTTGATCCTCTTGGCCTACCCTATACATTCTACACACCCCACATCAGCAACTATATTGAGAGCAGTGGGAAAACTATTATTCAAAATCGAAAGAGGGTGCAGGATCTAACGACTAAAAGCTGCGGCTTCCATGCACTACTATATTTTGTGTTCCGATGTCGTGGCTATACTTACAAGCAGTTTCTCCACATTTATGGTGACAATCCACGTCTGAACGACTTTCTAGTGGAAGATATCCTCTCAGACCTATAGAGCATTGATTTCAGTGCCCTGAGAGTAAAGTGCTTTAAAAATGTTTGTGAATTTGTTTATTAATAAAATGCATATATATATACAACAATGTCTTTAAATCTTCACTTTAGATTTCTTCTTCTTCGATGTATAGGCAACTGTCGTGAACCACTAATGCCGGTAAATCATTTGGATTCACTGTATGTTGATCTTGATTGACTGCAAAGTCAGGGTCACATTTTCTACAGTACAATGTAACTTCACTCTTGTCATATCTCTTTGTATAGTCAATGATACTATTTGCATTCATATTATGAAATTCACGAGTTTCAATCTGTCTATTTGAAGCAATATCACATACAGTGTTTTCAAATGGTGAATCACATTCGGTAACTGCCAAATAAAAATCACTTGATTTATAGTCATAGTAGGCAGTGTCGTCACAACGATGACGTAGAAACCAGATTGTCTTGTTACCCCAACAGTTGAATCGTAGACCAGATTCCTCTTCCCAGAATAATTTAAATCCACGACGATACCAATCTCGTAGAAATAAACTAAAATCACGTTTAGGATTCTTTCCAATCATAGCGGGGTAAGTATTCTCCCACTGATCACATTTATCATAGTGACAATTGGAGCACAGGTGCCCTCTAGGGTGAGAGTCACACACCTCCTCAAGACATGAATTACATCCTTTAATTTGTACTGCATAGCCTCTATGTAATTTGCAAGGATTACATAAATTACACTTTTCACTATAGTCATCAATAATTGTACAATTCTCACATTGAGTCCAACTGCCAAGAGTGTACATGCACAATGGACATATATAGAACATTTTTGGTTTCCGATGTCAACTCTCTCACAGCTAAAACGAAACTGATCGTCCTCGCTCGATAAATTCAAAGTGAGGAAAGGGGAGAGGAGTAACTCTGCGAGGTTACCTCTTTCAAAGGCGGAGCCATCTACATTGAATCCATTGGCAATGATTTCAAAAGTATATCCACAATATGATTCTGCTTTGTTCCAATTAATATATCAATAAATTGAGTATAAGCATTTGAATCACATTTTAAAAGTTTCATACAATAGTCCAATGGGGGAGAATCAGTTTTCATTATATTGTCAAGTGTTCCCTGAGAGAATATCCTGCGTCGAAGAGATAGCTCGAGAAAATCATCATCCAAAATCAAATGTTTTTCCATAAACACTAGATTTGATCTAATTCTCTCTTTCTCAAATTTATTCATTTTTCAGTCCTTTCACTCTGACTGCTGACTCTAGACTGACCCTGATTCGTCAGCCCTAACCAGAAAAGCATGTACAATTAGCGATACAGTTTATTGTCTTCGATATGTTTCACCAATGCACTTAAAGCACATTGAAGTCTATTCACATGTGCTATATCAACTTTTGCAGCGAAACATAATTGATCCTCCATTTTAAATTTGCTCAAGGATATCACATATCTTGCATATACTTCATCCCATTCCAGACAATGCCGTGATCCTCTCGTGATTTCCACCGCAATGTTTGGTGCTCTTGTATTATTACCATCAACTCCACTATCAACTTCTAATAGGGTAAACATTCCACTCGTCATCACAAATATATATCCAGATGAGTAAAGTCAAAACTGTTCTCACTCCTTTGAATTCTATTCACAGACTAATAAAACAACTATAGCAAAAATCCTTTCCTCATATTCCCTCCGCCGCTAATATGTAACCAGCCCTCTGATTGGCTGAGAAGGAAACACGTGATCTAACTGTTTCCTGGAAACTCATAACATTCGTTGAGAGCGTGCCCAAAACAACAACAACAACAAATGCTGTTTCCTATTTCTGGACACCTTGACATTCACTGAGAGCGTGCACTTACAACAACAACAACATCGACCTTGACATTCGCTGAGAGCGTGCACTTACAACAAAAACAACATCAACCTTGACATTCGCTGAGAGCGTGCACTTACAACAACAACAACATCAGCACCTTTGGAAATTTAGGTCATTGACCCCATTAACCACGTGTTCTCCCTAGGGACTCTATGCCCATATAAGGAGCCCTGTCACGATCAATAGGGCATCTCTACTGATGGGATACAGCTGGAGAAATACGGGGTGTGTGTGTGTGGGGGGGGAGGGGTAGATGCCCTTCGATTATTTTCTTTACTCTCAAAAACGGAACTAGAACTTTCAATTTCCAATCTAATGAGCCGCTTCAGAAGTTTATACAACCACCTTTTACATAAAAACCTTATATGCCCCCAGAGCATAACTTAAAACACTTGCCCATGGCCTCTAGGGGGTTGTATCTACCCCATAGTTTTTGTTATTTGGTCTTAGAACTATTTTGAACAAAATGCTTATCTCAGAATTTTGATCAAATGCATTTGGGGGGAAAAGGGTCTTGAAGAGGGGAGGGGCTAGTTGCCCTATGATCACTTTTGACTCTTAAAAAGGGCACTAGAACTTCCGATTTACAACCAGATGAGCCCCCTCTGAAGTTTATACGATCAGCCTTTCCATAAAAACCATTTATGCCCCCAGGGTATAACTTACAACGCCTGCTTCCAAGCCCTGGGGGCTTGTGTCGACACCGGAGTTTTTGTTATATGATCTTTGAACTTACAACACTTGCCCCCGGGCCCTGAGGGATTTTGTCGACTCCGAAGTTTTCGTTATCTGATCTTTCTTTATTTTCAACAAAATGGATATCTCAAAATTTTTATCGAATGCATTTGGGGGAAAAGCATTTGATATGGCATTTGATATGGGGGAGGGGCTAGATACCCTCCGATCACTTTTAACTCTTAAAAAGGGCACCATAACTTCCAATTTCCAATCGAATGAGCCCTCTCCGAAATTAATACGATCACCCCTTCTATATGAAGTGCTTCTGGGAAAAAAAATCATACGCAGCGCGCTAGCGCTGCCTAAGTAAAGAACGATGTGGACACGATGTGTGTTTTTTTTTTTTGTTTTTTTTTTTTCATACCCGGGCACTTCGTATCGAAGGAGTTGTCACAGAAACTTCGAAAAGGGCTCATTCAATTAGAAATGGAGAGGCTAGTGCCCTTTTTAATAGTTTGAAAGTGATTGGAGGGCAACTAGCCCCCCCCCCCACAACGCCCATCATTTCCCCAAACACATCCAATCAAAATTTTGAGATAGCCGTTTTGTTCAGCGTAGTTGATTTCCAGATAGAAAATATGTTTTTGAGGAGGATACTCCCCCACAGAAGTTATGCCCTGGGGGCATATAAGGTTTTTAAAGAAGGCGTTGTCGTAGAAACTTCAAAAAAAGCTCATTCAATAGGAAATTCAAAGGGCTAATGCCCTTTTTAATAGTCGAAAGTGATCGGAGGACAACTAGCCCCCCCACGCCCCATCATTCCCCCAAACACATCCAATAAAAATTTTGAGATAGCCATTTTGTTCAGCGTAGTTGATTTTCAGATAGAAAATATATTTTGAGGAGGACACTCCCCCACAACCCTCAGGGCAAGGATTATAAGTTATGCCCTGGGGGCATATAGGGTTTTTATTGAAATCTTTGTCATAGAAACTTGAAAAAGGGCTCAATCGATTTGAAATTCAAAGGGCTAGTGCCCTTTTTAATAGTCGAAAGTGATTTGAAGGCAACTAACCCCCCTTGAAAGTTTTGGAAATTAGTTCTTTAAGGATGACAACCCCTCTCCCACAGCTCTCAGGGTACGGGTTGTAAGCTATGCCCTGGGGGTTTCCCCCCGTGGAAAAACCCAACAGAAGAATTGCCCCCCCACCCGAAAATGTATGCCTACATCCTAATAACAAATACTATCAGCAAACAATTGACAAATTTTACAACTTAGATCTTTCCCCTAGGGCTGTAGGGGGGGGGGGGTCATGTTATACCCAAAGGCATAGTTATTGGGCCTTTCAACTATGATGAACAAAATGGCTATCTCAAAATTTGATCAGTTGATTTGGGAAAAAAAGAGGGGGAGGGGGCCTAGTTGCCCTCCAATTTTTTGGTCACTTAAAATGGCACTAGAACTTTTAATTTCCGTTCGAATGAGCCCTCTTCTCATATTCTTGCTAGTTAAGGGGGGGGGGAAGTTTGCTAGTTGCCCTCCGGTTCCTTTTTATTCTTAAAAAGGGAACTAGAACTTTCAATTTCCGATCGAATGGCCCCCTCCAAAGTTTATACGACCAGCCCTTCCACAAGAACATTACATGTCCCCGGGGCATAATTTATAACACTTGTCCCCGGGTTCTGGGGGGTTGTGTTAACTCCGGAATTTTTAATATATGATCTTTGGTCTGTTTTGAACAAAATGACTATGTCAAAAATTTCAAAAATTCACATTATTTTTTTTACTCTCAAAAACGGAACTAGAACTTTCAATTTTCAATCTAATGGGCCGCTTCAGAAGTTTATACAACCACCCCTTACATAAAAGCCTTATATGCCCCCAGAGCATAACTTAAAACACTTGCCCATGGCCTCTAGGGGGTTGTGTCTACCCCAGAGTTTTTGTTATTTGGTTTTAGAACTATTTTGAACAAAATGCTTATCTCAGAATTTTGATCAAATGCATTTGGGGGGAAAAGGGTCTTGAAGAGGGGGGGGGGGGCTCTTTGCCCTCTGATCAATTTTGACTCTTAAAAAGGGCACTAGAACTTCCGATTTACAACCAGATGAGCCCCCTCTGAAGTTTATACGATCAGCCTTTTCTATAAAAACCATGTATGCCCCCAGGGTACAACTTACAACGCCTGCTTCCAAGCCCTGGGGGCTTGTGTCGACACCGGAGTTTTTGTTATATGATCTTTGAACTTATAACACTTGCCCCTGAGGGATTTTGTCGAATCCGGAGTTTTCGTTATCTGATCTTTCATTTATTTTCAACAAAATGGATATCTCAAAATTTTATCGAATTCATTTGGGGGAAAAGCATTTGATATGGCATTTGATATGGGAGGAGGGGCTAGATACCCTCCGATCACTTTTAACTCTTAAAAAGGGCACCATAACTTCCAATTTCCAATTGAATGAGCCCCCTCCGAAATTAAATACGATCACCCCTTCTATATGAAGTGCTTCTGGGAAAAAAATCGTAGGCAGCGCGCTAGCGCTGCCTAAGTAAAGATGTGGGACACACTGTGTTTTTTTTTTTTTTCTCCATACCCGGGCACTTCGTATCAAAGGAGTTGTCGCAGAAACTTCAAAAAGGGCTCGTTCTATTGGAAATTGGAGTGGCTAGTGCCCTTTTTAATAGTCGAAAGTGATTGGAGGGCAACTAGCCCCCCCCCCCCGCCAATCATTCCCCCAAACACATCCAATCACAATTTTGAGATAGCCATTTTGTTCAGCGTAGTTGATTTCCAGATAGAAAATATGTTTTTGAGGAGGACACTCCCCCCCCAAATCCTCAGGGCAAGGGTTTTGAGTTATGCCCTGGGGGCATATAAGGTTTTTATAGAAGGCGTTGTCGTAGAAACTTCAAAAAGGCTCATTCGATTGGAAATTCAAAGGGCTAGTGCCCTTTTTAATAGTTGAAAGTGATTGGAGGGCAACTAGCCCCCCCCCCACACACCCATCATTTCCCCAAACACATCCAATCAAAATTTTAAGATAGCCATTTTGTTCAGCGTAGTTGATTTCCAGATAGAAAATATGTTTTTGAGGAGGACACTCCCCCACAGCCCTCCGGGCAAGGGTTTTAAGTTATGCCTTGGGGGCATATAAGGTTTTTAAAGAAGGCGTTGTCGTAGAAACTTCAAAAAAAGCTCATTCAATTGGAAATTGAAAGGGCTAGTTACTTTTTCTAATAGTTGAAAGTGATTGGATAGCGACTAACGCCCCTCTCACGCCCACCATTTTCCCAAACGCATCGAATTAAAATTTTGAGATATCCATTTTGTTCAACGTAGTTGAAAGTTCTGGAAATTAGGTCTTTTAGGATGATAACCCCCCTCAGAGCCCTCAGTGCAAGGGTTGTAAGTTATGCCCTGGGGCATATACAGTTTTTACTGAAAGCATTGTCGTAGAAACTTCAAAAGGGCTCATTCAATTGGAAATTGAAAGGGCTAGTGCCTTTTTTAATAGTTGAAAATGATTGGATAGCGACTAAAGCCCCTCTCACGCCCACCATTTTCCAAAATACATCCAATCAAAATTTTTAGATATCCATTTTGTTCAACGTAGTTGAATGCATGGAAATTAGGTCTTTTAGGATGATAACCCTCTCAGAGCCCTCAGTGCAAGGGTTGTAAATTATGCCCTGGGGGCATATAAGTTTTATATCGAAAGTTGTTGCATAAATCATAGGCAGTGCGATCGCGCTGCCTAAGTAAAGAATGGGGACACTCGAGAACGAGACAAGAAACGGGGACTAAGTAAAGAGGAGGACACTCCCCCACAACCCTAAGGGCAAGGGTTTTAATTTGTGCCCTGGTGGCATATAAGAACGATGCACAATTTATTATTTATTAATTTTTTCCTTTGGAGCAGGGAACTTCGTATCGAAGAAGTTGTCGTAGAAACTTCGAAAAGCGCTCATTCAATTGGAAATTGGAGTGGCTTGTGCTCTTTTTAATAGTCGAAAGTGATTGGAAGGTGACTAACACCCCTTCCACGCCCACATTTCCCGAAACAAATCCAATGTTCAGCGTAGTTGATTTTCAGATAGAAATTATGTTTTGAGGACAGTCCCCCACAGCCCTTAGGGCAAGGGTTTGTAAGTTATGCCCTGGGGGCATATAAGATTTTTTATAGAAGGCGTTGTCGTAGAAACTTTAAAAAAAGGCACATTCGATAGGAAATTCAAAGGGCTAGTGTCCTTTTTATTAGTCGAAAGTGATTAGATGGCAAATAACCCGCCTCTCACGCCCACCTTTTCCCCAAACACATCTAATCAAAACTTTGAGATAGCCATTTTATTCAACGTAGTTTTAAGTTCTGGAAATTAGGTCTTTGAGGATGACAACCACCCCCCCCCCCTACAGACCTCAGGGCAAGGGTTTTAAATTATGCCCAGGGGGCATATAGGGTTTTTTATATAGCGCGTTGTCGTAAAAACTTCAAAAAGGGCTCATTCGATTGGAAAATGAAATGGCTAGTACCCTTTTTAATAGTCGAAAATGATTGGAAAGCAACTAACACCCCTTCCAAGCCCACCATTTCCCCAACCCCATTCAATAAAGAGTTTGAGATGGCCATTTTGTCCCACGCAGTTCAAAGTTCAGGAAATTATACCTTTGAGCAGGACACTCCCCCACAGTCTTCAGGGCAAGGGTTATTAGTTATGCCTTGGGGGCATATAACGTTTTTATTGAAATCTTTGTCGTAGAAACTTGAAAGAGGGCTCATTCGGTTGGAAATTCAAAGGGCTAGTGCCCTCTTTAATAGTCGAAAGTGATTTGAAGGCAACTAACCCCTCTCATGCCCATCTTTTCTCCAAACACATCCAATCAATATTTTAGACAGCCATTTTATTCAACGTACTTGAAAGTTTTGGAAATTAGGTCATTAAGGATGACAAGCCCCCCCCCCCCCCCCCCCCCCCCCCCATAGCCCTCAGGGCAAGGGTTGTAAGTTATGCCCTCGGGGCGTATAAGGTTTTTACTGAAAGCGTAGAAACTTCAAAAGGGCTCATTCAATTGCAAATTGAAAGGGCTAGTGCCTTTTCTAATAGTTGTAAGTGATTGGAGAGCGACTAACACCCCTCTCACGCCCACCATTTTCCCAAACACATCCAATCAAAATTTTGAGATCCATTTTGTTCAACGTAGTTGAAAGTTCTTGAAATTAGGTTTTTTAGGATGATAACCCCCTCAGAGCCCTCAGTGCAAGGGTTGTAAGTTATGCCCTGGGGGTATATAAAGTTTATATAGAAAGTTGTTACAGAAATTTCAAAAATGGCTCATTTGATTGGAAATTGAAATTGCCCTTTTTAATAGTCGAAAGTGAGTGGAGAGTAATTAACCCCCCCTCTTACGCCCACCATTTCCCCAAAACATTCAATCAAAGTTTAGAGACAGCCATTTCGTTCAACGTAGTTGAAAGTTCTGGAAATTATGTATTTAAGGATGACAAACCCACTGGAGCCCCAAGGGCGAAGGTTGTAAGTTCTGCCTGGGGGCATATTAGGTTTTTATAGATAGAGTTGTCGTAAAACCTCAAAAGGGGCTCGTTCAATTCGAAATTGAGAGGGCTAGTGCCCTTTGTAATAGTCGAAAGTGATTAGAGGGTAACTAACCCCCCTCTCACGCCTACCATTCCTCCAACACATCCAATCAAAATTTTCAGATAGCCATTTTGTTTAACGTAGTAGAAAGTTCTGGAAATTAGGTCTTTGAGAATGACACCCCCCCCCAGCACTCAGGGCAAGGGTTGTAAGTTATGCCCTGGGATTTTTATTGAAAGTTTTGTCGTAGAAACTTCAAAAGGGCTCATTTGATTGGAAATTGAAAGGGCTAGGGCCATTTTTATAGTTGAAATTGATTGGAGAGCAACTACCGCCCCTCTCACACCCACCATTTCCCCAAACACATCCAATCAAAATTTTGAGATAGCAATGTTGTTTAACGTAGTTGAAAGTTCTGAAAATTCGGTCTTAGAGGATGACAACCACCCAAACAGACCTTAGGGCAAGGGTTGTATTTTATGCCTTGGGGGCATATAAGGTGTTTATAGAAAGCGTTGTCGTTTCCAAAAGGGCTCATTCGATTGGAAATCGAAAGGCCTAGTGCCCTTTTTAATAGTCGAAAGTGATCGGAAGGCTTGACATTTTTACAGTAAAGATCGAAGTGGGTTTAATGTATTATTTTTTGTTGTTGTTGTTGTTTAGACCAGGGCACTTCGTATCGAAGGAGTTGTCGTGGGAACTTCGAAAAGGGCTCATTCGATTGAAAATAGAAAGGGCTGATGCTCTTTTCAATAGTCGAAAGTGATTTGAGGGCAACTAATCTCCCTTCCACTCCCCCCTCCCACGCCAACACTCCTATTTCTGCTCTTAAAATTTAACCAAATCAAAATAGCGTAAGTGTATCCAAGCTATCAAAGAAAGTAAACAGATTTTTTTGCGAATGGTATCAAGTTTTCCATTTCAGGTCAGCTAGAGGAGGTATGAAACTAAGTTAAACAGTACTATTTGTGTCCAGATTTTTAAAAGGGTGTATGTTTTTAAAAATGGCTGAAAATTTTTCTCCAGCATACAAATAGCAGGCCAAACTATAAAGTCTTAAAAAACGAAAAGATTTAAAGTATTATTTTCTTTTTCCCTGAAAAGACTATGTCAATATAAAACGAACAGAAATTACTTAAAAAACTTTTTCCACAAAATAAGTTTTTCAAAGAAAAGTAAAGAACTCCATTACACAAAAAAATTAGCAAAAATAAAATCAAATAATCAACCAAGCGTGAAACTACCACAAATCAGCATCGACAAATAAATGAAATCCAAAACGAACAGAAATTACAATAATTAACAGAGTCAAATTCAAAACGAGAAGAAATTAACATAAGTTGGGCGCAAAACCCCTATGCCTTCCCAAGGCCAGAACAAAATTTGCACTTTACTGAAAAAATGCAAACGAATGTGCATTGTCAGTTTAATATACATATACTGATTTTAGCAATCAAAATGTTAATATTATTTGATTTATTAAAGTAATAAAAGTAAAATATTTATATTTTTTCAGTAAAGTGCACATTTTGTTCTGGGCTTGGGAAGGCATAAGGGTTTGGCACCCAACTTATGTTAATTTCTGCTCGTTTTGAGTTTGACTCGGTTAATTATTGTAATTTCTATTCGTTTTGGGTTTCATTTATTTATCGATGCTGATTTGTGGTAAATTCACGCTTGGTAGATTATTTTATTTTATTTTGGCTCATTTTTTTTTAATGGAGTTCTTTACTTTTGATTTCGTTTACTATTGGGCCAATTTACTCCTTATATAGATTTCGTTACCACGAACAGTTTGAAAGTTCGTGAAAGGTCCACTAAGAGGCCATGGTAGCAGGGACTGTTTTCTGGTGATCTCACAATGCCGTAACAACCTGAGCCCTTCGTTTCCTGGACATTGGCCAGGGTTTATAGTCCTTAATGTCATCCTAAAAACGTGAAATAGCCACCATTTATTTTGCACAGACTTTAGAATTGTATAGAGACAAGCTCACCACTACACAGCAGCATGGTCTCTAAAACTAAAACGTAAAGTAAACCATTTTGTAATTTGAAACGAATCAAAGGAAAGTAAAGAGCAGGACTAAAGGAAAAAGGAAAGAAATAAAGCCATTTAACATGTTAAACATAAATAAACAGAACTTACTATAAATGAATATATGAAAGCTAGAGAAAATTTGACTTAAATGAATAATCTAGTCGAACGTCGAATAAAAAAAATATTACCACAAGGAAGAAAAATGCTCTAGTCCTCTCACACCACCTAAAGGCTAATGTCGTTTTTCTTCACTAAAGCATGTCAAAACAACTAGAAACTCAATAATAAAGTTAACTGGCCATAGCCAAACTTACCCTGCTTAATAGAAACAAACTCAAAAGATGGGATCTGTTAGTAGAGATGGGGGTGCTACTCCGATCAGTACATAATTTATGCATGTTTTTATGTACTTTGTCAGTGAGAATTTGAAAAACAGGAATTTTGTCACATTTATGGATGGTTTTATGGACTTTGTCAGTGAGAATGAAAAAACAGGAACTTTGTCACATTTATGTCTGTTTTCGTGGATGGTTATGTGTGTTGATTATTTGATGTTTTTATGGATTTTGTCAGTGAGAATGGAAAAACAGGAACTTTGTCACTTCCTTCTTGTTGTTGTTCAAGCCAGACGTTATGAGTTTCCGGGAGATCGCGTGTTTCCAATATTTGTTGTTCGAGCCAAATGTTATGAGTTCCCGGGAAACAGTTAATTAATGTCTGACAGATAACGTAAAGTTAATTAATGTCTTTGGATTTCTAACAGAAATGTTTCCGAGAAACAGTTAGATCACACATGATGTCATGATTGTTTGAATTGTCTCCGGCGCGAAGTTTATTAATGTCTGGAGTTCTTCCAGAAGAATCGTTTCCGAGCAAATGTTTTGATCTTAGCGCGCGAAAAAGGTTTCCAAATAATTGAAATAAGCCAGTGCAGGGATGCCAAACAAAAGGAACATGCTGAAATTCCGTTTGGGGATAATTTTGGCGAAACCGTTGTAGCTATTTTATGGAACTATTTGGGCGAAACAGATAGAGACATTTTAAAAGATGATTTTTGAAGAGATTTTTAGAAGAGAAATTAATGGTGAAACTCTATGGACGTTATAATACACAAGTTTCATTTGAACAGTGTTGTGAGGTCCTCTAACCCAACCCCAAAGGGTTCCGATCCTCCTACCACAACCCCGAAGGAAGCACCGGTACTCAAAGTTCCCCCCAAGCTCCCAAAGAGCCCCAGCCTCCCCCCCCCCAAACGCCCTCCTCAGACCCTCAAAGGCCCTCCTCTGGTCCTCAAAGGCCCATCGAGCTCCCAAAAGACCACCGGGTTCCAAAGGCCATCACCCGGTCCCCAAATGCCCCCCAGGCTCCCAACTGCCTCCCCCGGACCCCCAAATGCCCTCCCTTTGGTCCCCAAAGGTCCCCACAGGCTCCCAAAGGGCCCCCCGGACCCCCAAAGGCCCTCCCCCGGTCCTCAAATGTCCACCGGGCTCCCAAAGGACCAATCGGTCCTCAAGGGCCTCCAGACCCACAAAGGCTCTCCCGGGCTCCCAAAGGACCAACCAGCCCTTGGTTTAGTTTTAGTTAAAAGTATAGAGTGTTTTAGCTTAGAGTCATAACTTAGAGTTTTTCTTGAAGTTCTAGTTTAGTTTAATTTAGTTAAGAGTTTGATGTTTTACCTTTGAGTTTCAGTTAGAGTTTTAGTTTGGTTTAGTTTTAGTTAAGAGTTTGTAGTTTTAGCTTAGAGTCTTAGCTTAGAGTTTAAGTTAGAGTTGTTGTGTAGTTTAGTTTTAGTTAAGATTTTAGAGTCTTAGCTTAGAATTTTAGTTTAGAGTTTTTAGCTTAGAGTCTTAGCTTAGAGTCTTAGCTTAGAGTTTTTGTTGAAGTTCTAGTTTAGTTTAGATTTAGTTAAGAGTTTAGAGTTTTAGCTTAGAGTCTTAGCTTAGAGTTTAAGTTAGAGTTGTTGTCTAGTTTAATTTTAGTTAAGAGTTTAGAGTTTTACCTTAGAGTCTTAGCTTAGAGTTTTAGTTTAGAGTTTATAGCTTAGAGTCTTAGCTTAGAGTTTTTGTTGAAGTTCTAGTTTAGTTTAGTTTTAATTAATAGCTTAGAGTTTTTGTTAGAGTTCTAGTTTAGTTTAATTTTATTTTAGAGTTTCGAGTTTTAGCTTAGTCTTAGCTTAGAGTTTTTTTTTGTTAGAGTTCTACTTTAGTTTAATTTTAGTTAAGAGTTTGATTTTTTTCCTTTGACTTTCAGTTAGAGTTTTAGTTTAGTTTTAGTTAAGAGTTTGGTGTTTTACCTTAGAGTCTTAGCTTAGAGTTTTTATTTGAGTTTTAGTTTATTTTAGTTTTAGTTAATAGTTTAGAATTTTAGCTTAGAGTCTTAGCTCAGAGTTTTTGTTAGAGTCATAGTTTATTTTAGTTTTAGTTAATAGTTTAGAGTTTTTACATTTGAGTTTCAGTTAGAGTTCTAGTTTAAAAAACAAAAAAAAAAAAAAAAAAAAAAAAAAAAAAAAAAAAAAAAAAAAAAAAAAAAAAAAAAAAAAAACAAAAAAATTTTTTAGTTTTAGTTAAGAGTTTAGAGTTTTTAGCTTAGAGTCTTAGCTTAGAGTTTTTGTTGAAGTTCTAGTTTAGTTTAGTTTTAATTAATAGCTTAGAGTTTTGTTAGAGTTCTAGTTTAGTTTAATTTTATTTAAGAGTTTAGAGTTTTAGCTTAGAGTTTTTTTTGTTAGAGTTCTAGTTTAGTTTAATTTTAGTTTAAGAGTTTTATTTTTTTTACCTTTGAGTTTCAATTAGAGTTCTAGTTTAGTTTTAGTTAAGAGTTTGGTGTTTTACCTTAGACTTTCAGTTAGAGTTCTAGTTTAGTTTTAGTTAAGAGTTTAGTGTTTTTACCTTAGAGTCTTAGCTTAGAGTTTTTTGTTAGGGTTCTAGTTTAGTTTAATTTTAGTTAAGAGTTTGATATTTTACCTTTGAGTTTTCAGCTAGAGTTCTAGCTTAGTTTTAGTTAAGAGTTTAGAGTTTTAGCCTAGAGTCTTATCTCAGAGTTTTTGTTAGAGTTCTAGTTTAGTTTTAGTTAAGAGTTTAGAATTTTAGCTTAGAGTCTAAGCTTAGAAATTTATGTTAGAGTTCTAGTTTATTTTAGTTTTAGTTAAGAGCTTAGAGTTTTTAGCTGAGAGTCATAGCTTAGAGGTTTTGGTTGAAGTTCTAGTTTAGTTTAGTTTTAGTTAATAGTTTAGAGTTTTAGCTTAGAGTTTTTGTTAGAGTTGAAGTTTAGTTTAGTAATAGTTAAGAGTTTAGAGTTTTAGCATAGAGTCTTAGCTTAGAGTTTTTGTTAGAGTTCTAGTTTAGTTTACATATAGTTAAGAGTTTGGAGTTTTACCTTAGAGACCTAGCTTAGAATTTTAGTTTAGTTTAGTTTTTAGTTAAGAGTTTAGAGTTTTTTAGCTTAGAGTCTTAGTTAGAGTTCTAGTTTAGTTTTAGTTAAGAGTTTGGTGTTTTACCTTAGAGTTTTTTGTTGAAGTTCTAGTTCAGTTTAGTTTTAGATAAGAGTTTAGAATTTTAGCTTAGAGTCTTAGCTTAGAGTTTTTTTGTTAGAGTTCTAGTTTATTTTTAGTTTTAGTTAAGAGTTTAGAGTTTTTAGCTGAGAGTCATAGCCTAGAGTTTTTGTCGAAGTTCTAGTTTAGTTCAGTTTTAGTTAAGAGTTTAGAGTTTTAGCTTAGAGTCTTAGCTTAGATTTTTTGTTAGAGTTGAAGTTTATTTTAGTATTAGTTAAGAGCTTAGAGTTTTTAGCTTAGAGTCTTAGCTTAGAGTTTTTTGTTAGAGTTCTAGTTTACTTTAGATATAGTTAAGACTTTGGAGTTTTACCCAAGGGACTTAGCTTAGAGTTTTTGTTAGAGTTGAAGTTTAGTTTAGCAATAGTTAAGAGTTTAGAGTTTTAGCTTTGAGTCTTAGCTTATAGTTTTAGTTATAGTTAAAGTTTAGTTTATATATAGTTAGGAATTTAGAGTTTTACCTTAGAGACCTAGCTTAGAATTTTAATTTAGTTTAGTAATAGTTAAGAGTTTAGAATTTTAGCTTGGAGTCTTAGCTTAGAGTTTTTGTTAGAGTTCTAGTTTAGTTTAGTTATAGTTAAGAGTTAGGTGTTTTTACCATAGAGACTTAGCTTAGAGTTTTAGTTTAGTTTAGTTTTAATTAAGATTTTAGAGTTTTAGCTTAGAGTCTTAGCAGAGAGTTTTCTGTTAGAGTTATAGTTTAGTTTAGTTTTAGTTAAGAGTTTAGAGTTTTAGCCTAGAGTCTTATCTCAGAGTTTTTGTTAGAGTTCTAGTTTAGCTTAGTTTGCTAAGAGTTTAGAGTTTTAGCTTAGAGTCTTAGCTTAGAGTTTTTGTTAGAGTTCTAGTTTAGTTTAGTTTTAGTTAATAGTTTTAGAGTTTTACCATAGAGTCTTAGCTTAGAGTTTTAGTTAGAGTTGAAATTTAGTTTAGTTACTTTAAGAATTTAGAGTTTTAGCTTAGAGTCATAGCTTAGTTTTACTTTAAGTTATAGTTTGGTTAAGTTTTATTTTAGAGTTTCGAGTTTTAGCTGAGTCTTAGCTTAGAGTTTTTGCTAGAGTTCTAGTTTAGTTTAGTTTTAGTTAAGAGTTTAGAGTTTTTAGCTTAGAGTCCTAGCTTAGAGTTTTGTTGTTAGAGTTCTAGTTTAGTTTAATTTTAGTTAAGAATTTGTTATTTTACCTTTGAGTTTCAGTTAGAGTTCTACTTTAGTTTACTTTTAGTCAAGAGTTTAGCATTTTACCTTGGAGTCTTGGCTTAGAGTTCTAGTTTTGTTTAGTTTTTAGTTAAGAGTTTAGAATTTTAGCTTAGAGTCTTAGCTCAGAGTTTTTGTTAGAGTCCTAGTTTATTTTAGTTTTAGTTAATAGTTTAGAGTTTTACATTTGAGTTTCAGTTAGAGTTCTAGTTTAGTTTAGTTTTAGTTAAGAGTTTAGAGTTTTTTTTAGCTTAGAGTCTTAGCTTAGAGTTTTTGTTGAAGTTCTAGTTTAGTTTAGTTTTAATTAATAGCTTAGAGTTTTTTGTTAGAGTTCTAGTTTAGTTTAATTTTATTTAAGAGTTTAGAGTTTTAGCTTAGAGTTTTTTTTTGTTTTTTTGTTCTAGTTTAGTTTAATTTTAGTTAAGAGTTTTATTTTTTTTACCTTTGAGTTTCAATTAGAGTTCTAGTTTAGTTTTAGTTAAGAGTTTGGTGTTTTACCTTAGACTTTCAGTTAGAGTTCTAGTTTAGTTTTAGTTAAGAGTTTGGTGTTTTACCTTAGAGCCTTAGCTTAGGGTTTTTTGTTAGGGTTCTAGTTTAGTTTAATTTTAGTTAAGAGTTTGATTTTGTACCTCTGAGTTTCAGTTAGAGTTCTAGTTTAGTTTTAGTTAAGAGTTTGGTGTTTTACCTTAGGGTCTTAGCTTAGAGTTTTTAGTTAGAGGTCTAGTTTAATTTAGTTTTGGTTAAGAATTTAGAATTTCAGCTTAGAGTCTTAGCTTAGAGTTTTTTTTTTTAGAGTTCTAGTTTATTTTAGTTTTAGTTAAGAGTTTAGTTTTTTACCATAGAGTCTTAGCTTAGAGTTTCTGTTGAAGTTTTAGTTTATTTTTTAGTTTTAGTTAATATTTAGAGTTTTAGCTTAGAGTCATAGCTTAGAGTTTTTGTTAGAGTTGAAGTTTAGTTTAGTAATAGTTAAGAGTTTGGTGTTTTACCGTAAAGTCATAGCTTAGAGTTTTAGTTAGAGTTCTAGTTTAGTTTAGTTTTAGCTGAGAGTTTAGGATTTTAGCTTAGACTCTTAGCTTAGAGTTTTTGTTAGATTTCTAGTTTAGTTTAGTTTTAGTCAAGAGTTTAGAATTTTTAGCTTAGATTCATAGCTTAGAGTTTTTGTTGAAGTTCTAGTTTAGTTTAGTTTTAGTTAAGAGTTTATAGTTTTACCATAGAGTCTTAGCTTAGAGTTTTAGTTAGAGTTGAAATTTAGTTTAGTTACTTTTAAGAATTTAGAGTTTTAGCTTAGAGTATTAGCTTAGAGTTATAGTTAGAGTTGAAGTTTAGTTTAGTTATAGTTAAGAATTTAGAGTTTTTAGCTTAGAGTCGTAGTTTAGAGTATTTGTTATAGTTCTAGTTTAGTTTAGTTAAGAGTTTCGAGTTTTAGCTGAGTCTTAGGTTAGAGTTTTTGTTGAAGTTGAAGTTTAGTTTAGTCATAGTTAAGAATTTAGAGTTTTTATCTTAGAGTCCTAGCTTAGAGTTTTTGTTAGAGTTCTAGTTTAGTTTAATTTTAGTTAAGAATTTGATATTTTACCTTTGAGTTTCAGTTAGAGTTCTACTTTAGTTTACTTTTAGTTAATAGTTTAGCGTTTTACCTTGGAGTCTTGGCTTAGAGTTCTAGTTTTGTTTAGTTTTAGTAAAGAGTTTAGAATTTTAGCTTAGAGTCGTAGCTCAGAGTTTTGTTAGAGTCCTAGTTTATTTTAGTTTTAGTTAATAGTTTTAGAGTTTTACATTTGAGTTTCAGTTAGAGTTCTAGTTTAGTTTAGTTTTAGTTAAGAGTTTAGAGTTTTTAGCTTAGAGTCTTAGCTTAGAGTTTTTGTTGAAGTTCTAGTTTAGTTTAGTTAAGAGTTAAGAGTTCCACCTTAGAGTCTTAGCTTAGAGTTTTACTTAGAGTTGAAGTTTAGTTTACATATAGTTAAGGGTTTAGAGTTTTAGCTTGGAGTCTTAGCTTAGAGTTTTAGTTAGAGTTCTAGCTTAGTTTAGTTTTAGTTAAGAGTTTAGAGTTTTACCTTAAAGTCTTAGCTTATTGTTTTTATTTAGAGTTCTAGTTTAGTTTAGTTTTAGTTAAGTTTTGAGTTTTACCTCAAAGTCTTAGATTAGAGTTTTAGTTAGGGTTGAAGTTTCGTTTAGTTTAGTTATAGTTAAGAGTTTATAGTTTTAGCTTAGAGTCTTAGCTTAGAGTTTTAGTTAGAGTTATTGCTTAGTTTAGTTTTAGTTAAGAGTTATAGCTTTAGCATAGAATCTTAGCTTAGAGATTTAGTTAGAGTTGGAGTTTAGTCCAAACTAGCATAACCACAAAATTACACAATATTGCATAGAAATACCAAAACCATAGGTTAGGTTAGGTCAGGTTAGAAGTTTGGTTTCTCCACGTTTAAGTTAGGTTAGATTAGGTTAGCTTATCATGAGCGCTCATGATAAGCTAACCTAATCTAACCTAACTTAAACGTGGAGAAACCAAACTTCTAACCTGACCTAACCTAACCTATGGTTTTGGTATTTCTATGCAATATTGTGTAATTTTTTGGTTATGCTAGTTTGGACTAAACTCCAACTCTAACTAAATCTCTAAGCTAAGATTCTATACTAAAGCTATAACTCTTAACTAAAACTAAACTAAGCAATAACTCTAACTAAAACTCTAAGCTAAGACTCTAAGCTAAAACTATAAACTCTTAACTATAACTAAACTAAACGAAACTTCAACCCTAACTAAAACTCTAATCTAAGACTTTGAGGTAAAACTCAAAACTCTTAACTAAAACTAAACTAAACTAGAACTCTAAATAAAACAATAAGCTAAGACTTTAAGGTAAAACTCTAAACTCTTAACTAAACTAAACTAAGCTAGAACTCTAACTAAAACTCTAAGCTAAGACTCCAAGCTAAAACTCTAAACCCTTAACTATAAGTAAACTAAACTTCAACTCTAAGTAAAACTCTAAGCTAAGACTCTAAGGTGGAACTCTAAACTCTTAACTAAACTAAACTAGAACTTCAACAAAACTCTAAGCTAAGACTCTAAGCTAAAAACTCTAAACTCTTAACTAAAACTAAACTAAACTAGAACTCTAACTGAAACTCAAATGTAAAACTCTAAACTATTAACTAAAACTAAAATAAACTAGGACTCTAACAAAAACTCTGAGCTACGACTCTAAGCTAAAATTCTAAACTCTTAACTAAAAAACTAAACAAAACTAGAACTCTAAGCCAAGACTCCAAGGTAAAACGCTAAACTATTAACTAAAAGTAAACTAAAGTAGAACTCTAACTGAAACTCAAAGGTAAAATATCAAATTTTTAACTAAAATTAAACTAAACTAGAACTCTAACAAAACTCTAAGCTAGGACTCTAAGATAAAAAAACTCTAAATTCTTAACTATGACTAAACTAAACTTCAACTTCAACAAAAACTCTAACCTAAGACTCAGCTAGAACTCGAAACTCTTAACTAAACTAAACTAGAACTATAACAAATACTCTAAACTACGACTCTAAGCTAAAAACTCTAAATTCTTAACTATAACTAAACTAAACTTCAACTCTAACTATAGCTCTAAGCTAATACTCTAAGCTAAAACTCTAAATTCTTAAAAGTAACTAACTAAATTTCAACTCTAACTAAAACTCTAAGCTAAGACTCTATGGTAAAACTATAAACTCTTAACTAAAAACTAAACTAAACTAGAACTTCAACAAAAACTCTAAGCTATGAATCTAAGCTAAAAATTCTAAACTCTTGACTAAAACTAAACTAAACTAGAAATCTAACAAAAAACTCTAAGCTAAGAGTCTAAGCTAAAATCCTAAACTCTCAACTAAAACTAAACTAAACTAGAACTCTAACTAAAACTCTAAGCTATGACTCTACGGTAAAACACCAAACTCTTAACTATTACTAAACTAAACTTCAACTCTAACAAAAACTCTAAGCTATGACTCTAAGCTAAAACTCTAAACTATTAACTAAAACTAAAATAAACTAAAACTTCAACAGAAACTCTAAGCTAAGACTCTATGGTAAAAACTAAACTCTTAACTAAAACTAAAATAAACTAGAACTCTAAAAAAAAAACTCTAAGCTAAGACTCTAAGCTGAAATTCTAAATTCTTAACCAAAACTAAATTAAACTAGACCTCTAACTAAAAACTCTAAGCTAAGACCCTAAGGTAAAACACCAAACTCTTAACTAAAACTAAACTAGAACTCTAACTGAAACTCAGAGGTACAAAATCAAACTCTTAACTAAAATTAAAACTAAACTAGAACCCTAACAAAAAACCCTAAGCTAAGGCTCTAAGGTAAAACACCAAACTCTTAACTAAAACTAAACTAGAACTCTAACTGAAAGTCTAAGGTAAAAACACCAAACTCTTAACTAAAACTAAACTAGAAACTCTAATTGAAACTCAAAGGTAAAAAAAAATAAAACTCTTAACTAAAATTAAACTAAACTAGAACAAAAAAAAAAAAAAACTCTAAGCTAAAACTCTAAACTCTTAAATAAAATTAAACTAAACTGGAACTCTAACAAAAACTCTAAGCTATTAATTAAAACTAAACTAAACTAGAACTTCAACAAAAACTCTAAGCTAAGACTCTAAGCTAAAAACTCTAAACTCTTAACTAAAACTAAACTAAACTAGAACTCTAACTGAAACTCAAATGTAAAACTCTAAACTATTAACTAAAACTAAATAAAACTAGGACTCTAACAAAAACTCTGAGCTAAGACTCTAAGCTAAAATTCTAAACTCTTAACTAAAACTAAACAAAACTAGAACTCTAAGCCAAGACTCCAAGGTAAAATGCTAAACTCTTGACTAAAAGTAAACTAAAGTAGAACTCTAACTGAAACTCAAAGGTAAAATAACAAATTCTTAACTAAAATTAAACTAAACTAGAACTCTAACAAAAACTCTAAGCTAGGACTCTAAGCTAAAAACTCTAAAACTCTTAACTAAAACTAAACTAAACTAGAACTCTAGCAAAAACTCTAAGCTAAGACTCAGCTAAAACTCGAAACTCTAAAATAAAACTTAACCAAACTATAACTTAAAGTAAAACTAAGCTATGACTCTAAGCTAAAACTCTAAATTCTTAAAAGTAACTAAACTAAATTTCAACTCTAACTAAAACTCTAAGCTAAGACTCTATGGTAAAACTCTAAACTATTAACTAAAACTAAACTAAACTAGAACTCTAACAAAAACTCTAAGCTAAGACTCTAAGCTAAAACTCTAAACTCTTAGCAAACTAAACTAAACTAGAACTCTAACAAAAACTCTGAGATAAGACTCTAGGCTAAAACTCTAAACTCTTAACTAAAACTAAACTAAACTAGAACTCTAACAAAAAAACTCTCTGCTAAGACTCTAAGCTAAAACTCTAAAATCTTAACTAAAACTAAACTAAACTAAAACTCTAAGCTAAGTCTCTAAAAACACCAAACTCTTAACTATAACTAAACTAAACTAGAACTCTAACAAAAACTCTAAGCTAAGACTCCAAGCTAAAATTCTAAACTCTTAACTATTACTAAACTAAAGTAAAATTCTAAGCTAGGTCTCTAAGGTAAAACTCTAAATTCCTAACTATATATAAACTAAACTTTAACTATAACTAAAACTCTAAGCTAAGACTCAAAGCTAAAACTCTAAACTCTTAACTATTGCTAAACTAAACTTCAACTCTAACAAAAACTCTAAGCTAAGTCCCTAGGGTAAAACTCCAAAGTCTTAACTATATCTAAAGTAAACTAGAACTCTAACAAAAACTCTAAGCTAAGACTCTAAGCTAAAAACTCTAAGCTCTTAACTAATACTAAAATAAACTTCAACTCTAACAAAAAATCTAAGCTAAGACTCTAAGCTAAAACTCTAAACTCTTACTAAAACTGAACTAAACTAGAACTTCGAAAAAAACTCTAGGCTATGACTCTCAGCTAAAAACTCTAAACTCTTAACTAAAACTAAAATAAACTAGAACTCTAACAAAAAAAACTCTAAGCTAAGACTCTAAGCTAAAATTCTAAACTCTTATCTAAAACTAAACTGAACTAGAACTTCAACAAAAACTCTAAGGTAAAACACCAAACTCTTAACTAAAACTAAACTAGAACTCTAACTAAGACTCTAAGCTAAAAAACTCTAAACTCTTAACTAAAACTAAACTAAACTAAAATTCTAAGCTAGGTCTCTAAGGTAAAAACTCCAAACTCTTAACTATATGTAAACTAAACTAGAACTCTAACAAAAACTCTAAGCTAAGACTCTATGCTAAAACTCTAAACTCTTAACTATTACTAAACTAAACTTCAACTCTAACAAAAACTCTAAGCTAAAACTCTAAACTATTAACTAAAACTAAACTAAACTAGAACTTCAACAAAACCTCTAAGCTATGACTCTCAGCTAAAAACTCTAAGCTCTTAACTAAAACTAAAATAAACTAGAACTCTAACATAAAACTCTAAGCTTAGACTCTAAGCTAAAATTCTAAACTCTTAACTAAAACTAAACTAGAACTCTAACAAAAACTCTGAGATAAGACTCTAGGCTAAAACTCTAAACTCTTAACTAAAACTAAACTAGAACTCTAGCTGAAAACTCAAAGGTAAAATATCAAACTCTTAACTAAAATTAAACTAAACTAGAACCCTAACAAAAAAACTCTAAGCTAAGACTCTAAGGTAAAACACTAAACTCTTAACTAAAACTAAACTAGAACTCTAACTGAAAGTCTAAGGTAAAACACCAAACTCTTAACTAAAACTAAACTAGAACTCTAATTGAAACTCAAAGGTAAAAAAAAATAAAACTCTTAACTAAAATTAAACTAAACTAGAACTCTAACAAAAAAACTCTAAGCTAAAACTCTAAACTCTTAAATAAAATTAAACTAAACTGGAACTCTAACAAAAAACTCTAAGCTATTAATTAAAACTAAACTAAACTAGAACTTCAACAAAAACTCTAAGCTAAGACTCTAAGCTAAAAACTCTAAACTCTTAACTAAAACTAAACTAAACTAGAACTCTAACTGAAACTCAAATGTAAAACTCTAAACTATTAACTAAAACTAAAATAAACTAGGACTCTAACAAAAACTCTGAGCTAAGACTCTAAGCTAAAATTCTAAACTCTTAACTAAAACTAAACAAAACTAGAACTCTAAGCCAAGACTCCAAGGTAAAATGCTAAACTCTTGACTAAAAGTAAACTAAAGTAGAACTCTAACTGAAACTCAAAGGTAAAATAACAAATTCTTAACTAAAATTAAACTAAACTAGAACTCTAACAAAAACTCTAAGCTAGGACTCTAAGCTAAAAACTCTAAACTCTTAACTAAAACTAAACTAAACTAGAACTCTAGCAAAAACTCTAAGCTAAGACTCAGCTAAAACTCGAAACTCTAAAATAAAACTTAACCAAACTATAACTTAAAGTAAAACTAAGCTATGACTCTAAGCTAAAACTCTAAATTCTTAAAAGTAACTAAACTAAATTTCAACTCTAACTAAAACTCTAAGCTAAGACTCTATGGTAAAACTCTAAACTATTAACTAAAACTAAACTAAACTAGAACTCTAACAAAAACTCTAAGCTAAGACTCTAAGCTAAAACTCTAAACTCTTAGCAAACTAAACTAAACTAGAACTCTAACAAAAACTCTGAGATAAGACTCTAGGCTAAAACTCTAAACTCTTAACTAAAACTAAACTAAACTAGAACTCTAACAAAAAACTCTCTGCTAAGACTCTAAGCTAAAACTCTAAAATCTTAACTAAAACTAAACTAAACTAAAACTCTAAGCTAAGTCTCTATGGTAAAAACACCAAACTCTTAACTATAACTAAACTAAACTAGAACTCTAACAAAAACTCTAAGCTAAGACTCCAAGCTAAAATTCTAAACTCTTAACTATTACTAAACTAAAGTAAAATTCTAAGCTAGGTCTCTAAGGTAAAACTCTAAATTCCTAACTATATATAAACTAAACTTTAACTATAACTAAAACTCTAAGCTAAGACTCAAAGCTAAAACTCTAAACTCTTAACTATTGCTAAACTAAACTTCAACTCTAACAAAAACTCTAAGCTAAGTCCCTAGGGTAAAACTCCAAAGTCTTAACTATATCTAAAGTAAACTAGAACTCTAACAAAAACTCTAAGCTAAGACTCTAAGCTAAAAACTCTAAGCTCTTAACTAATACTAAAATAAACTTCAACTCTAACAAAAAAATCTAAGCTAAGACTCTAAGCTAAAACTCTAAACTCTTAACTAAAACTGAACTAAACTAGAACTTCGAAAAAAAAACTCTAGGCTATGACTCTCAGCTAAAAACTCTAAACTCTTAACTAAAACTAAAATAAACTAGAACTCTAACAAAAAAAACTCTAAGCTAAGACTCTAAGCTAAAATTCTAAACTCTTATCTAAAACTAAACTGAACTAGAACTTCAACAAAAACTCTAAGGTAAAACACCAAACTCTTAACTAAAACTAAACTAGAACTCTAACTAAGACTCTAAGCTAAAAAACTCTAAACTCTTAACTAAAAACTAAACTAAACTAAAATTCTAAGCTAGGTCTCTAAGGTAAAACTCCAAACTCTTAACTATATGTAAACTAAACTAGAACTCTAACAAAAACTCTAAGCTAAGACTCTATGCTAAAACTCTAAACTCTTAACTATTACTAAACTAAACTTCAACTCTAACAAAAACTCTAAGCTAAAACTCTAAACTATTAACTAAAACTAAACTAAACTAGAACTTCAACAAAACCTCTAAGCTATGACTCTCAGCTAAAAACTCTAAGCTCTTAACTAAAACTAAAATAAACTAGAACTCTAACATAAAACTCTAAGCTTAGACTCTAAGCTAAAATTCTAAACTCTTAACTAAAACTAAACTAGAACTCTAACAAAAACTCTGAGATAAGACTCTAGGCTAAAACTCTAAACTCTTAACTAAAACTAAACTAGAACTCTAGCTGAAAACTCAAAGGTAAAATATCAAACTCTTAACTAAATTAAACTAAACTAGAACCCTAACAAAAAACTCTAAGCTAAGACTCTAAGGTAAAACACTAAACTCTTAACTAAAACTAAACTAGAACTCTAACTGAAAGTCTAAGGTAAAACACCAAACTCTTAACTAAAAACTAAACTAGAACTCTAATTGAAACTCAAAGGTAAAAAAAAAATAAAACTCTTAACTAAAATTAAACTAAACTAGAACTCTAACAAAAAAAAAACTCTAAGCTAAAACTCTAAACTCTTAAAATAAAATTAAACTAAACTAGAACTCTAACAAAACTCTAAGCTATTAATTAAAACTAAACTAAACTAGAACTTCAACAAAAACTCTAAGCTAAGACTCTAAGCTAAAAACTCTAAACTCTTAACTAAAACTAAACTAAACTAGAACTCTAACTGAAACTCAAATGTAAAACTCTAAACTATTAACTAAAACTAAAATAAACTATGACTCTAACAAAAACTCTGAGCTAAGACTCTAAGCTAAAATTCTAAACTCTTAACTAAAACTAAAATAAACTAAAACTCAAATAAAAACTCTAAGCTAAGACTCTAAGGTAAAACACCAAACTCTTAACTAAAACTAAACTAAAACTCTAACTGAAAGTCAAGGAAAAAAATCAAACTCTTAACTAAAATTAAACTAAAGTAGAACTCTAACAAAAAAAAACTCTAAGCTAAGACTAAGCTAAAACTCGAAACTCTAAAATAAAATTAAACTAAACTAGAACTCTAACAAAAACTCTAAGCTATTAATTAAAACTAAACTAAACTAGAACTTCAACAAAAACTCTAAGCTAAGACTCTAAGCTATAAACTCTAAACTAAAACTCTAAGCTAAGACTCTAAGGTAAAACTCTAAACTCTTAACTAAAATTAAACTAGACAACAACTCTAACTTAAACTCTAAGCTAAGACTCTAAGCTAAAACTCTAAACTCTTAACTAAAACTAAACTAAACTAGAACTTCAACAAAAACTCTAAGCTAAGACTCTAAGCTACAAACTCTAAACTAAAACTTTAAGCTAAGACTCTAAACTCTTAACTAAAACTAAACTACACAACAACTCTAACTTAAACTCTAAGCTAAGACTCTAAGCTAAAACTACAGACTCTTAACTAAAACTAAACCAAACTAAACTCTAACTGAAACTCAAAGGTAAAACATCAAACTCTTAACTAAAATTAAACTAAACTAGAACTTCAAGAAAAACTCTAAGTTATGACTCTAAGCTAAAACACTCTATACTTTTAACTAAAACTAAACCAAGGGCTGGTTGGTCCTTTGGGAGCCCGGGGAGAGCCTTTGTGGGTCTGGAGGCCCTTGAGGACCGATTGGGTCCTTTGGGAGCCCGGTGGACATTTGAGGACCGGGGGAGGGCCTTTGGGGGTCCGGGGGGGCCCTTTGGGAGCCTGTGGGGACCTTTGGGGACCAAAGGGAGGGCCTTTGGGGTCCGGGGAGGCAGTTGGGAGCCCTGGGGGGCATTTGGGGACCGGGTGATGGCCTTTGGGACCCCGGTGGTCTTTTGGGGAGCTCGATGGGCCTTTGAGGACCAGAGGAGGGCCTTTGAGGGTCTGAGGAGGGCGTTTGGGGGGGGGGGGCTCTTTGGGAGCTTGGGGGAACTTTGAGTACCGGTGCTTCCTTCGGGGTTGTGGTAGGAGGATCGGAACCCTTTGGGGTTGGGTTAGAGGACCTCACAACACTGTTCAAATGAAACTTGTGTATTATAACGTCCATAGAGTTTCACCATTAATTTCTCTTCTAAAATCTCTTCAAAAATCATCTTTTAAAATGTCTCTCTATCTGTTTTTCGCCCAAATAGTTCCATAAAATAGCTACAACGGTTTCGCCAAAATTATCCCCAAACGGAATTTCAGCATGTTCCTTTTGTTTGGCATCCCTGCACTGGCTTATTTCAATTATTTGGAAACCTTTTCGCGCGCTAAGATCAAAACATTTGCTCGGAAACGATTCTTCTGGAAGAACTCCAGACATTAATAAACTTCGCGCCGGAGACAATTCAAACAATCATGACATCATGTGTGATCTAACTGTTTCTCGGAAACATTTCTGTTCGAAATCCAAAGACATTAATTAACTTTACGTTATCTGTCAGACATTAATTAACTGTTTCCCGGGAACTCATAACATTTGGCTCGAACAACAAATATTGGAAACACACGCGATCTCCCCGGAAACTCATAACATCTGGCTTGAACAACAACAAGAATGAAGTGACAAAGTTCCTGTTTTTTCCATTCCACTGACAAAATCCATAAAAAACATCAAATAATCAACACACATAACCATCCACGAAAACAGACATAAATGTGACAAAGTTCCGGTTTTTTCATTCTCACTGACAAAGTCCATAAAAAACATCCATAAATGTGACAAAATTCCTGTTTTTTCAAATTCTCACTGACAAAGTCCATAAAAACATGCATAAATTATGTACTGATCGGAGTAGCACCCCCCATCTCTACTTCTGTTCAGCCATTTTGTGGATTTTCAGATCGAAAATCGCCACTTTCTTCTTCTAATCGAAATAATACCCCCCCCCCCCCCCCACAACTCTTTTTGGTATTCGAAAAAAAAATTCGCCATAGGCGAAAATTTCGGCAGGAATTTTGCAAAATAAGCGGAAATTTTGCAAAATTCTTGATTTCTGCAGAAAGTTCGGCATAAATCAGGTAGCGATTCGGTAAAATTTACGAAGATCGCCCCCCCTCCCAATAAAATGAGCCTCAGGACGCCCATGCTTGTGATAGATATTTCTGTAGCTATGCTTAGAATAGGGGAAGGATTTAAAGACAATAAAAGATTAACTTAGAAGATTTTTTTAATTCCACATATTAATTAGACTCTCTTCAGCAAAAAAAAAAAAAAAAAAAAAAAAAAAAAAAAAAAAAAAAAAAAAAAACATTATAACTTTTCAGTATCCATAATTATAAGCTGTCTCTTTTAGTGGGTATGCATCACAAACAGTTTTCTTCAACAACACTTTCTAGTGAAGATGGAATCAATCAACTTCTGGACAAAGTATGAGCACAGAAGAGTCAGTTAGTCCAGATACTGAGGATAACCCTATTCCTACTGTCGAAGAGACTCTAGTCGAAGGTTTGTACCAATTTAGTTTGAATTATTTATCGATCCTATTAATTTCTCCCTTTATTTTGCCCCCTTCCCTAGACAAAAAATTAAATTTCTAACTATGTGTTTGCCAAGCCCAGACAGTAATTTTGGTCTTTTTTTGCGACCTAAGCGGCATCAAATGTTAATATTATTTGATTTATTAAAGTGATAAAAGTAAAATATTTATATTTTTTCAGTAAAGTGCACATTTTGTTCTGGGCTTGGGAAGGCATAAGGGTTTGGCACCCACCTTATGTTAATTTCTGCTCGTTTTGAGTTTGACTCGGTTAATTATTGTAATTTCTGTTCGTTTTGGGTTTCATTTATTTATCGATGCTGATTTGTGGTAAATTCACGCTTGGTAGATTATTTTATTTATTTTGGTTCATTTTTTGTTTAATGGAGTTCTTTACTTTTCTTTGAAAAAATTATTTTGTGGAAAAAGTTTTTTTAATTAATAAAATAAAACATCGGAGCCATATGGCCTTTACTATAGGCAACGCAATAGCACTGCCTCTGATCAGGCAAATTTTCTCAGGCTCGTTGCTTTTATGGGTAACAATAAACATAATGAATCTTATGTATTTGGAATTAGCATTAAAAGCTTTTCATGCAACTATTGATATCAAAATTCCATTTTTATGATTTCGTTTACTATTGGGCCAATTTACTCCTTATATAGATTTCGTTACCACGAACAGTTTGAAAGTTCGTGAAAGGTCCACTAAGAGGCCATGGTAGCAGGGACTGTTTTCTGGTGATCTCACAATGCCGTAACAACCTGAGCCCTTCGTTTCCTGGACATTGGCCAGGGTTTATAGTCCTTAATGTCATCCTAAAACCGTGAAATAGCCACCATTTATTTTGCACAGACTTTAGAATTGTATAGAGACAAGCTCACCACTACACAGCAGCATGGTCTCTAAAACTAAAACGTAAAGTAAACCATTTTGTAATTTGAAACGAATCAAAGGAAAGTAAAGAGCAGGACTAAAGGAAAAAGGAAAGAAATAAAGCCATTTAACATGTTAAACATAAATAAACAGAACTTACTATAAATGAATATATGAAAGCTAGAGAAAATTTGACTTAAATGAATAATCTAGTCGAACGTCGAATAAAAAAAATATTACCACAAGGAAGAAAAATGCTCTAGTCCTCTCACACCACCTAAAGGCTAATGTCGTTTTTCTTCACTAAAGCATGTCAAAACAACTAGAAACTCAATAATAAAGTTAACTGGCCATAGCCAAACTTACCCTGCTTAATAGAAACAAACTCAAAAGATGGGATCTGTTCAGCCATTTTGTGGATTTTCAGATCGAAAATCGCCACTTTCTTCTTCTAATCGAAATAAGTATTGAACAAAGAACACATTGCCAAAGAATGAAAAAGTAGTATTCCTACAAAAAAAAACACCAGTTGCAGGTGGTTTTGTCTTTGCATGCAGTTTTTAAATCCTGTGAACATTGTAAATGTGTACTTTCTAATAGAGTGACAGGAGGGGGGAAGGATGAAGTCATAATTTCCTTACCCTTAACCATGGAATACCCCAAAAACAAAGAAATTTCTGTTCCAAGGGTCAGTAATTAATTTCCTTTTAGTTAATATTTTCAGAGTAAAAAGGGCAGAAAGGGCTATTTTGCACGACGGAGATTTGCAAAAATATATTCTTAAACTGCAACAACTGACAGGAAAATTGTGGTATCCTACATAAAGGAAATTTCATAAAATCCAACATCGAAAGGTCAGGTCCTGTTTGTTTTTTAATAGCAAGAGAAACATAGAGATAAGATTTATTGAAGTTTAGTGCTTAAAATGATGACTTAATTGACATAGCCAAATGCTCACAAACTCGGTAATCTTGAAGTGCTTAGACTTAGATATGATGTGCTAAATATATGCACAACGAAAAATTGATTTAAGTTTACTTATTGTATCAAGAAAACAGGAATATCAATAGCTTTAAAGAATACAAGAAGACAAAATCACTAAACTAGTCTTATTCAGTGCCCTGAAGTAGAAGAGTAGGACAGATTAATCTAAATGATATTAGTAAAAATATTATTTTTAGTGTTTTACAGGGAAAATTATTCTTAGTAATCCTCCGCAAACTATACACTGTATCAATTTCAATCTATTTTCCAGCTTTCAAATTAATCGTTTCTTTTTTGGCTCGTTTTTTAGTCAACAGTTATTTCCTGGAGGTACGGTAAGTTGAATCTTATTTTCCCTTGGTTTTGGTTTCTTCCATTTTCATTTCTCGTCCAAAATGGTGGTAATCTGAATGAATCTGCAGACCTGAGTTTCTGCATAGTAGTCTGCTTTATTTGACTAGAATGTTCTTACAAAACAAGAGAAGATAAAAAGGGTATTTGTATAGACTAGTGAATACAATCTAAGAATAAATAAATTTCCAAAATTTTTCGTTACTAATATTGAAAATGTTGGCTTTGAAAAGCTTATCAAACTCAAGGTTTTATCAGAGTTAAACCAAACTTATAATAAAGCTTGTTACATAAGCAGAATCTCGTATACCCTGGTTCCTAAGTCTGTCAAATAATTCAGAGTTTATTAAACTCCATTCTTCAGATCACCCACTTGGGATAAATGTGGTGGTGTCTTGTTCTTACTACGACCAACTTTTACCCAAAGATTATTCGAGTCCCAAGTTTATCCAAGTATGATGAAATCCTTTTGCTATGTATCAGACATAAAGTGCTCCCCCGTCCCTTTAATATTGCTGCAATAGTTGTCTTTTATTAAATATCAAACCAAAATATTGATGCAAAATTTAAACTTACCCAGTAATTACAGACCAGAGCTGACTTTGTTAGTTCTAAGCATCCAAAGGATGGTCTTTTTTTTTTATCAGTGATGCCAACTACCTAAACACGGATGGATCTATATTTGCTACATTTTCTCCTCTCTTAATGTGAAGCACATTGTTCAAAGACTAACTACTATGGGAAACATATTTCATTATGTCATCATAACTAAAATGAATGATTTTTACAGTCCCTCCCAACTCCCGGCTTTGCCCCTATTGGTCATTAATTATCATCTTTTCCTTCTTTTGTCCCCCTCTTCAAATTCTAGGCATTCGTTCTCTATAACTTATGGCTCTTACCACCCTCTTTAAAATTCTGGCCTTCTTCCTTTTGGTATGTGAGTGACCAATGAAGATTGATCAAATATATGCAATTTACAATATCTTGATGGAAAAATTGCTACTTTCCACAAAATATAATTGAAAAATATTTATTTTGTGTCCCAGAAAAAAAGACTTAAAAAGTGCTCCAGCGATAAACTCTTCATTAATCAACCTGTGAAAACACTAAATAGAAGAAAATCAAATTTTTGCAAAAATGGTAACTGCACAAAACTAATAAAGGAAGAAAAACACAAAAAGAGAAATTCGTAAATTAGCTCATTCCTACTACAAAAATAAGGTCACAGAATTAATTACTAATAAACCAAAATGTGTGTATTACAAGGTTAAAATACTGTATGGCAGGACGCTAGATCAGCTTATCTCCAACCTACCTGAGTCCATTGATGTTACTGCAAATAATCTTAACTGGCTCCTTACTTCCAGACGCTTCCAGCATTGTCTTACCAATTATCTACAGATAACCTTTCCTGTTTTTTTCCTTCTGTTTCCCTGTCCAAGGTAGAGTTTAGAATTGGGACCTGAAGAAAAACAAGCATTCCTCCTTAGGATTTCCCTTTCTTTTTTTTTTTTTTTTTTCTTTTTTTTTTATTAGTGGTTTGAGTAGCTTCCTTTCAGAGGAATTTCCTGACAGTTGAAAACTTATTGATGACCTAATAGTTGTTGAAACTTCGCTTCAGAAATTTAGTGAGCAACCCTAAGAGCATGGATCTGCAATGATATAGCAGATGATGCCTTGGACTTCGACATGAAACTAAACCCCCTCAAATCCATGATAATGCCAATATGTTAACTTGAATCCTGCGCTGTTTTTTAATCCTATCCCTCTTGAAATTTGTGTACCCTCCTTTAAATAACATGGCATCACAATTTCGTCTAATATAAAGCGGGATATCCATGTTAAGGATATCATCCAAAGAGCTAATGCATCTTTCTCTCTCCTTAACCTTCTAAGAAAATTTGGCATCCCCCCTTCCCATTCCTTAATGATTTATACTTTCTTTGTCGGCAAGCATCTTGAATGCTTGTCCAGTTTGACACCCTGGCATCTCCCACATAGTCAGAAAAAATTCAATCCATCCAAAAAACAGCCCAGCCCCCCCGAGCAAATAGTAGACAGAGAATAAGGCAAGGTGCTCTAGTCTCTGCTTGTAAGAGAAGCAAGGTTGGAAAAACACTGGAGTGCAGGAGAGCTATGTTGTGCCTCTGTTTTCCAAGAAAAAGCAATAGCAAACCCTTGCATGGAGAACATTTTCCCTAAGCAGCACTCCCTATCCAGCCACCATGAGCTGTTTCTGAACCCATTCCTATCGTGTCACCGCCTTGCATTTTACTTCCATACATGAACAAAACCTTTGTCCCCTTCATTATTTTTTTCCATTTTTTCTAGTGGATAAAAGTGCTGCACTGGTTTTTTGTATTTGTTTGCTTGATTTGGCTCCCTCATTTTTTTTAGTGTCCCTTTTAACTTTTTTTATATGCATTTTTTTAGTTTAGTTTGGCCAGCTTTTAGCTATTTAACTTTTTAATTAATATTTTCCAGTTTACTTATTGACTGACAAATGATTATTGATTATAATTTTTGATTCATTTTCTTTTTTGGTCTGGCTCGTTTGTTTGGCATTTCTTTTATGATCTTTTACTCTAAACCTGGCCCTGGACAAATTTGACAAGAGTAACATAAAATAATGACTTTCACATCTTTCCACTATTTTTATACTGTAAGTTCGTTAAAAACTATTGTCTGCTTAAAAAAAAGTTAACCAACATTGGCAACAGCTCCCTCTTTTTCAATTTCAACAGCTCCCTCTTTTTCAATTTCTATTTATTCAATTTCCTCTGTATACCATCTATCTGTTTTTTATTAACAGGTTTAACTCCTTTAGTAATGCAACTGGTTTTACCTGTTTTTTTTTTTTTTTTTTTTTGACATGCTGAAATACATATCTATATTTTTCTACATGTTTTGATCTCCCCCTTGAAAAAGTTCATCACCAATTAATGAGGTTTATAACCCAAATTCTTTAAAAAATTTGTCTCCTTAACAAAATTTACCAAACATTTGGCTGACAAAATTTAGCAGAATTTTGTCAACATGCTGACTTATGTACCTATGTTTTTATAATGAACAGTCTTATCATATTGTTGTTGTTGTGCTTTTTTCAATGCTTGTTTGAAAGTATGACTGGGGTAGAAATTTGGCCAAGCAAGACTAGTGCAGCAATTGTAATATAATCAGCCTTTAAAATTCAAAACGATTTCTAAGATCAAACTGGCTAAGCATGACTGGCTAAGCATGAAAATGCTCAAGTAGAAGAAAAAACGAGGATATTTCCAGCCAGGGAAAGTTACAATGCAACTATTTTGGCCAATCCCTCTGCTCAGTCATCCTCTGTCCAAAGATAGAAAAATAATAAAAGACCATAAAAAAAACAACCACTAAAATAAATAAGAGCTGACCACTGCTAGAATAAAAATGGACCCTTCTATGAAATGGTAAAAGGGTAACTGAATAAAAATCTGATATTGAATGGAAATTTAAGAAACTAAATCCAAGTTCATATCATTTAATGCCTTTTTAAAAGCCAATTACTTACCAGGTCTGGAATCATATGAGATTTTATTACACTGCAAAATATTATGATGTAAAAGTGATAAAATAAGGTCATTATAAATCTCTATTAAGGGCTAATTTTTAGTGTATCTGTTTCTTAATTTCAACTACCTCTCTCAAAACTTACAATAGACCTTTTACAGAGGCAATTATGGAGATATATTAAAACAAAATGAAATAGTGTGGGTTTTTGTACACATGTTGGACAAAGATGGTATCAAAAATTTTGGACCTTTGGCATAGCTTCATGGCTTTTTCAATTGAAGATTTGTGTTCCAACATCCTCTCTCCCAATTATTGTTGAGTTATGTGAATATAGAAGTGACCACAAGAACAGTAGATCCTATAAACCCCAGTATGGGAATGGTTGTATCTTTCCTACAGTTATAAAGGTTTATGGCTCATTTGAGGCAATGGTTAAAATTTGCATTGAAGACGACTGAGCAGAGGTTTCCAAAATATTTGCATTGCATTTTTGCATTTTCACTGGCTGGAAATATCCAAAGAGCCACCAAAACCAGCCTTCACTATGTAAAAGGCAACTAAAACTTCCAATTTCCAATTAAATGAGGCTCCTCTAAAGTCTGTATGACCAGCCCTCAGGGCAAGGGCACTGAGATAGGCAATTTGTTCATTGTTTACATACAGTATATGTTATTGAGAAAGGTATAAATGTTTGACCTTTACTTTCCAAAAAAAGCAGGGGTATTCAGGTGAGTCTTTCAGAAAATATTGAAGGGAGTGTTGAACAAAATCAAAACACATTAGGCTATGTGTATACAGGTTGTCAAAAGGGTGTAACTTGGAAATGACTGAGTTTACTAATTTGGAACTTTCAGGAAATGATAAGAGAGATGATCAACTGACCAAAAGGCAATATTTGCATACTACTACTACTAAAACTACCACCAATACCACTGCTACCACTACTATTACTACCACACAACTACATTTACAATATTGAGGGGGGAAATTTGAACTAAGTCAAAAGACACTATGATCATGGACGTTGTCAAAAGTGTATTGCATGAACAGATTTGCATATTAAGTTGGAACTTTCAGAAAATGCTTAAAGGGGAAGATCAATTGACCAAAGGCAATATGTACATGCTACAGCCAATATTTCTACCACTACCACTGCTATATTTACCACTACTAATTCTATAACAACTACTTGTAAGGCTAAGAGCATTGAGGTGAAAATTTCAAGAAGTATACAAATATACAGGTTATCAAAAGGACATATCAGCAATGTCATAGCAATGGATTATTGTAGTAAGTTAAAACTTCCAGGACTTGAGAGGGATGTTCAATGACCAAAAGTCAATGCATTAATACTACTATTGCTATTAGTACTATTGCTATTCCTATTAATACTGATACTACTACTGTGACTACTATTGAAACTATGCCCAAAGGGTATGAAGGTGAAATTTTTGGGGAATTTTGAGAGGGGAAGGTGAACTGAATCACAACACACTGTCTGTATGCATGTTGTCAAAGGAACACATCAGCAATACCTTAGGAACAGTTTGGTGTGTGAAGTTGAAACTTACAGGGGATGTTAAACTAAACAAAAGACAATATTTGCATCCTATTGCTACTACTTCTGCTCATACAACTACTACTGCTACTATTATCACTAATTCTACTACTACTTTTACCACTAAAGCTAAGAATACTACCATTAATTCTACTGTTACTACTACTACTGTTACCACTATTACTGCTGGTACTGCTAGAGTAAAGGCACTGATGATTTGACAGTGCAATTTTGGAACCACTGTCAAATTTTCATTCAAAACAGGATAACTCTGCTTAGTAATGACTTGGAACACCATCTCTTGAAGTTTTTCGTTACATTTTGACAATGCGAAACATAACACTATATCAGATATGCCCAGATAAGAATATTCAATTCAATCAGTTTCCTGTTTTCAATACAAAATGAGCTCCCAACAATCTTTTAACTATGTAATGTTCAAAACTTTCATTACTTGGTTATTTTTTAATAAAAAAAAAAAAGGTTGGGATCAGCACCAATGCATCAAGATACATCTGATCTTCTCTATAATGTAGCCATATTGGTTTTTTCTTGATAAAAATAAGATAAAATGGCAGCTAATATTATATTGACAAAACTATATTCCAAGTGTTGAAAATTCTTGTCTGATATAGTGGAATACTAGACGGACTAAAAATGTTCCTTAAGCCAAATTCAAATGTTGATATTGGCTTCTATTATGAGATTCATTTCTTTTGAGAATATCTTGTAGTAACCTTGTCGAAATTTTCGACATACAGCAACAGGCCCTGTCAAAATATAGGTGACTCATTCAAAACTTCACTGAACATGTAAAACAGATGAGAAACACATAGTATCGAAATTCAAGGGTCCTTTGACGAAAACATAGTTGTTGAATTTATGGGTACTTTCTCAACAGCAAGAGGTTTTGATGATTATTAATTGTAATAATATTAAACATGAAAAAACTTTAAAAAAGGCTGTTTTTTTATTGTAGTTTTACTGATTTTTTGCTAGATGCTAGATTTTTTCATCATCTGAGGAACGGCCGCTTGGCCTCATGCTATGTTCATACTTTTAAGCATTTGACCCTCTCTTAGTAAATTTTATATAAGTTTCTGTCAAATATATCCCAAGCTGTAAAATACAAGAGATTCTCTCTGAACCCCTCCCTAATTAGCATGGAATTCCTATACCACCCAATCCCACCCAAAATGCTAATGAAACATATTACACACCTTGGTGTTACAAACTTCTAATAATCTTAAGTACAACATGCAAATATTTCAAGAATTCTGGATTTCCCAGAGAAAAGATAGTCAAAACTAAATTTTTTTAAAGTGGATTAAACTGGTAGATTAACTTTGAAATGGCCAAATGCTGACAACACTAACACTAACAAAAAGAAATCTTTGCTGGACCATCAAAGCTTAAACAAAGTGGGCCATTCCAGGTAACGTTTATAAAGACACCTATATCACACAATTAACAAAAAATTAAGCAACAAAAACAGGTTTTAATTTCAAAAAAGCAGTGAAAAACAAAATAACACTTTAATTAAAAATATATTCTGAATATTTCAGCCCCACGTTTGGGAGCCTTTCTCAACAGAAAAAAAAAATGAAAAAAAAAATCTTTTAAGAAATAACACACATAAAAAAAAAAAACATGACAACTAAACACACAAATAAGAAAATAAAAAAAATAATAATATATAAATAAGAACCACTCACATTATAAACAAACTTCCAGCACTGACATTATAACACAAGAACAAAACCAAAGCAAATGTCTAGAGTGATACCTCGGGTCACTCTCCTCTCAAAATTCAGTGTATAAATGGGAGTATTATAAACAAACTTCCAGCACTGACGTTATAACACAAGAACAAAACTAAATGTCTATAGTGAAACCATGGGTCACTCTCCTCTCAACATTCAGTGTATGTCATTGTCAATACACACAGAAGGGTACAGATGGTATAGAAATGGAAAGCTAAAGCTATCTTTCCAGATGGAAAGCTAAAAGTCCAGATGGTATGCATCCCAGGCTCCTTAAAAAACTTGCAGATATAGTAGCCAAGCCACTCTGTTTGCTATTCAAGCTGTCTGTCTCTTCAGACTAGTAGCTTACCTGCATATTGGCAGACAGCCATAAATACTCTAATATTCAAAAAAGGATCTAGAACCCAGCCTGAGAACTATCAACCTATTAGTCTCACCTTGGTTGTGGCCAAACTTATTGAAGGGATAGTCAGTGATGCAATCATAGAACATATGACCAAGAATGGCCTTCTTTTTGGTGGTCAGCATGGCTTCAGAAAAGGCATGTCTATCAAAACAAATCTCACACTAGCTTATGAATCCATACATGATCTGCTGGAACAGGGTTTTCCAGTTGACATAGTCCTACTGGATCAAGCTAAGGCCTTTGATAAAATGCCTCACTGCTACCTGATGATCAAGGTGTCAGAATATCACATAGACAATGATGTTGCCCAGTGGATTCACAGCTTCCTATCCAACAGAATCCAGATTGTTGCTGTATAGGATGAAATAGGTGACCTCATCTACTCCACACCAGTTCAAATTAAGAATGGTGTCCCCCAAGGGACCAAACTAGGCCCAACAATGTTTAACCTCTATGTAAATGCTGTTCCTGAGGTGGTCAGGTTATCAAGAAGTTATCAAGAGTTATCAAGAAGTTTTACATAGCCCTTGTTCATCCTCATCTTGAGTTTAGCATGTTGGCTGCCAAACCACACTTACAGTGTGACATGGAGATACTTGAGAAGGTCCAGCACAGAGCAACCCTTTTGCCAAAAAAAAAATCTCCTACTAGCAATGACTAGAAAAGCTTCACCTGCCTACCCTAACCTACCATAGAAAGAGAGGAGATGTCATCCTTGCATTTAAGAAGATGACCAGTGACACCATTAAGCCCATTTTGAATCCCAGTGAATACACCAGAACAAGGAAATCCCATAAAACTATCATAAAACTACATCAAAATTTAGCAGAAAGTTCAAATTCTTCACCAATCACATTGTTCCAGTGTGGAATTCACTCAGCAAATCTACTATGTTGGCCAGATCAGTTGATAGCTTCAAGATTAGTGTTGACAGTGATTTGAATGGCAAATCATTGAAGATGCAGTGGGACAAACCAGTATCATCCAGCAGCATCTATTAGGTGCCACCTGCCCCCTTTCCCCCCCCAAACATGCCTGGCCATCAATTCATCTAGTGACATCCAGCAAGGAAACCAAACTGTCCTGTATATATGTAAACCATGATGATCAACTCATGAACCATGATATAAAACTGTGTTAACTGTCCTGTTGTTATGTTATCAACTGTGTTAACTGTCCTGCATATATGTAAATAGTGATGATCCACTCATGAACTGTGACATGAAGATCATCAAGTCAATGTTACCTGGCAACATCTACAAGTCCTTCAACCTTAGTAGCTAGAAGATGCAATTTAACGTAATACCTCTGCTCTTAAAATTTAAATAAATCAAAAGAGTGTAAGAGTATCCAGGTTATTAATGAACCTAGATTGAACTTTTTGGGAATGGCATAGGTTTTTTTCAGATAAAATGAGGAGGTATAAAACTAAATTAAACAATATAATTTGTGTTAGGATTAAAAATTGATAAAAAAAAAAAGCTTCTCCGACTTAGTAATGACAAGCCAACCTATTGATTTGACTGGAAAAAACAAAAAGGTATAACACATTTTATTTTTCTATGAAAAATACTATGTCAATAAAAAACAAACAGAAATTAATTGAAAAAAACTTTTTTGCCATTAAACAAGTTTTCAAAGAAAATTAAAGAGCTCCATTAAACCAAAAAGAAGCAGAAATAAAGTCAAATAATCTTCCAAGCATAAAACTACCGCAAATCACCATCGATAAATGAATGGAAGCCAAAACAAACAGAAATTACAATAAATAAGCAAATCAAACTAAAAAAGAGCAAAAATTAACATGAATAGGGTTGACAACCCCCATGCTTTTGCAAGACCCAAATATAATTTGCATTTTAATGAAAAAAAGACCATGGATTGTCAGTTTAATATACATATACTGATATTTATTCCTAAAAGTCTTAATAATATTTTATTGATTAAAGTCAAAAACCTGAAAACATTTTTATGTGGTTTGTTTAAAGCAAAGTACATATATTACATTCTGGCCTTTAGAAGGCATGGGGGTTGTCAACCCTACTCATGTTAATTTTTGCTTGTTTTGACATTGACTTGCTTATCTATTGTAATTTCTGTTTGTTTTGGGTTTTATTTATTTATTGATGGGGATTATGTGACAAAAAAAAACTGATTTAAGAACAATAAGATTCTTATAAAAGATTTAAAGCCAAACTGGCCAATCATGACAAAACAAAGAAATAAATCTGGAAACAACAAATGGCTCTATGGGCAGTAAGAAAGAAAAAAAGAGAACAACAATTAAATGAATATTTTGCCTGTATACAAAAAGGTATCTTTAGTATAGAGAAAAAAAAACAAGAAAGAAAGAAAGAAAAACACTAAAATCTAAAACTAAATTAATATAATAAAATATATACACAATTAAAACAGCTTAACAAATATATATTCAATCAATACTCACACATACAACTACCAGCTATGCCCATAAAACCACAAAAGTAACTGAATTATAAATTTAAAAGTTAAACTGGACTTAATGATTTTGTTGCAAAGTTATCCCACAGTTAGCCTTTAAAGCTGTCAATCTTTTCAATTTATTTTATTTCATTGGAGATTTTTCAAGACTTTGTTTTTGAATATAGGTTAATTTTTTTTAAATAATAATGTAAATATAATCAATATTTAAGTTACCAGCATCCTTATTGATTGCTAAATTTGTGCAAATACTGTATGTTGTTTTTTTATTTAGGCCTATTATTTCTATAGCCTCCATAGCCCATTGTGTGAGACCTTTATAATTGGGAATGGTCACTGTTTCTTTAAACTTTACAAAATGGTCAGGATAATGAAAAACATGCCCTATACTTGGTTAAGCTTATTGCAATTAGCCTAACTGAATACAAATTGGCAGCATTAAATGCTAGACCTAATTGTAGGATTATTGGTAAATTTTCACCAAATCATATTATTGACTTACAAATAAAGTATATATACCACTTGATGCCTTTTTTCATGCTCTTTCTAAATAATAATCATTTTTGTTGGAAATGAATTTCACCCCCCCCCACCCCTATATACCAATTCAGGGTATATATTTGCACATTAGGGGGTGGGGGTAAAGTTCAAACTTACCTCCCATTTACATCAGAAATAAAATTTGCCCCCAACCCCCTTAATGTGCAAATATATACCCTGAATTGGTATATATAGGGGTGGGGGTAAAATTCATTTCCTACAAAAATGATTATTATATTTGGAAAGAGCATAAAAAAAGGGGTAAAATTCTACTTTAGTTACTTTTGGCTATCTTGGAAAGGGGAAAATGAAACTTTCAGGGATGGATGTACATGCTAAGGTTTGTCCCAGGAAGGTACTTTGAAGTACCTACCTCTACTCATCCCCCCTCTATATAATGGTAAATTACTGCATATTACTAGTTTTTTCAGCTCATATTTCATCCTATATTACTATCATAATTATAAATCACTGCTTACCTTATACAACTTCTGCTTTTAACCTTGTTCATTAAAATATATTCCAAAATCCTATTTAAATCATAAGCCATTTAATTTTCTACCCATGCTGACTTTTGTTATGGTATAATGAAATCGGGTTTGTTGTGATGTCACAACTTTGCTTATCATAAACCCTTACCCTTAAGGGTAGCAGGCAGGTGCCAAACAACTCTGTGTTGATAAGACATTTAAATTAGGATGAAATATGAGCTAAAACAACTAGTAATGTGCAGTAGTTTACCATTATATAGAGGGGGGAGGAGTGGAGGTAGGTACTTCAAAGTACCTTCCCAGGACATACCTTAGCATGTAGATCCATCCCTGAAAGTTTCATTTTCCTAACCCAACCCCTTTCCAAGATAGCCAAAAGTAACTAAAGTAGAATTTTACCAAAAAAGGCATTGAGTGGTATATTCACTTTATTTGTAAGTCAATAATATGATTTGGTAAAAATTTACCAGATTATTTTGCCTAAATTTAGTTTAAATTATAAATTTATCCTATAGTTCAGTTAGTTTTGCGGTTTTATACACATAGATGTTAATTGTGTATGTGAGCACTAATTATATATGTGTATATTAGTTAGGTTGTTATAGTTTTATACATATTCTTATAATATCTTTGTTTCTGGTTTTTTTTCTGGTGTTTTTTTATACAAGCAAAATATTCATTTGATTGTTGTTTTGGTACTTCCTTGTTATAGCAGCCACACAAAAGAAGGGAAGTTAGGTTAATACTAATGAGACATACCAAAATATGATGAAAATATATTAGGCTAGTTAGGTTGTTCAGGCTAAGCTGTTTATGTCCAAGCGGACACACAAAACCAGTTTCATTAAAAATAAAGGACAAATTGTGGTCAATATATTACGTAAGAACCCATATTTTCTTCTTTTCCTTCATATCTGCCATAGACCAATTGGTTGTTTGCAAATTTATTTCTTTGTTTGACCAGCATCACCTAATCTTCCGTAAACAACCACCCTAGGGCTAGTGTAGCCATGTCTTAGAAAACAGTGAATTATAACTTTTAGACAACAGTAACTGAAATCAAGGAAGTACTCATTCAGTACTGGTATTGCTGGTAGTTCTAATCCATTCTGGCAACATGTTTTCTATTCAAATACATCTACAGCAAAAGCAATGTTGTCATGGAAAAATTAAGGCAGAATTGATTGCAGTAATTCTTCTCTCCGAAATGTTTATTTAATCAAACTTGTGAACGTACCATTAATTTATAAGGGAGTTTACCAACGAAACTTGCTATTAATGATGTTAAACTTTAAGGAAGACATTTCAAGCATCAGATAAAGAATGTAGAAATAGGACCATTCAAAAGGAAAAGGGAAACTAAAAGAAGCTTTCCTCTTTATGTGGCTGGAGGTAGGGAAAAGCTTTTTTGTATCTAGACTTTAGGGGTTAGACTTATATATATATATATATATATATATATATATATATATATATATATATATATATATATATATATATATATATATATATATATATATATATATATATATATATATATATATATATATATATATATATATATATATATATATATATATATATATATATATATATATATATATATATATATATATATAAAGTAAATTTTAGGACCCAGATTTTCTGAAAAGCTTTAAACAAAACAGACTCCCTCCCCCCATTCTGAGCTCTGTGTAACATGCTTTCTCAATTTTTTCTCTGTACTTATCCTAATCTTTTGAATGCATTCTGGGCGTTATAATCCCGTTGATGATGTAACACACTTACAGCACACGTAATGAGACCCAAAAGATGGTGACCTATGTCTGGCCAGGTCGATGTCAGGGGAAACTCTGATGGAAGACTGAAGCGATTCTGACGTGCAAATAGACCGTCAGAACTTGGTACTTTTTAATTATCATACCTAATAGGTTTGAATAATTTAGGATTTTACCAAAATAGTCAATCATAAAAAAAAGAAGTCTATTCTTATCAATAAGATTCACAGGATGAAGAGAACAAAAAAAATAGTTGTTATTTTTAAACTCTTATGGAATAGCTCTCTGAAGATTTTTTGCTGCATATGCGTACGACAAAGAGCGACGAGAAATAATTACGAAACAGATAGAATCAAAATAGGGGTATTTGTCTCTTTGTTTTAGTCACTGGCTGAAAGCACACCCTGGTTTGCTCATAACTTTTCTTCCTCATTTTTCATCATTTTTCTTGTTTTGTCGCACTCCAAGTAGACGATTCAACAGATATAGAAAACAAGTGACCAGATATTATAGGGTAACCATCACTAAAGGTGAATATTGAAATATAATAGCTACTAGACACTATTTTTTATCTGAAGGCCAACACTTAGAGCCCATATATAATGAAAGGGGGAAGGGGCAAGGTAGGCGAAACCGTGTTGAAGTGGAAGTTTAGAAAACGTCCTACCTTATCTCTAATACAATGACTTAAAACACTCCTGCTGGCGAACACCATTATAGGAGGAATATCCCCTTGAACACCAGAACAATGCAAGAATACCTACCTTGACACAATTTGGAGAAAAAGTAATCTTGCATATACGTGCGAAACTGAATACTTGACTCGATCGTAGCAACAAAAAAAAATTAGTGACGATTTTGGGTCTATGTGTCCCCCCCCCCACCACGGAAAATCCCCACCCCGTGCGGAAAATTACCCCCCCCCCCCACACACACACACACACACGAAAAATTCACCCTACATAATTTAAGATTTTCATTAAAAGAGACAGTGCAATTCTTACTCACCCTGTTTATGTCAGAGACAATGCTATAACGTTGCCTATAGTAAAGAGCCATAAGTCATTAATGTATTAATGTTTATTTTTCCCAGAAGCAATTGCTAAGGAAGGAGTGGTCGTAAAAACTTCGGAAGGGGATCATTCGATTGCAAATTAAAAGTTCTAGTGCCCTTTTTAAGAGTAAAAAGTGATTGGAGGGCAACAATCCACCTCCTACACCATTTTTCTCCAATGACATCCAATGAAATTTTGAGATAGCTATTCTGTTCAAAATAGTCCAAAGGTCAAATAATCGTGCTTCCATCCCCTGTATACAGCCTTGATAATCCCTCTCGATTTCTGGTAATAATTATGGTCTAAGTTATTATTATGGAAGTAAAGAGTACCATTAAACCCTAAAATGAGCAGAATTTATTTCGTATAGGACATATCTGACCCTTCCTCCTTCCTATTCTGCTCCTGATGGCCATAAAACTTTGGAGGATGCTCCTTTGATTGGAAATTGAGATTTCTAGTTCTTATTAAATCGAAAGTGGTTGGAGACCAACCAATCCCTGTTCTAGAACCGTTTTAAATGTCTGGTTCTTAATAATATTAATTAAAAAAAAAAAAACTTTTTCCACAAAATAAGTCTTTCAGAGAAAAGTAAAGAACTCCACTAAACCAAAAATGATCAAAAATAGAATCAAATAATCTACCAAGCGTGAAACTACCATAAATCAGCATCGATATATAAATTAAACCCAAAACGAATAGAAATAACAATAAATACAATAAATAATCTAGTCAAACTCAAAACGAGAAGAAATTGGTAGATTATTTGATTCTATTTTTGCTTATTTTTGGTTTAATGGAGTTCTTTACTTTTCTATGAAAAACTTATTTTGTGGGAAAAGTTGTATTTAAATAATTTCTGTTCGTTTTATATTGACATAGTCTTTTTCAGGGATAAAGAAAATAATAGTTTAAATACTTTCGATTTTCTTTAGGAATTTATAGTATGGCCTGTTATTTGTATGCTGGAGAAATTTTTTTTAATAATTTTAACAACATGCACCCTTTAAAAATTTGTACACAAATAATAGTGTTTAATTTAGTTTTATACCTTATCTAGTTGACCTGAAAAATAAAACACAAAAAACTTGTATCTATGCTCTTTGACAGCTTGGATACACTTACACTCTTTTGATTTAGTTAAATTTTAAGAGCAGAAGTAGTAATAGAAGTAGCCCCAAAAGTTTGAACATAATACACTCAGTCGTTATTGGTATATATTGCTGAGATGTCTTATTGACAACCAGTATACAACACAGTGCTTTTAGGTTTAATCTTAAGGCAACATTTAGTTTTTAAACATAATGGGCAAATCGCATAACTGCGGGGGTTCTGACGTACGCAATAGCCCCTAGAGATACAGTTAAAAAACCGTTTAGTTATGCTGAACAAAATGGCTCTCTTAAAATTTTGATTGGAAGTGTTTGGAAAATTATGAGCTAAAGAGGAGGGCTGATTGCCCTCCAATCACTTTTGACTTTTAAAAAGGGTACTAGAAGTTTGAATTCCCAATCAAATTAGCTCTTTTAAAATATCAATGATATTAATAGCTGTTATAGAGCAGGGCTGCCTATGATATTGCTTATATGCCCTATTAATACTTAAATGTGTATAGTTTTTTTGGTTTAATTGGAACTCCTCCTAGACGTTTCAACCTAACACCCTAGTGCCATTCGTTATAGTAACCGTAGTAGTATTAAAGTGTACACATACTGTCTTCTTGTTAGTTCAAAATCCATCACAGCTTACCCTGAAAGTTATAACTTAAGAATGTAAGCCGTTATTGTGATATTGCTTTGTCACCCTTTTGACAATGTACATGATCATAGTTCGTTTTGATTTAGTTCAACATCCGCTAAAATATTCCTTGAAAGCTTCACCATAATACCCTTAGCTTGTGTAGTAGCAGTAGAAGTATTAGTAGCAGCATGCATAATGCACATTTGTTTGTTTTCAACATCCCCTTCAGCACACAATGAAGTTTTCAACTTAATACCATCAACCAGAACAGAAGCAATGCTGATACGTCCTCTTGACAACCTATAAGGGCATAGTGTGTTTCGATTTATTTCATTACCGTTTCAATATTGCCTAAAATTTTCGACTTAATACCCTTAGGTTCATTAGCATTAATAGTAGCACCAATAGTTATAGCAGTAGTGGTAGAGTTAATAGTAGTAGTTTTAGCTTCAGTAGCAGCAGCAGTAGTAGCAGCAATTAGTAGTTGTAGGAGTAGAAGCAGTAGAATTATAATGCAAATACATTTTCTTTTGGTCAATGCAACATCTCAAGCCTTGTAAGTTTTAAATTAACACACGAAAACTGTTCAATATGCCCTTTTGAAAACCTGCATACGGATGGCAGGTTGCCATCTGTACAACAGAAATTTTCAGAAACATTTTCTGAAAATTCCACCTTCATACCCCTAGATATAGTTGTAATAGTAGTCAAGGCAGTAGTATTTCTACTCAACTTAATACAATTAGGCATTGCTATTAAGTTGTCGATTTGCCCTTTTGATAACCTGTACTTTCATATACTTCTTGAAATTTTCATCTTAATGCTCTTAACCTTACAAGTAGTTGCAATAGAAGTAATATATAGAACTATAGTAATAGTGGTAGTAGAATTAGTAAGTGTCCCAGAAGTAGTAGTATTTGTAATATCGTGCACATTTTGCCTTTTGATTAATTGATCTTCATCTTTAAGCATTCTCTAAGAGTTCCAACTTAATACACAAATTAATTCTAAAGATATGCTGTTTTGACAATCTAAATGTACATAGTGTTTATTGTTAGTTCAGATTTGCCATTAATATTCTCTTAAATTTTACCTTCATAGACTTAGCCTTAATAGTATTCGGTTATCACAGTAGTTTCGGTGGCAGTAGAAGTAGTTGCAGTGTCAGTGTTGTATTAGTAGTACTAGTAGTAGCAGTATTAATAGCGGTTGTAGCAGGTGCATATTGCCTCTTAGTCAGTTGAACATCGCTGTCATGACGCCCCGGAAGTTTTACCTTGACATGGTAACCCGCTCCAAAAATATTGTTGATTTACGCTTTTGACACCATTTTCACCTTAATCCTCTAAGAAGCCTTACAAGTTGTTGCAATTAAAGTAGTTTAGTAGCAGTAGTAGTATTAGTAAAAGTAGCGGTGGTATTAGTGTTAGTACTGACATGCATATATTACCTTTTGTCAATTGATTTTCCCCTTTATGTATTCTCTGAAAGTTCCAACTTAATGCCCAAACCATTCTTGAGTTACGACAATTTGACAATCTGTCAAATAGTGTTTTGATTCAGTTCAGATTCCCCCTAAATATCCTGTCAAACCTTCACCTTCGTACGTGTAGCCTTAATTGTACTAGTATCATAATAGTAGTGGTAGTAGTACTAGTGTATTATTAGCAGTAGCAGCAGTATTAATAGCTGTATTAGCAGGTATATTTTGCCTTTTGGTGAAAATCCCACTCATGATGCCCCTGAAGTTTCCTCTTGATATGATAAGCCATTCCAAAAATATTGGTGATACACCCGTATCAGCAATCTTTATATACATAGTAGCTTTTGATTTAGTTCAACTTTCCCTTTAACGTTTCTTCAGAAATTTTTTTAAATATCCTCAGCCTTAGTAGTACTCACTCGTTACGGAAGCAGTAGCTTTAGTCATAGTAGTGGTAGTAGTAATAGTAGTTATGGTAGCTGTAGAAGCAGAAGTAGTTGTTGTAGTAGTACCGTGCAAATATGGCCTTTTTGGTCAATTGATTATCTCCCTTATCATTTCCTGAAAGTTCCAAATTAATATACTCCGTCATTGCTGAGTTACACCCTTTTGACCACCTACATACACATAACATGGTTTGATTTAGTTCAACACTCCTCTCAACATTCCCTGAAAGACTCATCTCAATTTTCTTCGTATTTTGAGAAAGTAAAAGTCACACATGCATACCGTTTCTCAATAATGTATACTACTGTAAACAATGAACAAATTGCCTAACTTGCAGCCCTTGCTCTCACGCCTTGGGAGGGGGGGGGTGACATCGCCGAACACAGTTATTGAACCTTTCAACAATGCTGAAAAAAATTGATGTCCAAAAATTGTGTTTGGAGGTTTGTTTTGGGAAATGATGGGCGTGAGGGGGGGGGGTGCTCTCAAATCATTTTGACTCTTAAAAATTGCACTATAACTTCCAATTTAAAATCAAAGGAGACCCATTTGAATTTTATGCAACCACCCACTCCATAAAAACCTTATATGCCCCCAAGGCATAACTTAAAGCCCTTTCCCCAGGGCTGTTGGGGGTTATGTCAATACTGGAGGCATTGTTATATACGCTCTTTGGATTATTTTAAACAAAATGGCCATCGCACAGTGCTAACCAGATGCTTTTGGTGAAGAAGGGTAGTTGGGGGGGGGGGGGCTGGTTGACCTCCATTACTTTCGACTCTTAAACGGGAACTAGAACTTTCAATTTTGAACAAATGAGCCACCTCTAAAGTTTAGAGGTGCTGCGCTCTGACCACTCTGACCTTGCGATGACCATACAACACCAATCCATGTAACCGGCACGCATCAAGCCAACTTTTGTTAAGAAACAAATCAACAGTGGCAAATTAACAGGAAGACTGGCCTCTACTTCTTGAAGCTTCTGGTGCCTCTAGAGGCACGGGCGGATCTATGATCTATGTGCAACGCCTTTTTGTATCACTGTTGCCTATTATCCATAGAATGAACATTTCATTGCAGAGAAAAAAGCTAACGATTTTCAATTAAATAAACTAAATCTCCAGCTCCCCCCTCCCCCTCCCGTCAGCAGGCCTTGGCAAATATAACAGAATTTGAACAATAGAAGGCAATAAAAACATCGGGATCACTGAAATTTAGAAGACATACTAAAATCAGATGAACTCAGTAACTCATAGTGGAACTCAAAAAAAAGAATTCCATGATAATTTCAGTTGTAAGAATACTTATTGTATAGTTCTTATTTACAACATTCTTACCAGATATTCAAACATCTTAAAGAATTTTATGCAATAAAAAAACATAACACTAATACAGACTGAGTAATAGTCTGCATTTTTATCATCATCTCTCCATTTGGAGCTCCATATCCAAACTCACATCTAATTTAAAACTAGGAGGGCTTATTGTCCTTATGAACTTCTCTTTGGTGGAGGTACAAAGTCGATTCCAAAGAAAATCTTTTTTCACATATAACACACTTGTAAGGTTTTTCTCCTGTATGAGTTTTCCGATGTTTACTGAAAGCAGAGCCGTCCGAAAACTTTTTCTCGCATATTTGACACTTGTATGGTTTATCTCCGGTATGAATTCTCTGATGAACTTTTAAATCAGAACTGTCAGAAAATCTTTTCTCACATATCTCACAAGTATATGGTTTGTCACCAGTGTGAGTTCTCTGATGCCTAGTTAAATGCGAGCTACTAGAAAACCTTTTCTCGCATACCCCACACTCGTAGGGCTTATCTCCTGAATGCATTCTTTGATGTTTAGTCAAATTAGAACTACTGGAAAACTTTTTCTCACAAATGTTACACTCATATGGTCTATCTCCTGAATGCATTCTGTGATGTCTACTCAATTCAGAACTCCTCGAAAACTTGCTGTCACATAAAGCACATTCATAGGGCTTATCTCCTGTATGGATTCTTCGATGCACATTAAAATTGTAGGTCGAGGAAAACTTTTTACAACAAAACTCACACTCATGTGGTCTATATCCACTATGGACTCGGTGATGCGCATTTAATGTTGAAGCCTGGGCAAAACTTTTATTACACGTTTCACACTTGTAGGGTTTTTCTTTGGTGTGAGTCCTTTGATGTCTATTCAACGCTGAAAGGGTTGAGAAGCTCTTTTCACACATTACGCACTGGTTCGCACAATTTTCACTGCGAGACAGCAAGAAAGGTTGGATACCTAAAAATAAAAATTACATTAACTTGGAAATTCTGAATATATCACAACATAGGAGGATGAAGGTACTTGATAACCAGATAACCAGGATAAAAAGTAATGCAGCAAATCATTAATACTGGTCTTAAATCAGCTTAGGATGACTAATCATACAGACTAAGATTATCACAAAAGTAACTAACATTTTTAATGCAGATTTCACCTTAGAGAACAGATACAAGTCATAAAGTGCAAAATCTGGTGAATAACGTAAGTGTTCTAACGCTGGGATGCTGTATTTGGCAGGGAGCCTCTTGCAAGATAACGCAAAATGAGCTGGCGCATTGTCTTGGTGGAGAACCCATGATTCCACCCTTGGTGGAGAACCCTCCTGTAGCAAAGGAATGTATTTCCCTTTTAAAGTTTTTGTCCCCTTCCTGAAGCCTATTCCTGACTCTAAGTGGGAGCATGGTGAAAGCTAAGCCTGAAAATGTCTGTGGTGGTGGTAGAGTTCTAGGAAGAAAAGCTTGGCCCTCCGTCCCTAGGCAACGCACCTCAAAAGAGTGAAGGGTGTGTAAACATCGTTAAGCTTCAAGCCAAGCAAGGTGATGGCTACCGCTCTGCAAGGCAACCTTGAGGAGTGGCGCCCTTCGAGGAAATTATAGCCTAGTAAACAACACAGTTTTTGCACTGGATTCTGATTAATGGATAAATCTTCTGAATTTGGTCTGTTTTGGTGTGCGTCTTCGGGCTGGAAAACCTCTTCCTAGCTAATTTATCTACTAAGGGATGCCTCCTAATAGAATCACAATATTTGTAGGCTTGAATAAATGAGTCGGAGGCAATAGACTTGAGATTGTCTGTGGATTTCGACCCTTGCTGATAGAAGAACATCGCTAAGTGCTGAAAGCTATTTTTTTTACCAGGATGGGCCTCGGATTCCACAAAGCCTCCATTCAACTGAGGGTCCCAGGGACTTCTTGCTGCCCGTTCTAAGCCTGCTTAAGCGCTTCTGTATAGACTTAAGAAGATGCGTTAGTCTCCATCAAGCACTGGTTCTGGGACCATTGTTTTTCCTGAGGCCAAAATAATCATAATGATTTAAAAAAATATACAACTTGGAATGTTACAAGATTAGAAAATAACTATTGTATCGAAATATTGACTGACGAATTCAGACACTTGGAACTGGACTTAATAGGAGTCTCAGAAACTCATGTCGCAGAGGTATAAAACATGAAATTAGGTGATATAGAATCTATTTACTCAGGCAGAAATGATGGGATATAGACAGGGAGTATGTCTCATGATGAATAAGGAAGCTGCTTATGTTGAGAAAGTATCTAAAATAGAACGTTAGTCGCTCATTTTATGACTAATAAGTGCAGAGTATCAGTCATAGTAGTATATGCCCCTGCAGAATCAATTGATGGAGATAGTAGTGACTCAGATGAGTTTTAATTACAGAAACAGGAACAAATAGACAGGGTCCCAGGTAGACATCTGGTGCTTTTATTAGTAGATTTTAACGCTCCGGGCGTTAGAAGTAGGGATAGATGGTACTCTAGCTTAGATAAATTTGGTGTATAAAAGAAAACAGAAGTGGACAGCATTGGACAACAGACTGTTGCCATTTTGTAAGTATAACAATCTAATTATAACCAATACAGTATTAGGTCATTCATATAATGAGATAGATAACCTTATTCATATGATGGTGAGACAGATAACCTTATTGATTATGTTATACTAAACCAAAGACTGGCTGGATCAATACAAGGTACTAGGGTATATAGGAGTGCTGTAATTGATGTTAAAAGTAAAGATCACTATCTTCTACTAGTGACTCACTGTTGCTTGTCATCTATACCCAGACAATTTGAGCCTTTTCTTGATGTCATGACGTCCAAATAGACCTTAAATTAGAAGTAGTGCCTTTGTAAAATTACCTTTTTTTATTGGACCTTTAACCTTTGCCTCAGCTTGTCTTTTGTCATTATGAAAGACATATCGCCGAACCTTTGTTTCTTTTAATTGTTCACGTTGCGGGACAAAAACATGTTTTTCTTCAACAATTCATTTAGTCCAAATTTTGATTTTCAAAGCTATAGTAGGCATTAATGATCACCCTTGTTTCATTTATTAGTTAAGGTGGTGGTGGAACAAACTTCTTCTTTTGCCTCGGCTTGTCTTTTGTCATTATGAAAGACATATCGCCGAACGTTTGTTTCTTTTAATTGTTCAGGTGGTGGGACAAAAAAACTTCTTTTTCTTCTAACGATTTATTTAGTCCAGGTTTTTGATTTTCAAAGCTATGGTAGGCATTGATTACCTTATCCATGTCAAAATCCAAAACCCAATCATCATCGCTATCATTTTCAATTTGTTTGGTTCGTTTTACCTGGGCTTGTCTTTCGTCATAATGAAATACATGTCGTCGAACCTTTGTTTTTTTAACAAAAGTATGATAGGCATTGATGACCTTATCCATGTCAGAATACCAAACCCAATCATCATCACTATCATTTTCAATTCTGACTCGTTTTATTTTTGCTGTCCAGGTTGATTTATATTGACTTGCTCACATGTTCGATGTGCATGTCAAGGTTTTATATTTGATTACTTCAGACAATTTAGCAATGGCGTTTGCATTAGCTGCCCTTATTGGTGTTATAGCTGCACGTATTGCCCGCAATTGATGATCCAGGTTGTCGATTTTCACATCTTATCGGGCCTTCCAACAGACACTTTGTTAGATCAATGACTGACTACATTTGGAATCTCAGCTTGACGTAACGAGGCACTTTAAGCAAAAGGAAAACCAAACTAATTTCAAAATTTTCAGGTATTTTTCAGGTTTGACACCATAAACATTTTTGCGGTTTGCAGTTAAATAAAATTATTTTATTAAAAATTTTGGGAATTATTCTAGTTTTATATAACTATGTCTACAAACTTCTTATAGTGGCAAAAGTTCTTTGTAAAAATATTGATTTTATTTTAAATGTTAAAAAATATGTGTGTTTGTGTAGGGTGACTTTCTTTTGACTCATCTGACTGTATTCCTTACAGTATTACATAGTCCCCATTTATAATTAACCAGACTGATTCCTTAGATAGTGTTTTTTAGTGTATTAACGAATTTAGTATAATGTCTTATACTAATGTCTTGTATTTTTCATAAGTCTCTGATAGTACAATGGTAATCACACCCGCTTGTGACAAGGGTGACCGGGGTTCGATATCCCGTTGGAGGGAATTTTTAATATATTGACTTTAAATATAACTTTACAAGCCTATACCATAGTTAAGTGGCCTATAAACTTTAGTATAGGCAAGAGTTCGTTCTTTATAATATAGATGTTGCAATTGCCTTTAAAATGAGCTATTATACAGCTCTCTATGATTTTCCAGTGCCCAGCTAGCTGAGCAGGAAAAAAAGCGGAAAGAAAAAAATATCCCGTTTGTGGAGAATAACGTGGTAAAAGTCAATTTTCTTGATTTTCAAGCCAATATATTTTCTTTGTTATTCAAGCCAAAGGGCGGTAAGTTTCCTTTTAGAGAGGATTCGGACAAGGCGGTTCTAATGGTGTACTTTTTGTTTTGATCTGACTTTTTTTTAGGAGTTGGGGGTTTTATATTTCTTAACATTGGAGGTGATCGTCTCTTACTAGGTTGCTAGCTACTGCTGCAACCCGGATACATAGTGCCCATTTATAATGTACTGTATCGATCCTTTTTGTACCATATTGTTAATTTTACAACTTTAATTAGTGACGTTATAGTCCAAGTGTCTAGCACGATCTGTCTTTAACCGAATGGTTGGTGGTTCAAAGCCAGCCGGGTACTTTTCTTTTAATTTGTAATTCAGCTATCAATAAAACCATATCATTACTATATCAGTAACTATAATTATACAAAGTATGCAATTTAGTATAGGAAAGAGTTCGTTCTTTATTAGAAATATGTAGGATGTATTAAAATATCTGATTAATGAATTCTATGATAAAGAACAAATTATAGACTTAGTTAGCTGCCTGATTCTTTGAGGATCGTCTCTTACTATTCCAAAGAAAAAAAAGCCATATCTTGTAACCCAATTTTTTTCCAAAACTTTTCTCTTTTGCACCTACTGACAAACAGGTCGGTAATACTAAATCCAAAAACCGTGTCATTTTAAATAAATTTAAAGATAAATTAAAGATAATTTCAAAATCTTACTATATGTCAGCAATTTCCTATGAAACTTACATACTTCTCATTTATAATGAACTTTTCTACAATTTCTGTATTAGTATAGACAAGAGTTCGTTCTTTATTATAAAAAACAGGAAAAAAACCTACGGCTTTTTCTTCTTTGAAATAGTAAGAGACGAACCTCAAACAATCAAGAAGTTAACTAAGTCCAAGTTTGCAATGGTTTGTTATTCCAATGATCGTCTCTTAATGTAATATAACTTTACTGATTCTGAATTGAAAACTATAATAAATTCAAAATTGTTTTTTTTTTTTTTTACGTCACGTCACTCATTGCGTCATAAAAGGTTATTAGTACACAATATGTGCTAGATATTACGCCATGTCATTTATTATGTCATATATGTTTATTAGTAAACAATAGGTAGAATATTTGTTCCTAATTATAACTACTGCAACACATATTCAGTTATTATATTGATCTTTACGTAACTATAAATACAAACAGGAAAAAGCCTACGGCTTTTTCTTCTTTTAAATAGTAAGAGATGAAACTCAAACAATCAATTAGTAGCTAACAAAGTCCAATGTATGGAATCGTCTTTTATAATCTAATGATGTACTTTTGTTTTGATCTGACTCTATTTTTAGGAGTTTTGGGTTTTTATATTTCTTAGCATTGGACCGATCGTCTATTACTAGGTTGCTAGCTATTGCTGCAACCCAAATTCACATACATATTTATTTATGAGAGGCAGCCTGGCCGAGTGGTCCAAGGCACTGGTGTTAGCCACCAGTCTCTTCAGAGGCGTGGGTTCAATTCTTACCGCTGGTATAACGATTATGTTTGAAAGACTGCAGTGTGAAAAGACATCAAAATGCAGTTTTTGGTGGAAAAATTTATTCTCTTTTAGAAATAATTTATTTTAGTTACTATAGATTTTTAATCCAATTAATTTCCTTTAAAATGAGCTATTGAACAACCCTCTACGATGTTCCAGTGCCAAGCTATCTCTGGATACAAAAAAAGAAAAAAACAAAAGAAAAAAAGAAAAAAATATCCCGTTTAGGCAGAATGTTGTAGTAGCTGCCACTTTTCTTGATTTCAAGCCAATATATTTCCCTTGCTATTCAAGCCAAGGGACAGAAATTTTACTATGCAGGGGGTTCGGACAAGGCGGTTCTAATGGTGTACTTTTTGTTTTGATCTGACTCTTTTTTAAGAACTATGGGTTTTTATATTTCTTAACATTGGACGTGATCGTCTCTTACTAGGTTGCTAGCTACCGCTGCAACCCGGATTTGACATAAACTTCATTAATCGTATATTTTAATATCCTATATGGTCTAGAGGTTGGGATAGCTCTCAGCCAGTTGGCTTGAGTTCAATTTCCGTATGGAAAATTTTTACTTATGATGATTTCTTAAGGAACATAATTAAAATTTCTTAATGTAATAAAAATAATTTGTTTTAATTACAAAAGGTTTTTAACCCTATTAATTTCCTTTAAAATGAGTCATTGAACAACTCTCTACGATGTTCCAGTGCCAAGCTATCTGTTGAATTACTAACCTATAATATAATATAATGGCGCACAAAATTTAGTATAGGCAAGAGGTCGTTCTTTATTATATATAATAGGTTGCTAGCTACCGCTGCAACCTAGATATTCTTATTTCTGCTACTATGGGCTAAGTTCGTTCTTTCATGTAAAACTAGCAAAAATTTTTTAAGCCTGATGAAGATTTAACTAATGTGTCAAAAGTAAGGTTGCAAGTCGACGATTTTGTTTTGGCCTTATTAAATTGGTATGGTGAAATAATAATATGCATATGGCTCTTAAATCATACTTCTTTATGGTTCCATATGGTCTAGTGGCCAGGATAGTTAACTTTCACTTAACAGGCTCGGGTTCGATTCCCGGCGTGGGAAAATTTTTTAACTCTATAATCTTCGAACATTTGAACCTTTTATAATCTATAATGATGTATATAATATAAATACTGTAATCTTAAATATAGTGAAGTTGCGTATGCAAGTTAGTATAGGGAAGAGTTCGATCTTTATTATAAAAACAAAAAAATAGACAAATTGTGTCTAATTTATAATTTCCAAATTTGAGGGGCATCTATTTTCAAAAGAACTAGTTGTTAAAAGGGGTACGCGAAATTTAAAACAAGTAGAGGTGTTGGTCCAGCATTTTCACTGTCTAGAAGGAAACCTTATAAAGTTTTTAAACTGCTTTTGATTATTTGTAAATTTGCAGTACCAGGTATAATTAAATATAGGATTTGCCACTTGTCTTTTATTGAGGTTTCAGATGACTAGGCTATTTAAACTTCTTTTGAAAGAGTTGATAGTGAAACTCTTAGGGATAGCATCCTCAGGAAGATCATTGCCAATCAAAGTGCAACATTGAATAAAAGTGTTCTTCAAATACTCTACTCTTGACATGCCAACCTTAAGATAACTGGACTAAGCTGTTTGCCTTTATGCTTTTTGGTAGAAAACAGCTGTCAATGCTGCATCAGACCTCTCACTAACAGACTGAAGAGAGTCATGGGGAATGACTGAACCTGCCCTATTAGCCCTATTTTGGATTTTTTGGAGTGGTACCAAACAATGTTTCAGAGCACCAACATGCAGCAGGAATTTCTACTTGGTAATGGGTCTGACACAAGACTTTTAATATGGGATGATCAACCTGAGTGGTAGAAGTTTTTTGCAGTGAAGGAATCCCCAACTTTTAAAACACCTATCTTTTTTTCTTTAAAACATTCTACTAACTAACTTAAATACTTACTAAAACCATTACTTAAGGCATACAAATGAACGTCTAAATCGTAAAAGGGAGGGAGGGGGGGGTGATTTTTATTGATTTCTCTTCAGGAATGATATCAGAAAGTAGGATATTTTAGAATGTTTTAATGTATTTTTCAAAATTTTATGGCGTTTCTGTCTGGAGAGTGGAATGTATGCTATGAATCATGCATGCTTAGCAAATAATGCTATGAATGATCTAGGAAATCTAAAATAGTATAAATTAAAAATACAATCCAATCATACCCCAAAACATCCAGAAATGACCACGCGTAGTGGGAAAAGATAAGGAGCTACTCTGGCTATACATTCATTGAGATTGGGAATATTGGCACAATTCAATAAAGTGCAATATGCTTACATTTTTACAAATGTGTTTGGTTGGTAAGGAGGTAAGCAATGGACTGAAGTGCAATAGGCCCTGCTTTGAGCGTTCCCTATTGATGATTTAAAATCCATGCATTTTTCTGATTAAAACAGGGTTACTACCTACTTTGTGGTATGAAAAAGCTGTTAGTGGGAGAGAGAACTAAGTGCAGTTTTGACTTACTGTATTTCATCTTTACACCATTCAGAACTTTTTTTTTTTTCACCAAGTTGGAACTCAAACTCACCTTGTTTTTTTACCGAGGCATAAACTAACCTGTTTTTGAACTGAGTCAGTCCACAGTTTTGATTTTTTCATGAATTCAGATGGCCAAAAAAAAAAAAAAAAAAAAAAACAACACACAAGTAAGACACAGTTGTGTTTTGCCTCTGATTATCCTTCATGGGAGACTAAATCAAATTGGCCATAATATCTCCAATTCGAGTTCAACCTTAATAATAATATAGTGGAAAATTTTAATATATTCACGTTAAATATAATAACTGTACTAGCCTATACTATAGTAAAGTGGCCTATAAAATTTAGTATAGGCAAGAGGTCTTTCTTTATTATAACTTTGAACATTTGAACCTTTTATAATTCATAATGATGTATATTACAAATACTGTAATCTTAACTATAGTTGAGCTGCCTATGCAAGTTAGTATGGGGAAGAGTTCGATCTTTCTTATAATGCAATGACTGTCTTTTAGTGGAAAATTTTAATATATTGACCTTAAATATAATAACTGTACTAGCCTATACTATAGTTAAGTGGCCTATATAATTTAGTAGAGGAAAGAGGTCGTTCTTTATTATAAATTACAAAGCAAAATAGATGTAGCAATTTCCTTTTAAATGAGCCATTATAAAGCTCTCTATTATTTTCCTGTACCCAGCAAGCTGAGGAGGAAACAACGGAAAGAAAAAAGTTGTTGTATGTGGAGAATTCCGTGGCTGCAGCCGTTTTGCTTGATTTTCAAGCTAATATATTTTCCTTGTTATTAAAGCCAAGGGACGGTAAGTTTGCTGTATAGAGGTTTTGGACAAGGCGGTTCTAATAGTGTACTTCTTGTTTTGATCTGAATCTATATTCAGGAGTTACAGGTTACTTTAGTTTTTACTATGGGGCGCGATCGTTTCTTACTATGTTGCTAGCTACCGCTGCAACCCCGAAAAGATGAAACTTACATATTCTCCCTAAACTATCCCGATTCTCTATGCAATACTCTTTTTTGATATTGTCTCAAAACGTATAATCTTTCATATTACATGTAAAGAAACCGGATTACAAACAGAAAAAGCCTATGGCTTTTTCTTTTTTGGAATAGTAAGAGAGACGATCCTCAAAGAATCAGGTATCTAACTAAGTCCATAATTTGTTCTTTATCATAACTTCATTAATCAGTTATTATAATATATCCTACGTGGTCTAATGGTTAGGATAGCTGGCTCTCATCCAGTTAGCTCAAAGGAAATTTTTACCTATGATGATTTCTTAACGAACATAATTAAAATAATCATCTATATAATGATTCCTTTTATTACTCCAGTTACTACGGGCTACAGTTCATTCATTAATGTAACATAAGAAAATAAAGTTATTTCAGTTACCTCCTGGCTGAAATAATGATGATAATATATGTAATGAACTACATCGATCCTTAATGTAAACTAAACAGAACTCACATTATTCATCATTGTAGATAAAGTTTTCTTGTCAATAATGTTGGCGGAAATGTTTAAGTCAGGTTAGCGGCTTAAATGGAAATAGTATATTAATAGCTAAGGGTTGACAGAAGTTGGCTGTTACTCTTAGGTAGGATACAGAAAGAATAAAATTATCAGAAACAGAACTATTTTCCAATAAAAGAATTAAAATCGTTAAACGGGATGGGGGGGGGGGGGGGGGGGGGGGGGTACATGGGTAAAAAGAGTGTTTTTTACACTTTCTATTGACTATAAAATATCACATAGTGGAGTTTGTATTGGGGGGGTGGTATACCCTGAATTTGAATTCACTGAAGGGGGACTATGTAAAATGATTTTATTTGGAAATAAACTAAGAAAATTTACTAAACAGAACTCACATTATTAATCATTGCAGATAAAGTTTCCTTGTCAATAATATTCAATGCTTTATCCATGGTGTCTTAAAACTGTATGATAATTTAACCACAGCGCATGTCCGTTATATACAAAATCTCAAGGGTGATTGTGATGTAATGAGAACCTTATGTAACTTTTCTGATTGACTTAGACAGAGACACGTGATTCTGTTCCCGTTAGAATCAATAATTCACCGTCAGATTATGTAATCAATTTCTCAGAAATCTACTTTCCCTCTTGTGTATCAACTAAGGTGAGAGATCGTTCTTTACTGTAAACTACCAATGCAAACCGGATTTCGTAACATTGGACTGATCGTCTCTTACTAGGTTGCTAGCTACCGCTGCAACCCAGATTCAATGCTGTATGATTACAAACAGGAAAAAGCCTACGGCTTTTTTGTCTTCTTTGAAATAGTAAGAGACGCACCTCAAACAATCAAGTAGCTAACTAAGTCCAAATTATGCAATAGTTTGTTATTCCAATGATCGTCTCTTATGTAACGTCTCTTACTAGGTTTGCTAGCTACCGCTGCAACCCGATCTAGTTACTATGCCATGGTTTGTTTTTTTACTAGAAACTCTCTACGATGTTCCATGTGCAAGCTATCTGTGGAATTACTAACCTATACTACAATTAAGTGGCGTATAAAATTTAGTATAGGCAAGAGGTCGTTCTTTATTATATGAAAGACTGCAGTGTGAAAAAGACATCAAAAATGCAGTTTTTGGTGGAGAAAAATTTATTCTCTTTTAGAAATAATTATTTTAGTTACTATAGATTTTTAACCCAATTAATTTCCTTTAAAATGAGCTATTGAACAACCCTCTACGATGTTCCAGTGCCAAGCTATCTCTGGATACAAAAAAAGAAAAAAAGAAAAAAGAAAAAAATATCCCGTTTTGTGGAGAATGCGTGGTTCAAGTCAATTTTCTTGATTTTCAAGACAATATATTTCCCTTGCTGTTCAAGCCAAGGGACAGAAAGTTTCCTATACAGGGGTTTCAGACAAGGCGGTTCTAATGGTGTACTTTTTGTTTTGATCTGACTCCTTTGTTAGGAACTATGGGCTTTTATATTTCTTAACATTGGACGTGATCGTCTCTTACTAGGTTTAGCTAGCTACCGCTGCAACCCGGATTTGTTTATTCAAGCCAAAGGCGGAAAGTTTCCCTTATAGGGTTTTCGGACAAGCGGTTCTAATGGTGTACTTTTTGTTTTTGATATGACTCTTTTTTAGGAGTTGGGGGGTTTTATTTTCTTAACATTGGAGGTGATCGTCTCTTACTAGGTTGCTAGCTACCGCTGCACCCGGATAACAGACCAATCAAGTAGCTAACTAAATCAATGTATGTGATGGATTTTTTATTTTAGTATAGGCAAGAAGTCGTTCTTTATTATATTTCAGCAGTCTCTACAGCCATGATACTGATGGAAATTACATAATCGCTATTTATGTTTCAGTTATATGGGCTAGGTGTCGTTCTTTATTGTAATAAGTTTTCTTTATAGAGGATTCGGACAAGGCGGTTTCTAATGGTGTACTTTTTGTTTTGATCTGACTCTTTTTTTAGGAGTTGGGTTTTTTTTATATTTCTTAACATTGGAGGTGATCGTCTCTTACTAGGTTGCTAGCTACCGCTGCAACCGGACAAGTACCAAGAGCCTAACAAAAAATTAAACTAGTTTTTTAAATTTTCAGGTATTTTACCAGTCTAAATTAAAAGATTAAAATATTGTTCAGACACCATAAATATTTTTGCAGCTTATAACTTTAGCGATTCTGAACTAAAAACGAAAATAAATAAAAATTAATTTTTTTTTAATTTTTACGTCACGTCGCTCATTAAGTCATATATGGTTATTAGTACACAATAGGTTTTAGATATTACGTCATGTCACTTATTACGTCATATATTGTTATTAGTAGATAATCGGTAAAATATTCGTTCTTTATTATAATAAAACTTCAAAAACGCATAAAAAAGTTGTTCATATTCATTTTGTATATATTTTTTTATATTGGATCCGTCCTTGAATGTTACAGTTTTGTCACACATCATACAGAGCTATAATATACAATTGTTTCAGCTTCATTCCATGAAAGCCACTTTGTCCCTTTTTGGCCCGGACAACACCATGATCCCTCGCGAGGTGAAAATACTTCGCTCCTCCCATCGTAATACCGTTCTCAGAAAACTCATCCTAGTCAAATGTTGATACAAACGCTTTCATTCAGCTGCTGTGGCAGAAAATCCCCTAGACTTTGCCAAACTGAACCATCAACATCAATAATAGCAGCTTCTGAAATACCTTTTGATAGCGATTGACTTTTAATATGAACTCGCGTGAGACCATATTTTTTCAAGGTTTAAAATTATTAAGCACACAAAATCCCGTGTCGAGTATCTAAAACCTAGCATAAAACAAAACTAATTTTAAAATTTTCAGGTATTTATCTTGTTTGAATTACAAAATTAGTATTATTGGTTAGACACCATAAATATTTTGCAGTTTACATAATAAGTTTAGTGATTCTGGACTGAAAACTAAAATATTGCAAATTATGAGACAATAATATGGAGATATAACTTTACGGGTTACAAACCAAAAAAAGCTTGGTTCCAGGATACAATAATAAATTTGAACTGAGATGAAAAAAAAATTTCTTCCAGGAGACAAAAAGCAAAACTAATTTTAGAATTTTCATGTATTTTTGTTGTTTAAATTAAAAAATTACTATTACTGATTAGGTATCATATATATTTTTGCAGTTTACATAATAATTTTAGCGATTAAGCCAAAAAAGAAAATTTTGGTTTCCAGGAGTTTCGGTTACTATTGAGACAAGTAGCTATTATTACTATAGAGTTCATTACATGGACTGTTTTATTGCTTCAAAATTCAAATATCTTTGAAAAGACTGCAGTATGAAAATACATCAAAAATGCAATTTTTTTGACAAAATTGATTCTACTTTAAAAAGTATTTTATTTTTAAATACAAAAGTGACTAGATGTTGCAATTTCCTTTAAAATGAGCTATTGTATACAGCTCTCTATGATTTTCCAGTGCCCAGCTAGCTGAGCAGAAAAAAAAAAGCGGAAAGAAAAAAATATCCCGTTTGTGGAGAATAAACGTGGTAAAAGTCAATTTTCTTGATTTTCAAGCCAATATATTTTCTTTGTTATTCAAGCCAAAGGCGGTAAGTTTCCTTTATAGGGATTCGGACAAGGCGGTTCTAATGGTGTACTTTTTGTTTTGATCTGACTCTTTTTTTAGGAGTTGGGGGGTTTTATATTTCTTGACATTGGAGGTGATCGTCTCTTACTAGGTTGCTAGCTACCGCTGCAACCCGGACTATCTGCAAAAATAGGGGATTTGGTATTTTTTGGCAAATTTGCTTAATAAATCAAATATCTTTGAGAAGACTGCAATATGGCAAACAATGATAAAAGTATCATATGTATCATATTGTTAATTTTACAACTCTAATTAATGACGTCATAGTCCAAGTGGTAAGCACGATCAGCTTTTAACTGAAAGGTTGATGGTTCAAAGCCACCTGAGATCATCTCTTTTATTTGTAATTCAGCTATCAGTAACCCCATATCATTACTATATCATCAACCAATATAGGCTTATTTAGTATTGGCAAGAGTTCGTTCTTTATAATAATGAAAGACTGCAGTGTGAAAAGCATCGAAAATGCAGTTTTTGGTGGAAAAATTTATTCTCTTTTAGAAATAATTTATTTTAGTTACAAAAGGTTTTTAACCCAATTAATTTCCTTTAAAATGAGCTATTGAACAACCCTCTACGATGTTCCAGTGCCAAGCTATCTCTGGAAACAAAGAAAAAAAAAAAGAAAAAAATATCCCGTTTAGGAAGAATGTTGTAGTAGCTGCCACTTTTCTTGATTTTCAAGCCAATATATTTCCTTTCTGTTCAAGCCAAGGGACAGAAATTTTCTTATACAGGGGTTTTCGGACAGGCGGTTTAACTCTAATGGTGTACTTTTTGTTTTGATCTGACTCCTTTTTTAGGAACTATGGGTTTTTATATTTCTTAACATTGGACGTGATCGTCTCTTACTAGGTTGCTAGCTACCGCTGCAACCCGGATTATAAAATCCTTTATGCTACTATAGTTAAGTGGCCTATAAAAATTTAGTATAGGCAAGAGGTCGTTCTTTATTATAATTTTAACCCAATAATTTCCTTTAAAATGAGCTATTGAACAAACCCTCTCTACGATGTTCCAGTGCCAAGCTATCTCTGATACAAAAAAAGAAAAAAAAAAATATCCCGTTTGGGGAGAATAACGTGGTAAAAAGTCAATTTGCTTGATTTTCAAGCCAATATATTTCCCTTTCTGTTCAAGCCAAGGGACAGAAAGTTTCCTATACAGGGGTTTCGGACAAGGCGGTTCTAATGGTGTACTTTTTGTTTTATCTGACTCCTTTTTTAGGAACTATGGGTTTTTATATTTCTTAACATTGGACGTGATCGTCTCTTACTAGGTTGCTAGCTACCGCTGCAACCCGGATAAATGTATTCATGAATGAGACCTTTTGCAGTTTTGACGTTTCTTATATAGTAATTATGACGTCACTGCATCAAAAATACAGTTTTTATTGAAAAAATTTATTCTCTTTTAAAAATAATTTATTTTAGTTACTGTAGATTTTTAACCCAATTAATTCCTTTAAAATGAGCTATTGAACAACCCCTCTACGATGTTCCAGTGCCAAGCTATCTCTGGATACAAAAAAAGAAAAAAAAAAAAAAAGAAAAAATATCCCGTTTTGGGGAGAATAACGTGGTAAAAGTCTATTTTCTTGATTTTCAAGCCAATATATTTTCTTTGTTATTCAAGCCAAAGGGCGGTAAGTTTCCTTTATGGAGGATTTGTACAAGGCGGTTTCTAATGGTGTTACTTTTTGTTTTGATCTGACTCTTTTTTAGGAGCTACGGGTTTTTATATTTTAACTTAACATTGGAGGTGATCGTCTCTTACTAGGTTGCTAGCTACCGCTGCAACCCGCACGGATTACTCAGGCAGTGCTAGCGCGCTGCCTATGATAATAAACTGATTACACACAGGAAAAAGCCTACGGCTTTTTCTTCTTTTAATAGTAAGAGACGAGTCTCAAATAATCAAGTAGCTAGCTAATTCCAAAGGTATTCAATTTTTGTTATTCCACATGATCGTTTTTTTTATTGTAACTAGGTTTCAGCCATCTCTACAGCCATGATACTATTGGAAATTACATAATCCCTATTTTATGTTTTAGTTAACATGGACAAGGTGTCGTTCTTTATTGTATTTTTAAAACCAATTAATTTCCTTTAAAATGAGCCATTGAACAACTCTCTACGATGTTCCAGTGCCATACTATCTGTTGAATTACTAACCTATACTATAATTAAGTGGCGTATAAAATTTAGTATAGGCAAGAGGTCGTTCTTTATTATAACCTATTATAATTTATAATGACCACATCGATCCTTTATGTAATTCTAATTGATTACAAACAGGAAAAAGCCTACGGCTTTTTCTTCTTTGAAATAGTAAAGACTAAGAAAGAGAAAAAAATATCCCGTTTAGGCAGAATGTTGTAGTAGCTGCCACTTTTCTTGATTTTTTAGTACTGATTTTTTAACTTGCGTGTAGCTTGCTTGATCTAACCATTATGTAATTCATGAATGAGACCATTTACAGTTTTGACGTTTTTCTTATATAGTAATTATGACGTCACACTGCCACTCAAAAATACAGTTTTTGGTGGAAAAATTTATTCTCTTTTAGAAATAATTTATTTTAGTTACTATAGATTTTTAACCCAATTAATTTCCTTTAAAATGAGCTATTGAACAACCCTCTACGATGTTCCAGTGCCAAGCTATCTCTGGATACAAAAGAAAAAAAAAAAAAAAAATATCTCGTTTGGGGAGAAAATAACGTGGTTAAAGTCAATTTTCTCGATTTTCAAGCCAATATATTTCCCTTGTTGTTCAAGCCAAGGGACAGAAAGTTTCCTATACAGGGGGTTTCGGACAAGGCGGTTCTAATGGTGTACTTTTTGTTTTGATCTGACTCCTGCTTTAGGAGCTATGGGTTTTTATATTTCTTAACATTGGACGTGATCGTCCTCTTACTAGGTTGCTAGCTACCGCTGCAACCCGATAGGAGCTTGAAACCTCTACAGCAAGGTTCACTGATACGCTGAATCTGATGGTGGGATTTTGATTAAGATTCTACGACTTTTAGGGGTGGTGTTTCCCCTTTTTTTTTTTTTCGAAAATAAGGCAAATTTTCTCAGGCTTGTAACTTTTGAAAGGTACGACTACTCTTGATGAAACTTATAAATTTAAAATCAGCATAGAAATCTAATTTTTTTTTTTATGTATCTATTGGTATCAAAATTCCATTTTTTTTTGGGTTTCTGTTACTATTGGGACGAGTCGCTCTTACTATACAGTTCGTTACCACGAACTGTTTGATATATCCAATGAAACTAGCATAGGTCCCATTTATAATGAACTGTATTGGTCCTTTATGTCAGTCACTCTTTTTCGATATTGTCTCAAAATGTATATTCTTTCATAATATACCAGCGTAGGTCTTGTGATCCTAAGGTCTCGAGTTCGAACCTCACCCGGGCAACTATTTCTGTTAATTATAAATGGATGATGCTGGTTTCTACAAAAGTAAGGTTTCATTACAAACTTTTATTCTCCAAGTAATATTCAGTCATTATAGGCTTTACTATTCGTTCTTTACTTTATAATAACTTTATATTCGTTCTTTATTATAACAACCAGAAAATGCTCAGACAGCATGAATACTTTTGCAGTTTACATAATAACCTTCGCAATTCTGAACTGAAACTAAAAAAAGAACTGAAAATCTGAAATGAAATAAGACAGCCATTAAACAGCTCTCTATAATGTTCCAGTGCCAAGCTCGATCTTTACTATGAGTTCGGTCTTTACTGTAAGGTTGCTAGCTATCGCTGCAACCCGGATACTGTGAAATTACAAACAGGAAAAAGCTTATTGCTTTTTCTTAATTGGCACAGTAAGAGATGACCTGGCTACAACCTACGATTATGACGGCACTGGTCAAGATTGGCCATAAAATGCAGTTTTTTGCGGAAAAATTTATTCTTTTTTCAAAATAAATTTGTTTTAATTACAAACGATTTTTAACTCCATCAAATTCCTTTAAAAATAAGCCATTGAACAATTCTACGATGTTCCAGTGCCAAGCTATCTGTGGAAAAGAAAAAAGAAAAAGATGCCGTTTTATCAGGCAGCTAACTCAGTCCAATACACGCAATGGTACTGCTGCATAATTGTCCTTTAGTAGGTTTCAACTTTATCCGATGATCGAGCCTTTATGTACTACAACCTACGATTATGACGTCATTGATCAATATTGTACATGAAAAATGAAGTTTTTCATAAAAATTTGATTCTATTTTAAAACATTTTTTTAGCCACAAATGGCACTAGATCTAGCAATTTTCTTTAAATAAGCCATTGAACAACTCTCTACTTTTTTCCAGTGCCTAGGTATCTGTGGAAAAGAAAAAACAGAGAAAAAAATGTCGTTAAGGCAGAATGCTGTAGTAGCTGCCAACTTTTGTTGATTTTCAAGCCAATATATTTACCTTGCTGTTCAAGCCAAGGGACAGAAAGTTTCCTATATAAGGGTTTTCGGACAAGGTTCGGTTCTAATAGTGTATTTTTTGTTTGATCTGATCTACTTTTAGGAGTTTTTTTGGGTTATTATATTTCTGAGCATTGGACGTGATCGTCTCTAAATCGGTTGCTAGCTACTGCTGCACCCAGATATAATTCAAAAATCAATATCTTTGAAAAGAGTTCAGTATGAAAAAGACATCAAAAATGCAGTTTTTTTTTGTAAGGTGATTGTATTTAAAATTTTTTTTGTTTTTTTAATTAAAAAAGGCACTATAACTTTTAATTTCCGTTCGAATGAGCCCTCCCGCAACATTCTAGGACCACTGGATGTATACAATCGCTGAACCTGATGTTTTCATTAAGATTCTATTACTTTTTCGAAAATAAGGCAAATTTTCTCAGTCTCATAACTTGTGATGGGTAGAATTAAACTTGACGAAACTTATATATTTATAATATATACTTATATATTATATATATTCTTTTGATGTATCTATTGATATTAACATTCCGTTTTCTAGAGTTTCGGTTACTATTGAACGAGTCACTCTTACTATACAGTTCGTTACCACGAACTGTTTGATTACTAACAGGAAAAAGCCTATGATTTTTTTAATTTGAATAGCAAGAGAGACTAGAATTTCTTGAGCTTTCATTAAGAATCAATGAATTTTAGGGGGTGTTTTGCCCTTTTTTTTTTCGAAATTAAGGCAAATTTTCTCAGGTTCGTAACTTTTTGATGGGTAAGACTAAAGTTGATGAAACTTATATATCTAAAATCAGCATAAAAAAACGACTCTTTTAATGTATCTATTGGTACAACATTCCGTTTTTTTTTAGTTTCGGTTACTATTGAGACAAGTTTGCTCTTACTATACAATGCGCTACCACGAACTGTTTGATTACAAACAGGAAAAAGCCTACTAAAAAAATGATTTTTATTAATTGGAATAGTAAGAGATGACCTGGCTACAACCTACGATTACGCCATCATTGATCAATCTTTAACAATGATTCTTTATATAATTGCTTCACAAATCAAATATCTTTGAAAAGATTTGCAGTATGACAAGACATCAAAAATGCAGTTTTTTTGTAAAAAGTGATTCTATTTCTATTTTTCTTGTTTTTGATTAAAAAAAGGCAGTAAAAATTTTAATTTCCGTTCGAATGAGCCCTCTCGCGACATTCTAGGACCACTGGGTTGACACGATAACCCCTCGACAAAATTAAATAAACACGCGTCCATGATCTTTCTTCTGGCAAAAAAATACCAAATTCCACATTTTTGCAGATACGAGCTTGAAACCTGGACAGCAAGGTTCTCTAATACGCTGAATCTAATGGTGCGATTTTCATAAAGATTCTATCACTTTTAGGGGTGTTTCCCCCTTTTTTCTAAAGTACAGCAAATTTTCTCAGGCTTGTAACTTTTGAAGGGTAAGACTAGACTTGACGAAACTTATAAATTTTAAAATCAGCATAAACATCTGATTCTTTTCATGTATCTATTGACATCAAAATTCCGTTTTTTAGAGTTTCAATTACTATTTAGACTAGTCGCTCTTACTATATAGTTACCTCGAACTGTTTGATATTTATTGTTATCTACAAAAGCACATAGATATGACAAGTTCCCGATGTGAATAAAATGAGCTATAAAATGTGTTATAGAAAAATGTAGTTTTTCATAAGAAAATTGATTATATTTTAAAAATAATTTGAAGAGACAGAGAGAGAGAGAAAAGATGGCGCATACGCAGAATATCGTGGTTGCAGGCACTATTTTTTATTTTCAAGCCAATATATTTTTCCTTCCTGTTCAAGCCAAGAGACGGTAAGTTTCCTATATATGGGTAAGTTTCCTATATATGGGTAAGTTTCCTAGGTTGCTAGCTACCGCTGCAACCCCGACATGAATGACATCATATGATATCATGAAGTACATTACGTGCATGACGACATTGCAATTTTTTTATTACATATGATGGCATCAAATACAATATGCTCGTGACGTCATTACAATTTTTACTACATAGCGTCATTTGCACACCATGACGTCATCATAAAATGTCATGAAGTACTCTACGTACATGAAAGCATTGCAATTTTTATTACATGACGTCATTTGCAAAAAACCAAAACTAAGGCTCTTAACGATTTTTTTCCAGACTTCTACTCTATCTAGATCGTTTTTTTTTTTTCCCGAAAAAGACCAATTTTCCAGAAAAAAATAACATGGAAATGTATATTTATATATTTTGAATATTTCAAAATTCACACACCCAACAAATATTTTCTGAATAATTAGCTTATATAATTTCATTGAGGAAGTTCTAAAACAGAATTACTGCTTACAAATTTACAGCCATCGGAAGCTAGAGACCAAGTCATTCCTCCAGTTATATTACCACACACGTTTGAACTTAAGAATAGTCTCTAAGACACGTTTAACTATCATGTCTTCATCTTAATAATAGAACGCTTTAGATCATAAAATTTTAACCACAAAATTCGTCTTACAAATTTTATTTAGTTACTATTGATTAAAATCTTATTATTGAATAAAGAACTAAATTAATTTTTAATTTTGAAAAAAAATAAGGTAATAAATGATGCTGTGTGTAGTGTTTGACGGTACTAATTACAAATTAATTCCATTCAGTCAGCTTCCAAGCAGTTTCCTTGTTGCAAACTTCAGTCATCAAAAACAAACAAATATAGAAATTCAATAACAAATATTAATCCACATAGTTCTAATACGGTATTTATTTCACATTAAAATATTTCCTTATTAACAATCACCTATTTATTTAACAAATAACATAAAGGATTAAATTATATAAGGGATATAAAATCCTGACAAGAAACAAAAATACTTATCTAAAACTTAATATTTTGATCGTCTAGGGGTATAATATACAATGAAAATTTACCACTCAGTACATTAAGTTCAATAGCATAGCCAAAAAGTTATATACATTTTAATGGGAGAGATACCTTGGTCATTAGAAGCCATTGCAGTCATTTCAGGGTCTTGCTCGGCTCTAAAAGCGAAGAGGAGAAGTTAGGAGAATCATTGGGATTCAGTGCTGAGATAGAATCTGTTCCTCTCACAATCTCATCTTTAGCATCGACTTCTAACAAAAAGGACACATGGTTATTTGGCTTACACACACTTTAGACCTAAAGAATACAACATTAAAAAACGCTTCAACTGTTCTGAAAATTTGCATTAAAACAGGCTGCTGTAGAATAGAAAACCTGCAGAAAATCACCACAGAAAAAAAGGAACTTTAATTCATAGAGTAGCCGGTCACAAATACTGCAGAATAATAACTTCACAGAGAATTTATTCCCAGAAAAAAAAAAATTGTTTTTAAATGTAATTACTGTTTGTTTTCAACAAACATATTCAAGAGCATCCAAAATATCAGAGGGAATCACAGTGCCTTCAAGCCCCTACTTTTAACACTAAATTTATGCTTTTTATCACAATGTGAAGATTAGAGAAAAACAAATATTATCCTAGTTAATACTGACTTTACTTATGCAATATAACTGGAGCTATAGCCCCAAGATGGTAATTTGGCACGCTTTAGTCCAAACATATTTAAAAAAAGGTTAGGCATAATTCCCCTCATCCCTTTCGATTTAAGAACTTGGGCCAAAGAACAACTCTTTTTTTAAGTTTAGGGTACCCTCCCCCCTAAATGATTCCCTTTTAATAGGCAGGTGTAGGCTAAAACTATGGATGTCTCATTACTATTGAATTAAAAACCGTCCAAAAATATCTGTTTGCTTTTCATGGACTATAAACTTGTATGGGAGCATGTCCGTCACTGCAAAAAGGTATAGTCCCTGGAACTGGAGTTTTCATGAATAGTTTTTCGAAAATCGACTTTGCAGCATTGAATGGAGATAGTCACCAATTCGGCGCAGCATAATAATTTTAATAAAAGGGGTTGTACAGCTTTAAATTAATTTAGAACGAGAGTTTACCAAAAAAGGGGTGGCCAACCCACGGCCCGCATGCAGTCCGCCACAAACATTTTTGTGGCCCGCGAGGCTCATCACACTTTTTATATTCTGGGCGCTCATGATGAGCGCACATCTTGGAACATCACAGATCCGATGTTTCACTCTTAACAATGTTGTTTATTGTAGTACTAAATTACTAGAGTCGTACAGTAATAAATCATACAATAAATAGATGGAGTTTAAATGGATTGTAAATGTACTTTCCTTAGTCGTTATATACGCAGACGGAAATTTATGAAAACTATAAAGTCCTACAGTTAGAAATGGAGTTTAAATGGACTGTAAATATACTCTCAATAGTCATGATATACGTAGGCGAACTTTGTAAAAAGTAGCAAATGTTCCCTTTTTTCACATTTATTTATATATTCAACATAATTCCATCTATTACAAGTTGCATAATGCATTTTTAAGTGAAAATATATGGTAATTTAAAAAAAAAATTGCATTTGCATGAGCGCCATCTTTCCGCATTTTACCTAACTCCACCGCGTCGTAATGGCTGACGACCTTTATTTTTCATCACTGACTCTTAACTTAAGTGATGCAGTGACCAGCCTTAGATACGCAGCTGATTGTTGATAGCAGAGCAGACTATCAGTTTCAAGTAAAAATTTCTTTTTTTATTTTGTTTTGGGCGCTGTGACTGCTGGATATTAATTTTAATATACCTGTATTCAACAAAATATTTAAAACAACAGCCAGGTGATAACATCTATCAAATTAAACTAAATTTTAAAAAATATATATTTTTCATATGTCTCCTATTTCCAGTATAAGTGCAAAGTAAAGAAAATTAGTGGACGAACACAGAAAGTATAGCGAGGAAAGGGAAGAAAAGTACTTTTTCATAGTTCAAAATACAAAATTAATGTGTTTAATTTACCGCGAGACCGTTGCTGCATTTCAAGAATATAATGTTTAAAAGCATTATGAAGCAAAACATTCGGATTATTTGAAATTCAATAAAGAAGTGCGACAATCGAAGCTTAGGGAGTTTAAGTCGCAATTAAAGGCTCAACAGAAAATGATTAGTGCAGAATGACAGTAACCTCCCAATATTGTTAAAGCAAGCTATTCTGTTTTATTTTTGAATAAAAAAAATGAAAACATTTTCAGATGGTGAGATTGTGAAATAATGTATGAAAGCTGTCTCCATTCATTTACCTAGGAAGTGGGCTGACATCCACAAACAAACTCCTCAAAAGACATCAAACGACGCCTGGCTCTTGCCTCCGCATGCTTCAAGCCACTACGCTCTATTTGCAAAAATAACTCTTCCGTGCCTTAGTGATTCCAGTTGCAACGTATGGAGCAGAGACATGGACTCTAAAAGCCAATGGCAAGCACCGACTGGTGGCATTTGAAACTAAATCGCTCTGAAAGCTCAGTGGTATCACTTACCTTGACTGAATATCAAACGAACAACTGCTATCCTCCTTGGATTACCCTCAAACCTTTAGGAAGACCATCAAACTCCAACAGCTTCGATGGTTAGGACACGCTAAGCGTATATCCCCAGCCCAATTGCCTAAAATGGCCTTTGAGGGAAGAATAAAATCCCTCTCGCCCCAGGAGACAACCCCCAAGCGCTGGTGGGAAAACTTTATACCCCCCCCCCCCCCACTCAAGCACTGCTGAGGACTGCAACAAACAGGAAGGCATACCGAAGATATTGTTTATGGTGTCATTAGAGGAGAAGCACCGAATAGGCCAATCCTGCCGGATGGGAGTTAAGCAAGTAAGTGTCGTCAAGGACATTTTGCCTGATAAAAGTAAACTGTTTTCAAACCTAATCCTATAATTGCAAACAGTATGTCGTCGAAGTAACGACATTAAAATGGAATTATCTTAAAACTGCACGACAGAATTCGAGATTTTGAATATTTTTCCTTGGCTTTTGACAAAAACTGACATTTCAGACTCAGCTCAGCTTGTAGTGTTCCTTTGTGGAGAAAATGAGTCATTTGAAGTAACTGAAGAAATCTTATATTTGATAAGCTTAAAAAGTACAACAACAGGACAAGATATTTTCCTAGCTGTTTATAATTGTTTAAGCAAAAAACAACTTGGATTGGGAAATACTTTCTGGAATGTCAACTGATGGAGCTCCTGCTAGAATAGTTAAAGAAAAGGGAGCTATAAAATTATTAATTGATCAAATAGATTCCAGCAACAAAAGTAGTAAACGCTCCAAAAGAGAGGATTTAATTATAATCCACTGTTTGATTCATCAGCAAAACTTATGTGCCCAAATATTATCGATGGATCATGACATGCAGTTAGTTATAAAAAAAAATGAATTACATTCGATCACCTTCCTAAGACCACACTGTCTTTTACTTAGAAACTTATCTGCTGCCTCTCTTAGTCGAATCAGTATCATTATGCTAAACAATTTACGTCGCATAAAAAAACAAGGCATTGTCTCTGTAAATACCCCATTCCCTCTAGTTTTTTATATTTCATAAAGAGGTTTAAATGAAAGTCTCATCAAAAATCAAAAGATATCTCTCTTTTTTCAAAATTATATTCATTATCTTCAATAACTTATCTCTAACTTCGCAGCCACCACATTTCAAAAATTTATTTACCAAACAATTTACTATTGAGGGCTCAGTAAATAAAAAAGAGACAAGTTTTTTTTTAACTGAAAGTAAGGAGTGACATTATAACTGAACATGAACAGCACTGTATATGAAAGGGGCTGCCCTCTCCTCAACACCTTCCTCTTTAAGCTAAAGTTGAACTCTTTGTCACAAATCAAAAACTTTAGCGTAAAGAGCGAGGTGTTGAGGAGGGGCCAGCCCTTTTTATATACGGAATAATGTTTGTTTTAAGATTTAATGTTTTCAGTTGAAAAAAAAAACTTGTTTTCTTTTTATTTAATTTCTGATCGTTTTTCAAATAATGCCGGAAAATCCATGAGCCACAAAATAGTATACACGATTTTTGAAGGCCGTGTGGCAAAATTAATCCGTCAAAAATTAATTTAAAAAAACCTTTTTCAATATGTTCATAATGCAAATTAACTTCTTGTTCTTGAATTTCCCATTCAAGGACTGTAATATTCTATTATGTGATATATTTTTCATTATAAGCTGAATGTTTGATAACATAAAACTACTTCTAAAATATCCAAACATGACTTGGTTAACTTTCTGAAGAAGGTATCATAATAGAGATGAAAATTGGTCAAGATTAGACAAACTAAATAAATTTTTGGGGAAAAGCTTTAGACAAACTAAATAAATTTTGAGGAAAAAGCTTCAACTTCCACTATACTTAAACCCCAGCCTCTTGATGTCCCATGCTTTTTTTCATGTGTCTCTCTTTATTTCACTGTGTACTCATAAACTGAATCAAAGATGACAAAATCAAGAAACAGAAAAACACACAATAGATACATAATTCGGGCTATATATTTTCTACACAAAGGAGGGGGTAAAGTATATAGTAGTGCCTTCAAAATGTATTAAAAACAATTGTTGACATACTTTAAAGTAAGGGTTATTTTCTTAACATGTCTCCTTCTCAATAGCCCCAATTTTTAGCTAATACCATTGGTTCTTATTGCAAAATAATGCCAATTCAGAAAAAAAATATATAGCCTTATGCATTACCTGGCCTATTAATTGATTTCCAGGGAAGTGAAAATTATATTTTGAAACAATACTGAGTCAGAAATCAAATGAAGGTACTATTTTGTTACCACACTGCTTATTTCATATTTGGATCTTAGTTCAAGATCACCATGTTGTCTAAGGTATTGCTGCATCTGTGAACAATAGCTTATGCCTTGTTATTTATAGGACATAAAATAGACACAAATTAAAAAAAAAAAATATACCATTATTCCCGAATTAATATTAAAGAATCAGTACAAATAGCTAAACTGTAGCGTAAAGCGAGGTATTGAGGAGGGGGTAACCCCCTGATATATGAACTAATTTCTGTTGTTTAAGTTTTATTGTTGCTCCTTACTTTCAGTTGAAAAAAAATTGTTTATATTTATTTTCTGATCGTTTTTCAAATAATACCAGGAGCAATAATGCCTAGCTGCCCCCCCCCCCCAGTCTTTTTGGTCACTTAAAAAGAGCACTATAAATTTTAATTTCCGTTCGAATGAGCCCTCTGGCCATCTCCTAGGACCATTGGTTCCATACGACGACTCGGAAAAAAAAATAAAATAAACACACATCTGTGGTCCACAAAATACAAATTCCACATTTCTTTAGATAGAAGCTTGAAACCACCACAGTATGGTTCGTTGATACGCTGAATTTTACGGTATAATTTTCGTTAAGATTTCTTGACTTTTAAGGGGTGTTACCCCCCTTTTTCGAGAATAAGGCAAATTTTTTCAGGCTCGTATCTTTTGATAGGTAACAGTAAAATTGATGAATGTATATATTTGGAATCACCATAATAGGCTGATTCTTTTGATGTATCTATTGATATGAAAATTTCGTTTTTTAGAGACTCGGTTATTATTGAGCCACGTCGCTCCCTACGGCAGTTCGTTACAACGAACTCTTTGATCATTTTTTTCATTATTTTTAATACCGTCTCTAACTCTTCATAGAATAAATCTTCCTTCACTTCCAAAATTGTCGAAAGTTTTTTCTTTTTTTTTCGCATCATTTTCTTCAAACTTCTCATGGCTTAGCACATTTTCAAAATGCTCTGAGCAAGTCACTTTAACACTTCCGCAGTAATTAACTGAGGCCCTGTTCCTTTCTCTAATTGGGACAAGTCTAGACTAACCCCTTTCTCTAACTTTCTTAACATGCCATTACAATATCTTACTATTTCAGTTCTCATTCAGCATCCGCCAGTGAAGGTCACATATATTTTATCAAACAGTTCGTGGTAACGAACTGTAAGTAAGGAGCGACCGGCTCAATGGTAACCGAAACTCTAGAAAACGGGTTTTTGATACAATAGATATTATCAAAAGAATCAGATTTCAATGCTGATTTCAAATATATAACTTTCATCAAGTTTAGTGCTACCCATCAAAAGTTACGCGCCTGAGAAAATTTGGCTGATTTTCGAAAAAAAAGGGGGAAAGACCCCCTTAAAAGTTATAGAACCTTAATGAAATCACACCATCATATTCAGCGTATCAGAGAACCCTACTGTAGAGGTTTCAAGCTCCTATCTACAAAAATGTGGAATTTTCCATTTTTTGCCAGAAGAAAGATCACGGATGCGTGTTTTTGTTTGTTTTTTTTTTTTTTTTTTTTCCCAGGGGTGATCTTATCGACCCAGTGGTCCTAGAATATGGCGGGAGGGCTCATTGGAACGGAAAATTAAAAGTTCTAGTGCCCTTTTTAAGTGACCAAAAAAAATGGAGGGCAACTAGGCCCCTCCCACGCTCATTTTTTTCCCAAAGTCACCCGATCAAAATTTTGAGATAGCCATTTTGTTCAGCATGGTCGAAATATGATAAAAATGTCTTTTAGGATGACTTGATCCCCAAAGTCCCCAGGGGGAGGGCTGAAAGTTATGAACTTACTCAATGTTAACATATAGTATTGGTTATTGGGAAGTATACAGACTTTTTCAGAGGAGATTTTTTCTGGTAGGTGGGGGAAGGAGAGGGTCGGGGGCTATATGGAAGGATCTTTCCATGAAGGAAGTTTTCATGGGGGAAGGGAAATTGCCATGAAGGGGGCGCCGGACTTGCCAGCATTATTTATTGTTATTGGGAAGTATACAAACCATTTTCAGGAAGGATTTTTTCTGGAGGGGGGGGGCTAGAGGAGGGATTACTCTGGAGAATATTTCCGTGGAGGATGTTTCTTTGGGGTAAGGGACATTTCTATGAAGGGGGCGCCGGATTTCCAAGCATTATTTAGAAACGATCAGAAGTTAAATAAAAAAAAAAACAAGTTTTTCAACTGAAAGCCGAAGAATAATATTAGAACTTAAAACGAACAGAAATTATAACGTATGTGAGGGGTTCTCCCCCAAGTCAATATCTCGCTCTTTACGCTACAGTTTTTTTTTTTTTAGTGCTATCAAAAAGAGCTATCTATTCTAATTAAACGGCCTTTGTGATTCAGGGGTTTGTGAATCAAAATTTTTTTTAACTTTTAACGTAAAGAGCGTGGTATTGACTAAGGGGAGAACCCCTTCATATAAGTAATAAACATATACGTAATAAAAAAAAAACGATAAAAAAACAAGCGATACGGCTCAATAGTAATCGAAACTTTTAAAAACGAAATTATGATGTCAATAAATGTATCAAAAGAATGTGTTTATAATGCTGATCCTAAATATATAAATTTTATAAGTTTAGTATTACTCTCAAAGGCTACGAGCCTGAGAAAATTACTTGATTTTTTAAAGAGGGGGGAAACATCCCCTACAAGTGAAAGAATTTTAATGAAAATCACACCGTCAGATTCAGCGTATCAGAAAACCCTATTACATAGGTTTCAAGCTCATATCTGCAAAAATCTGCAACTTTGTATTTTTTGCCAGAAGAAAAATATACGAATATAGAAGTTAGTTACGTAAGTTAATTTGTAAAGACATCCATTTAGCAAAAGAAAAGTAAAATTTTTATGCAAATAAAGCTGCATTAACTAAAAAACGATCAGAAATTAAATAAAAAAAAACAAGTTTTTTAAACTGAAAGTAAGGAGCGACATTAAAACTTAAAAACGAACAAAAATATTCCGTATATGAAAGGGGCTGTCCCCTCCTCAACGCCTCGCTCTTTACGCTAAAGTTTTTTTATTGTTTTAAAAATAGAGTTGTGAGAAAGTCAAACTTTTTATTGTTTTTAAAAAATAAAGTTGTGAGACAGAGTCAAACTTTAGCGTAAAGAGCGAGGCGTTGAGGAGGGGACAGCCCCTTTCATATACGGAATAATTTCTGTTCGTTTTAAGTTTTAATGTCGCTCCTTACTTTCAGTTTAAAAAACTTGTTTTTTTTTATTTAATAAAGGATTAAAGAGTGACACAATTTTGCAAAGGATTAAATCTTACGCAATTACCTGAATGCACTTAAATATCGGAGATTGGATTTTTTGACTGGATCGGTGACGTCACTGTTTAGTTACACACCTGAATTTTGAAGATTGCTTATAATTTGAATTGTTTGGATTTGGACTTTGTGTATTTAAAAAAAAAATTATTATCTGAGTTAATAATCTTAAATGGAATAAGGTGTGTTTGTTTGATAGAAGTGAATGAGTGAACATTTTAACTCAAATTGTAATAATGGATTATGATTTACGATCTATTTCAGACTAGTTTTTTGAATTGCCAAGTTGGTTAGTTTGGAACAAATTAACATTTGTAAGTTTTGTCTTATGATTGAGTAAAGACCAGTTACGCGAGAGCCGCTTATTTGTTTATCCAGTGGCGGTTACAAGTTTATTCTGAATATAAACCATTCTGAACTGTGATTCTGATTTTTGATCGAGCGTTCAAATTATAATTATTCGTATCAATTTGGTACATTAACCCGAAGAGGAATTGTTGCTGACCTATTGGCCTAATTTCAAGTTGTTTTTGGAGCTGAGTTCGAGATTGGCGTTAGGAGTCGTTCTTGGAGCTGAGTTCGGGGTCGGCGTTTGCCGTGCCCTTGTAACGGCTAACGCTTAATGCACGTTGGCAGCTCCGTGGATAAATATTTGTTGCCTAGTGAGGTAAGCCGTTTCTTGTTTAATTATTTCTAAGATGGGACGTCGGCGTAAAGTCCAGCGTGCTGGAGCTGATGGAACTGGAGCAGTTTTAGATGTTTCGGCCACTTCTAGCGAGGAGTCCCAGTCACCATTGTTAAAATTGTCCGAAGATTTTGTTACGATGCTGGCAATCGTCAAAGAAAACGGATCTAAGTTAGACTCTATTGATGGACGTATGAGATCTCTGGAACAAAGGGTTATATCGGTGGAAAAAGCGCAGCTTGAGTTTCACGCATCGGTTACGGAAGTTCAAGCCCGTGTAGTATCAGTTGAAAGCGAAACTGATAGCCTAAAAAAGCAGATAAGCGTTATTACGAGTGAAGCGATGGCACTGAGGAAAAACAATATTGATCTGGCAAGCGGTTAATGATGTGTGAATACCAGGTATCTGACAGTAACATTATTGTTTGGAATTTGCCTTGTGACAGTAAGGAGGACGCTAGTGAAGCGTTTAAGCAAGTATGTCTGTCTGGACTTGAAGTAAGTGAGGTTCCCAAGTTTACAGTGCTACAAAACATGAAAGACCAGAAATTTTTCAAAGTTAATGTTTTTTCCAGGGAAAAGAAAATTGATTTACTAAAAGTTAGCAAGAATTTGAAAGGGAAATCTGTGAGGAATCTGAAAGATATTTATATTAGTGATGATGCCCCTCTTTCTGTCCGGGAGGCACGAAAAAGACTTTTTGAGAAGAAGGCTAAGCTAAAGGATATAGTATTTCAGCTTGGGTGTCTAAAACCGTTCCACCTTTTCTTTATTTCGATCGTCCTAATGGTTCGCGAGCCAAATTTTGCCCTAGTGATATAATCCCGGAGCTTAATTCACCGCGCAGAGATAGCAATGCGCATCAGCGCAGTCAAATGAGGGAAGAGGTTTACGCGGTTGTCAAGGTAGAGAAGGAATTTAATATAGGTCCCTATTTGATATTATGGTAATTTTGTGAACGGATGGTTTGTAATCGTGTGAGTATTGTTTAGTGTCAGTTATGAAATTTAAAATAAGCGTTGTTACGTTTCATTTTATTTTTTATTATTCATTTTTTTTTATTCATTTTTTTTGTGTGTTATGAAGTATTCATTGTTTTTGTTATTTATGTCCCCTATGTTGGCGATTCTTTTTGTGTTATTATTTTTGTTCCATGTTTTCTTATCTTTTGTTTTCTTTCAGGATTTGTTGGTATGGATTTTCTCGGTTCTTGGTCGTTTCACTCATGGTATGGTAAGGTTACTATTCATTCGCATTCCAGAATTTCCTGTTTCCATCCCTTCGGATTGATTATTTTGAATGTCAAGTTTAGGTAGGGAGCGGCTGGGTTTTCTTGAGAGTGATTCGATGAAATTACATGATTTGGGGGGAGGGGTACTTCACAGAGATTTTGATGTGGGTGAGTTTCATGAGGTTAATCCTGATTCCCGTTATAAGTTTCTGTGTGATTTGAGTTCTATTAGTTGTCAAAATGAGTTTAATATTTTTCATTTAAATTGTCAAGGGATTGGAAGTTCATACCAGTTTTTGAATGAGTTATGTCTGCAATCAACCCCTCATGTTTTAGCTTTAACGGAGACTTGGTTGAAGAACCATAGTTCTTCTCTGTTAGAGATTGGTAATTATAAAGCTGTATATTAAAAATAGAGAGATGCATCAACATGGCGGCTTAGCAATTTACGTGCGTAATGATTTTGAGGTCAAGGTGAGAGATGATATAAGAGTTAATCGAGAAATGGTGTTTGAAAGTATGGTGTTAGAATTGCAGTGTCTTAATTTTAAGTGTTTTATGATTGTCGTTTATAGACCCCCTTCGTATAATATAGATGAGTTTAGCTCACTTTTAGAAGAGCAATTGGATAAGTTACCAATATCAACTAGACCTTGTTTTATTTGTGGCGATTTCAACTGGATTTAAGAACTGTGAATAGTAACCTTAGAGCTAGGGAGTTTCTAAACACTATGCTAGGTTATGGACTACAGCCTTCTATTAATATATGTACAAGAGTGAGCCATGACTCTGCTACGTTGATTGATAACGTTTACTTAAATACTGGATATAGTAGTGCGAGTGTTATTGTAAACGACGTTTCGGATCATTTCGGTCTGTTGGTATCTATTCCTTCTCTTTTGAACCGGCAAGATCAGAGCGTTCTGAAGTACCGAAAAATTGTTTTCCTGTTATTAATGTACTGAAGTTAAAAAATGAGCTTGGAGGAAAAAATTGTGATTTTTTATATAGTAATGATATGGATGTGAATGATAAATTTACACTTTGGTATTCGATGATTAAGGATACGATAGTTGCTTGTAGTCAAGTTAGGAAGAAACGTAGTATTTTGATTCGCCGAAGAAGCCTTGGGTTACGAAGAGTATTCTAGTTTCTCTAGCTAGGCGACAGCAATGTATAAAAAGTCCGCATTAAATAATAGTATTAGCGACGTAAATATTTATAAAGCGTATAGTAATAAGTTGAATAGTATACTTCGTAAAGCTAAGTTAGATTACCTGAGTGATAGATTTAAAAATGCGGAGGGTAACCCGAGAAAGACTTGGAATGTTATAAATTCTGTTATTAAACCGAATAAGCCTGAAATTGTTTGTAGTCTTGTTGATGGTGAAAATATTCGCCAAACTACTGAACGTATGTGTGAGCACTTTTGTAGTGTAGGGGGCCGGTTAGCGTCGTCTGTTGAGCAGCATGCAAGTGATGGTGATTTTACTCAGTTTTTGCCTGAAAGTAGTGACGTTTCTATGTACTTGCGACCGGTTACTGAAAAAAATTGTGTGATGTGGTAAAAGGTATGCGAAACAGTGCATCCGGGTCAGACTTTATTTCAACAAAGGTTTTCAAGTCAATTTTTCCTGTGATATCGCAACAAATTTTGTACCTGATTAATGCTAGTTTTAAATGTGGTATATATCCGGAATGTCTTAAAAGTGCCAGAGTAATACCTTTATTTAAAGGGGGTGATAGGAAAAATGCGAATCATTATCGACCGATATCCCTCCTTTCTGTTATTTCTAGGCTAATTGAAAAAACTTATTAATTCTAGAGTATCTGAGTTTTTGGAGAATATTTCCTTTTTCCATTCTAATCAGTTCGGTTTTCGTAAGGGGATGTCTACCGAACAGGCAGTTTTATTTTTGACGACGTTTGTGCATGATGCTTTGGACCAAGGTTTTAAGGTGGCGTCTATTTTTTTAGATATTGTTAAAGCGTTCGATTCAGTTGACCATGAAATTTTAATTATGAAGCTAGAAAATTGTGGAATTAGAGGTAATGCGTTGAAGTTATTTGAAACTTTTTTGAGAGGTAGGACCCAGTGCGTCGAAATTTCTAATGTGAGGTCTGGTGAAAGAATGGTTGATTATGGTGTTCCACAGGGTTCTGTTTTAGGTCCGCTTTTATTCTTGGTTTATATTAACGACTTACGATTTTCTGTTTCGGATTTGTTAGATAGTGCACATTCCAATTGTAGGGTGATTATTCCTAGTTTTGCAGATGATACCCATTTTACTGCCGCAGCAAAGACTGAATCTGATTTAATAGAGATAATGAGAAGAGGTATGTTAGGTATAAATAAGTGGATGAGAGTGAATAAGCTTTTGTTAAACCATAGTAAATCAGGTTTTATTATATATGGTAGATCATCAAATTTTTACCCTTGGGTTGTGGATTTGCAAATGGAGAATTATGTAATTAAGCGTACAAATACTATACGTTACCTTGGTGTTATTGTGGATGAATGCCTTAGTTTTAAAAATCATGTTTCTTTTATTAGTAGTAAGATTGCAAGAAATGTTGGAATGATGAGAAAGTTAAAAAATATTTTCCAGGATTCTGTTTTGAGATTGATTTATTTTTCGTTAGTTCACCCGTATTTAGTATATTGCGTGAGTATATGGTCCAGCACATTTTCGGTGCATTTGCAGCAGTTACATGTGATACAAAAATATGGCACTGCGAGTGTTGTCCGGAGATAATCGGAGAACCTCGGTGAGATCCTAATATGTACAGTTAAATATTATCCCAGTGTCAGGTCTTGGAAAATTTTACCATGGGTTATTTATGTTTAAATATTTTTCTAATTTGGTTCCCAAGTGTTTTTCAAATTTTTTAAATTTATTTATTTCTGGTGATGATGTACACAATTATCCTACTCGTCATGCTAGAGATATACGGACACCTCAAGTTACTAGTACTAGATCGCTATTTTCAATACGTCATGTGGGGCCAGTTGTCTGGAATAATTTGCCTGTTTCTTTAAAAAGTTCAGCGAATCTATGTGATTTCCGTCGGGCCCTTAAAACCCTTTGTCTCCGTAGGTATGAATTTGTTTTAAAGGGTGGTATAGTTGAGTCACTCTCAGGTTAGCCCGCAACCCGTTTTTCCCGTTTTTCCTATATATTTTTATTTTTTTTGTTTTGTTTATTTATTATTTATGGGATGGCGGCGGGAAGTTTTGGAGTATGTGAAGTATTGATTTTGGTTATTGCGACCAGAAGCCGAGAGAGTGTAAGATTTTCATTTTTTCTTCTTTTTTTTCTTTTTCTTTCTTTCTTTCTTTTTCTCTTTTTTTTAGTATGTTATTATAAGTGTTAATTTTAAGAGGGTTAATACTTCCGAACAAGCGTTAGCTTATGGAAGGTCATTTGTTTTTTTTTTGTGTTGTGTTGTTTTTTGGAATAAACCTTATCTTCTCTTATCTTATTATGTCGTCCGGCTGTATTATCCAAATCTTGAGCTACTTTAATAACGGTCTCTATTTCACATCTCCTTAATTCATACTTTAATGCATTTTCTACTTTCATAACTTTTCTTTTATTCTCATATGATCTATTAATATGAAACGTTTTGTAAAAACCGTTTTTACCAAGCTTAAAGTATTTTCGCTAAAATTCCAAGCCTTCGCCAAGCTCAATCTTTGATTTAGATCCTATTTAGACTTATTCAGGTCAGGACCGAGCTCATTTTTTTTAACTTATTCAGAATTTGACTCGTATTCACATTGAGTCAGTACAGCTTAGATTTCGCTCGTTATTCCTGACTGAAATAAAAAATTCTTGTGTTATTCCCCTTTGAACCATATCTAACATGCCCACATTTCTGCTAAATCTTATTTGTGTATATCTTATTTGGTCACAAGGGGTAAAAATGACAACACAGCGAAAATACACTGCTCTCAACTGAAAGTGCATAATAAACACGTTACAGGAAATCCGTCCGAATTTACCGTGCGGAGATTCCGTCCATTTTCGTGCTTGGAAAACTCTCTAATAGAAGACTATGTCCTAAGTACAGAGAGCGTCTTAACATAATTAGAATGGCAGAAATAAAAAATATACCAATCCCATTTGCTGCCCAACAAGTAAGTAAATACAACAAGCCAGCTATCCCCTCAGAAACAGTTCCCAACACACCCCTCTTCCCAACATACAGCATGCTTGAGACCCATGGACACCAAGAACATCTAGCACACCACAAAAATCTCCAATACCTGCCAGATTCTCTTCCCTGTTCCCTGCCCCAGCAAGCACCAGCTCCAGCAACAGCAATACGCAAGTAAGACCCACAAGCCTACCAGGTATCAAGCAAAACCCCAAGCCATTAGCTCCTGTAGCATCAGCCACAAACCAGGCCACAGAATCAATGCCCATCAACACAGCCAAGGCAATCACCAACCTCATAGCCTACACCATGGCAAGTACTTTCCTTTCCCAAGCTAAAATGCCCCAAGGACTTAAGGCAGTCATCATGAGAGAACTAGCCACAAAATACTTCTCTAAAAGCTTAGTAGAGACTGCAGAGCTAGATCTAATCACCATCCTAAATAACCATCAAGCTTACCACTATATGGCCAATGCATAAAGACCAAATCCACAACCATCCATTACAAAACCAGAGCAAAACAACACTAAAGATCCTCCAATGGAACACACGCTCACTATCAAAAGAAAAGCTAGACCAGCTGCTCATGTATATTAGTAAAAGATACACATGTTATATGTCTTCAGGAAACCCACCTTGACCAAGAAAGTACACTATGGGTAGAAGAATATGAGCTCTACAGGAAAGAAAGATCATCAGGCAGGAAAGGAGGGGGTGTGGCTATCCTTGTAAGGAAAGATGTTAAGCACAACTTCATAATACCAAAGGATTACATTAATGAGGTTGATGTAGTTGGAGTAAAAATAAGTCTTAAAGATAGAGAAACACTAACAATATACTCCTTTACAATCCCAATGGTAACCAAGAAGCTAAGGAATTCCTTACAGAAATTGCACCTAAGATGATTCATCAGAAAATAATAATAGCAGGAGACTTCAATGCTCATAGCCCTACTTGGAAAGGAAAGAAAACCAACAAGGCAGGCCAATTTTTAGAAAACCTACTAAATGAATTCCCAGAAATGTCAATAGCTACACCACATGGTATGAATACCTATTACGACTGCAAAACTAACCTTTTCTCCACCATTGACCTACAACTAATGCCAAATAAACTATCTAAATACTCAAAAATAAGTACAGTCCCTCACCTACTAACAGACCACTATGCCATACTGGTAGAAATTGGTAGAACTGTTTATGAAGAAGAAGAGCACATACCAAAATTTAACAATAACAGGGCAAACTGGACTAAATTTAAAGAAATTCTTGAAAATATTGATTACATGCCAATTCAAGAAAGCCAAGACACAGAATTCTGTACCAAAAGACTAACTACTCATCTTAAAGAAGCTGCAATATCATCAATACCTAGAACTACCAACAAACAATACATAAACAAATCATCAAGGAAGACATCAAAACCATGGTGGAATGACCAGTGTCAAGCCTCATTTACTGCAAAAAGAGTTGCAGAAAAGAATTTTAGAAAAAACCCAAACCCCAAAACATACATCCAATTTAAACAAGCCTGCGCAGGACTCAGAAGAGACACAAGAAAGGCCAAAGCCCTGACATGGGCTTCCTACTTGGAAAAGATTGACAGATACACACCTGAATCAAAAATACACCAATTTTTAGACAGAATCATGGGAGCAAGAAAAAAGAAGAATAACATTAAGCATCCCCTACTTGTATCTGGTATCCAACTTGAGGATGATAGCAAAAAGCTGAAGCACTTGCTGACATCTACCAACAGAAGTTTGCCCACAAAGAAGAGTTAAATAAGCAAAGGCACAATGAAAGATTAAATACAGTTTATGAGCTAACACAGCCCTTTAAAACAAATGAATTCCTGCAAGCAGTTAATAAAATGAATCAAAAAGCAAGCCCAGGTGAAGATGAAATCCATATCTCTTGGATATCAAATGCCCCAAGAAATTTCCAGGAAGCTCTTATACATACGTTTAACCTCTGCTACACACAAGGAGTATTCCCCCAGCACTGGAAACAAGCAATTATAACACCAGTGGCCAAACATGGGAAATCCAAAGATGACCCACATTCATACAGACCAATTGTATGTTTACCAACCCTTGGTAAGTTGTCTGAGAGAATGCTGTACAACCGTGTCCAGTGGTATACAGAGACAAATAACATCCTCCCAAAATATCAAGCTGGATTCAGAGCTTACCATTCAACTATAGACATCATTTGAAACTTGTGACAGATGCACAGAAAACTATGAATGAGGGATTAATACTGGGTGCTGTACTGATTGATTTAGAAGGAGCATATGATAACGCACAAAAAGCCATACTAGGGGAAAGACTCCATGCATTAGGCTTCCCCCAACCAATCAGAAAACTGATTGATAGCTTTCTAGATAATAGAACTTTTAAAGTTAAAGTAAATGGGAAAACTATTATCCTAAAGACCTATTGAAAAGGGACTCCCACAGGGAGCTGTACTCAGCTGCTTATTATTCATATTGTATATGACAGCATTAAAAATTGACTCACCACATGGAATTTTTGCAGATGACATTGGAGCATAGGCAAAACGGAAAACATTTGCTGAAGTTACAAATAAATTCCAAATTATTTCTAATAACCTCCAGGACTTTTCTACCAGCATGAAACTACCCATATCAGTCCCCAAATCAGTGATCATATATTTCCATAATAGACGAAAAGTAGAATTACAACCAGTTACCCGAGGAAATTCTACAATCCCAACTACCAGTGCAACTAAATACCTTGTAATAATTCTGGGCAACAGGCTTACCTTCAAACCTCACATTGACCATGTCATACAATCATGCATGAAAAAGATGAGAATTATTCAAAGACTATGTGGTACAACCTGGGGTAGTATGGATAGATCCCTCCTCAAACTCTACACACAGTACATCAGACCAGTAATTGAGTATGGCCTGATTATCTATAATAATAATAATAATTTATTTTGACCCACTAACAATTATAAAAAAGTGGAGTAACAAAAGAAAATAAAAAGTAAAGACATACAAAAACAAAACACATGCAAAACAATATCAATATTAAAACTACAAATACAAATCAAAACAATCACACAAGAGGATGAAAAGGACCCAACCGCTTGCAGGCGTCATCTTTTAACTTGGAGTCCAACTTGTTATATGACGTCAATATATCAGTTGCATTAAACATTCGAATAATCTTACGGTTTCTATACCAACGAGGCAAATACAAAAGATATTTACAATAACGGAAATACAAAACTCTAATATCCTGCACATCATTATTATTAAAAAATGGGCGCAAACCTGATAGAAAAAGAATGGAATGGTCACAATACGTAGAATATAGTTTAGCCAATGCCTTACGAGAATGTCGGCCACGATTTGGAACAATTTTAGCATAACCTGCTTTAAGCTTATTCTTAATATCTGCAAGTGCACTAGCACGGATAGCTGAAATAGAAGAGCAGATACTAATCCCGAGCCAACGCAACGCAGGAGCCAGCTTAACTGAAAAAGAACTACAACACAAATCACTACTTGGGTTTTTAGCATTGAAAACTAAATATTCACATTTTTCAGCATTTAACACGAGGCCAATTTTTTCCAAAAGCTTAGAAACAAACTGGGTAGACTTAGCTAGGGTGAATTTTGAACGGCTAATAAGTAATAAATCATCTGCATAAGCAATATAAGATAAATTAGTTAGACCCGTAAAACACGACGGAAAAATACGAGAAAGCACAGGGTATAAACAAGCATTAAAAAGGTATGGTGACAGAACCCCTCCCTGCCTAAGTCCAGACCGAATTGGAATACTACCAAAAAAGATCTCTCCTGACCGAAGTCGAACATATGAATTTGCATACCAAAAACGAAGGACACATATAACAGATGAATTCACTCCTAGCTGGGTAAGAGAATACCATAGTTGGCTGTGACAAACCGAATCAAAAGCTTTTGAAATATCTAACGCACATAAATGAACTTCAGATCCATTTTTTTGTGCTTGAATTAAAAAAGAAGTAAGAATTCGATGCGCATGTTGGCATCCAATATTTGGTTTAAACCCAAATTGATTGGACACATAATCAACATTTGGAAGAATTTCAGGAAGCAGGACATATTCAAAAACTTTGCTCAGCGAACAAGCTACCGTAATAGGTCTATATGACGCGCAATTAGTCGGATCTTTCCCACGTTTAAGAATCGAAGTGACACTCCCGCACAAAAAAGAATCAGGGACCAAAGACGTACATAGACAAATTTGAAATAATAACTGCAAATGATAAATCAATTCTTTCGAATCAATATGAAGGTTAAAAACACTAGTACCATCAATATCACATGATTTAGATTTTAAATTCTTAACACAACGAATCACACGGTCAGCAGAAACGGGAGGTACATGGCCTTGGTAAATTTTCGCAGGTAATACATAAGAAGAGAGGTTAACAAATTGAGAGTGAACCGCATAATTCATAACTTGCATAACTTGCTCAAAACAGCTCTTCAACAAATTAGAATGTGTGCAAAATACAGCAATCCGCCTTGCCACAGGATGTAGGAAAACAACAAAGATTCAAAACCTTCAACAAGAAGGAGGGCTTCCAGCTATTGAAAATAGATACAAACTTTTAACCATAAGATACCTGACAAAATTGGAAACAACCCCTCACCATTTCTTATTTCCAGAAGCCAGAGCTAGCCGACTAGAGCCAAAAAATCACCCACTGATGTCAGCAATTATGGCCAGGACACAGTACCCCATCAAACTAGAGCATGTTAAAACTAAAATAGCAAAAGATCCACCATGGATATCAATCACCCCAGAGGTTAAACTAGAATTCCTCGCCCAAAAAAGAAACAAATTGAATCCCAAACTGCAATCAAACATTTTGGACAGCTCCTAAAAAAGGAATATGATGGATATAACCAACTATATGTTGATGGATCATTAAATGAAGATGGATGTGGAAGTGGGTGCTTTCTAAGAGAGCACAGCCTATGCATTATGGAAAAACATAAGGCAGGGGCCAGCATACTAACAGCTGAAGTAGCTGCAATCAATTTGGGCTTAGAGACGCTAATTAAACTGAAACAGAGCAATAAACATATAGTAGTATTCTCTGACTCCAATTCTGCTCTCAATATCCTAACAAACCCTAACTTTGAAACACTGGACATAGACTTACATCAAACTAAAGAAAACCTTAGCAGCCTTGGAAGATTAGGCTGTGTTATTAAATTTCAATATATACCTAGTCACCTGGGTATAGAAGGAAATGAAAAAGCAGACAATATAGCAAAGCAAGGAGCAAAAAGTCAAATGGAACCAGTGAAACCTCTAACTATAAGGGACATAACTAGATTGCGACTGAAAACACTACCCAAATTAAAGCCATCAAATCTATCCCCCTTTCCAACCAGGATGCAATCAGTCTGGTTTCATCGCCTGAGTACAAATACAGCTAACTTCAACCACCATTCTTTCTCATATAAAATTAAGCAGCCAAATGGAGAAGTTGCCAGTAGCCCATTTTGCAGGTACTGTAAGATCAAAGAAGAAATCCCTGAGCACATACTACTGAAATGTAAAATGCTGGAAAGAAAACAAGTGAATCTCCTCAATTTGAAAGTTCAACTAGGACTGAATTCAAACCCTCTGACAAATGTAAAAACTTTGACCCAATCTTCAAAAAGAGATTTTTTCATAGATGCTTTCAAACTGTTAATGGATCTAAACCTACAACACTATATATAGCAATCAATTTATGCTGACTTATTGAATTGGGTAAACCCTACTACGATTATACCACATTTTTTACCTAATTAGCTAATCTACATGTTTACATATTCATCCATATTTCGAATATTTATAAGCAGTGTTTACAATTACGCCGTTTATTTTAATAGTAACTTAATTTTTGTGACTAGTGAATTTACATAAAAAGGCAACATCCTGTTCAGCCACAAGCGAATTATCCCAAGAAGAAGGATATGAATTTATCCTTAGAAAAGAAGAAATATTCAAAGATTGGGTGTCAACCCAACCCAGAAAGAAGAGGGGCAAATGATCTCATGTTCAGGACGCACGCCTCGATTCACTACAGTTGATTGATAGCTTTCTGCAACGATTTGTTCAAATCAGGACGGATTCTTGGCCAGGTTTTTAAATGAATAAAATCCATGACTATGGATTATCAAAAACTTCGTGATCTTATAATATTGATTCAAGGCTACCCCGGCTTGTATGATACTGCTCACCCAGGCTATAAGAAAACCACGAAAAATTGTGTTATTTGGATCTCTATTGCTCAACAGCTTTCAGAGGAGGGTCACGCTGATGTATTTATTTGAAAAATTTGCCTTTAAAAGTAGCATTTTCTGAGCCATCATTCGAAAAGATGCGGACGGATTTCCGCAATGTTTAAATGAACCATAAGCCAATTCTATTACGTTAACTCTGATACATTTAAGTAAGATATTGCTCTAATCATTCTTCTGTCCATGATATTCTCAAAGTGGAATAAATCTTGATGAAAGAAAAGAACCTGGCTCAATTATTTTAAGTAGAATTGAAGGAACCTAGCAAATGCCATGACGAGGATAGGCTATCATAGGCAGCTCAGTAGCGATGCCTTAGTAAAGGACAATGTTGGCACAATCTATTATTTTTTTCCAGACCAGGGCACTTCGTATCGAAGGAGTTATTGTAGAAACTTCGAAAAGGGCTCATTCGGTTGGAAATTGGAATGGCTAGTGCCCTTTTAAATAGTCGAAAGTGATTGGAAGGCAACTAGCACCCCTTCCACGCCCACCATTTCCCAAAACACATCTAATCAACATTTTGCGATAGCCATTTTGTTCAACGTAGTTGACTTCCAGATAGAAATTATGTTTTTGAGGAGGACACTCCCCAACAGCCCTCAGGACAAGGGGTGTAAGTTATGCTTTGGGGCAAATAAGGTTTTCAGAGAAAGTGTTGTCATAAAAACTTCAAAAAGGGCTCATTCGATTGGAAATTGAAATGGCCAGTGCCCTTTTTAATAGTCGAAAGTGATTGGAGGGTAACTAACCCCCCTCTCACGTCCATCATTTATCCAAACACATCAAATCAAAATTTTGATATAGCCATTTTGTTCAACGTAGTTGAAAGTTCTGGAAATTAGGTCTTTGAGGATGATATACCCCTCAGAGCCCTCAGGGCAAGGGTTGTAAGATATACCCTGGGGCCTTGAAGGTTTTTATTGAAATCTTTGTCGTAGAAACTTGAAAAATATCGCATTGGATTGGAAATTCAAAGGGCTAGTGCCCTTTTTAATAGTCGAAAGTGATTGGAGGGCAACTAACCCCCTCTCACGCCCATCTTTTCCAAAACTCATCCAATCAAAATTTTAGATGGCCATTTTGTTCAACGTAGTTGAATGTTTTGAAAGTTAGGTCTTTAAGGAGGACAACCCCCCCCCCTCTTCATAGCCCTCAGGGCAATGGCTGTTAGTTATACCCTGAGGCATATAAGGTTTTAATTGAAAGCGCTGTAGTAGAGACTTCAAAAAGGGCTTATTCAATTGGAAATTGAAATGGCAAGTGCCCTTTTTAATAGTCGAAAGTAATTGTAGGGCAACTAACCCCTTCTCACGCCCACCATTTCCCCAAATACATCCAATCAAAATTTTTTAGATAGCCTTTTTTTCAACGTAGTTGAAAGTTTGGAAAGTTATGTCTTTAAGGATGACGACCCCCTCCCTCCACAGCCCTCAGGGCAAGGGTTGTAAGTTATGCCCTGGGGGCATATGGGGTTTTTATAAAAAAGAGTTGTTGTAGAGACTTCAAAAAAGGGCTCATTCGATTGGAAATTGGATGGGCTAGAGCCCTTTCTAATAGTCGAAAGTGATTGAAGAACAACTAACCACCCTCTCATGCCAACCATTTCGCCAAACAAATCCAAATCAAAATTTTGAGATATTCATTTTGTTCAACGTAGTTGAAAGTTCTGTAAATTAGGTCTTTGAGGATAACCCCCCCCCCACAACCCTCAGGGCAAGGGTTGTAAGTTATGCCCCGGGGGCATATCAGGTTCTTATAGAGGGTTTTGTTGTAGAAACTTCAAAAAGGGCTCATTTGATTGGAAATTGAAAGGGCTAGTGCCCTTTTTAATAGTCGAAACTGAATGAACAGCAACTAAACCCCCTCTCACATCCACCATTTCCCCAAACACATTCAATCAAAGTTTTGAGATAGCCATTTTGTTCAACATAGGCATAACTTACAACCCCTGCCCTGAGGGCTGTGGGGGGGGGTGTCCTCCTCAAAAACATAATTTCTATCTGGAAGTCAACTATGTAGAACAACATGGCTATCTCAAAATTTTGATTGGATGTGTTTGGGAAAATAGAGGGCGTTGAAGGGGTGTTAGTTGCCTTCCAATCACTTTCGACCCTTAAAAAGGGCACTAGAACTCTCGATTTCCAATCGAATGAGCCCCCTTTGAAGTTTATACGACGACCCCTTCCATATGAAGTGCCTCTGGGAAAAAAAATAATAATAATAAAACATTGGAGCCGTATGGCCTTTACTATAGGCAGCACTATAGCATTGCCTCTGATATGTATTTCAATCAGCCATTTTGTTATAATACTCATTTTATGTTATTTTTTGTTGTAATGGTTGGTTTGTTTAAATAAATGCATGTCAAGGGCAATATAAAGAGTTCTGTTTTCTTGTTAGAATCAGCATTACCATATTGTTTCAACCCAAAACTTATTGTACTTTTTAAGGTCTATTTGCTGCAATCTACTTACCCTGAAAATTTTATACCAACAGGAGAAAAGCAAAGTTTGCTTCATTTTATGATTCCACAAATCGTTTTCATCTATTATTTTCCAAAGTCTGCTCGTCTTAGGTTTCACTTTTCATTAATAATAATTTTTGCTGGCCTTGGGCCTGACTTATTCTAAGACTTTATTTATGTTAACTTAGACTTAAATATAAGGCTTTACTGTTTTTAAAACCTTTCTTTTTAGTACCCAAAGACCTGCTCAATATTCCAAATTTATAAATTTAAAATAATTAGCTTGTTTTTTTGCACTTTTAACAAACTGCATGAATACAAAGTAAAACTAACTTAATACAAAGTAAAGCAAACTTAACATCTAAAGAAAAGGGGAAGTCAACAAAACTGCAAAACTTACCCAACTTTATAGCAACAATCTCAAAAGGGTGGATCTGCTCAGTCATTTTATAGATGTTCTGAGAAATCTTTATGTCCTTTTTCTAATCAAAGCAATATAACTGATAACTTCTAATCTTCAAATATTCAACCACAAATACATTGCCATAAAAAAAAACAACTAGTAAATCCCTAAAAAAAGAAACAGTTACAAAAGAATTTATTTTTTTTTTACAAAAATATTGATTTAGATCTTCTTGACAAGGCTAACACCATAAGGCTAACACATGGAAAACTTGTGTTATCTAACCATTTGCATTGATTTTTATTCACCCTAACTTTTTTACTATAATTTTGCATTTAATAAGGAGGAAAGTTACATCTGACCCTTGTGACTCGTACATTAAATTAAGAAGTTGCCTATTCTGAAGAGGCTTCATCTATGTTTTGTTATTTTTTTTTCAGAGTCACTTCGCATTGAGGAGGACTCATTGATTAGGAATTGAAATTCCTAGGGCCCTGAGGGCGACCAATTTTGTCCGCCTTACCCTTCTCATTGCCCTGCCCTCCCCATAAAGACATCATATATTAATTTTGAGATAACCATTTTGTTCAGATATGTCAAAGAGCTATGTCTCTAGGGGACAACAAGACCCCCAATAGTCTCCATGGGCAAGAGTTGTAAATTACCTAATTTGTCCATTATTTACACAAAGGCTTTATTACTGGGAAAATGGTGACATTCGAGCCTGGGGAGAGGGGACAGAGTGTCTGGAAAGGTTGCAAAGGGTCGTAAAATCAATATTTATGTATGCAGTCATCATTTTTTAAAAGGCAAATTTTTCGAATCAAGTTTTATATGGATGTTTCCCAAGGACCCGCGTTATATGGATGTTTCCCAGGAAACATGAAGACATTAAACATTAAATGCAAATACAAAATGATATATATTCATTTTTAAGCTCTGAATGCAATGCCTTAGATGCCCTAACTATTTTTCCGTTTATATGCAGGTAGGTATGTCAAAAAAGTCTTTTTCTATTTTGGTACCATATATTTTTCCAATCTAAGGGTATAGTTTTGCTTCTCTTTTTTTGGTTAAATGTAAATCTTGCGTACTGTATTAGGCTATATTATATTGACTGCAAGTACTGCAGATAGTTTTTATCATGTCACCTTGTTTTTACTACAATTCCACATTTTAAAAGGAGATGAGTTATACTTGACTGTTGTCAATCATATATCACAGGCAGCAATATTGTTCTGCCTAAGTAAAGAGTAATGTGGGCACAATGTAACATTTATTTTTTGGTTTTAGACCTAGGCACTTTGTAAAGATGGAGTTGTCTTAGTAACTTCAAAAAGGGCTCATTTTATTGGAAATTGACAGGGCTAGTGCCCTTTTTAACAGTTGGAAGTGATAAGGAAGCAACCGACCCCTCCCCCCTCCCTCAAAGCCCATTGTTTCTCCAAACACGTCAATCAAAATTTTGAGACAGCCATTTTGTATAGCATACTTGGAAGGTCTGGAAATTATATATGTGAGGGTGACACCCCTCCACCCACAGCCCTCAGGGCAAGGGTTGTAAGTTATGCCCCAGAGGCATACAAGGCTTTTTATAGAAAGAGTGGTTTTATAAACTTCAGAGGGAGCTCATTGGATTGGAAATTAGATTTTAGAGTGCCCTTCTTACAAGTCAAAGTAATCAGAGGGCAGCAACCCGCCCCCCCCCATACATGCACACACACACTTCATACTTTCCGCAAATGCATCTGATAAAAATTTTGGGATAGCTTTTTGTTCAAAAGATAGTCCAAAGATCACATAACAAGGCCTTTTGGGTTGACACAATCCCCCATAAATTGGGGGCAAGGGTTGTAAATTATGCCCTGGGGCATATAAAACTTTATGGAAGGAGTGGTCATCTGAGCTTTACAAGAGGCTCATTTGATTGGAAAAATATAGTCCTAGTTTCCTTTAAAAGTCAAAAGTGATCCAGGACAACTAGGCCTCCCTCCCTGACATCCTTTTTTCCCCAAATGCGTCTGATTAAAATTGTGAGATAGCGATTTTGTTCACAATAGTCCAAAGAGCATATAACAATGTCTTCAGGATGGGCAAAGCCCCTAGAGTCCAGGGTTGTAAGTTATGCCAAGAGGCAAAAGGTTTTTATGTAATGGGTGGTCACATAAACTTTGGATTAGAGGAGGCTTATCTGATTGGAAGGTGGAAGTTCTAGTGCCCTTCTGAAGAGACAAAAGTAAATAAAGGGCAACAATTCCCCCCCCCCCACCCCCAAGCCTATCATTCCCCAAAACACATCTGATCAAAATTTTAAGAGAGTTATTTTGTTCAAAATTGTTGAAAGATGCAGTAATTATGTCTTTGGGGATGTTAACCTACCCACAGTCCTCAGGGCAATTTGTTCATTGCTTACACACAGTATATGTTATTAAGAAAGGTATGTATTTGAAATTTACTTTCCAAAAAGATGAAGGATATTCAGGTGAGCCTTTCAGAGAATTTTGAGTAGTTTTGAACTAATTCAAAACACATTATGTGTATGTGGATTGTCAAACCAGCATAACTCGGGAATGACTGAGTATATTAATTTTGAACTTTCAGGAAATGATAAGAGATATGATCAAAAAGGCAATACTTGCAAGCTGCAATTACTACTATAACTACCACCACTACTACTACCATATTACTTCATTTACAATATTGAGGGAAAATTTGAACTAAATCAAAAAAAAGTTATGTGCATGTATATTGTCAAAAGATTATATCTCAATAATTGATTTGGGTATTAGGCTAGAAGTTCCAGAAAATGCTTAAAGGGGAAGATCATCTGACCATTAGTCAATATGCCAATACTACTATCACTGCTATATTTACTACTACTACTTTTTATTGCAATTACTTGTAAGGCTAAGAGCATTGAGATGAAAATTTCAAGAAGTATATGAACATATAGGTTATCAAAAGGACATATCAACAATGTCATAGCAATCCCTAATTGTATTAAGTTGAAACTTCCAGGATTTAATGAGAGGGATGTTCAACTGATCAAAAGGCTTTATGTTAATACTACTGCTGCTTCTAGGACTACTGCCATTACAACTAATACTACTACTAGCCAGGGGCATCTTGAGGCCCATTTTATTGGAGGGGCAATCTTTTTAAATTTTACCAAATTGCTTCCCGATTTATGCCGAATTTTCTGCATAAGTCAAGAATTTTGCAAAATTTTACCAAATACCAAAAAAGTTGGGGGTGGTGCACCCCTCCCTGCCCCCCCCCCTTGAGATGCCCCTGCTACTAGCAATACCAATACTACTACTGCGACTGTTATTACAATTATGCCTAATGGTATGAAGCTGAAATATTCAAGGAATTGTGAGGGGGAAAAGGTGAACTGAATCACAATGCACTATCTGTATCCAGGTTATCAAAAGGGCATAACAGCAATGTCTTGGGAACTGTTTGGTGTGTGAAGTTAAAACTAACAGGGCTTGTTGTGGGGGATGTTGAACTAATCAAAAGGAAATATTTGCATCCTAGTGCTACTACTTTTACTCATACTACTGTTACCTGCATCTATTATTACTACTACTACTACCACTAAACCTAAGGCTACTAATATTAGTTCTACTGCTCCTACTACTACTGCTGCAATTAGAAATAAGGGTATTAATGGGACAATTTGGAATGTATTGAAGCTGTATGGAACTATATTGTTGTTTTTAATTAGCATTATTGGGGTTTTAAACCAAAAGTTGATGAGTAATACGTACAAGATAAAAGGCAAATCAATTATACACAGGACAATTTAGAGTTTTTCAGAAAACAAGATAACCAACTAGATTTTTTTTTATTGTTAAATTTCAATAAAAACCGATCTTAATAAATCCAGCTTCTTAAAAAGACCCAAAAAATAATTTTAATTGCACCCTTCCCGTTTAATTTTTTAGATTGGCTTGTTCCTCCAGCCTTAAATTTGCATCGCTCCAACATGAAGATTTGAGGAATTCTGAGTGACAGAATTTTTGTTTTGTTTTTATTTTATCAAACAAAAAATATTTCAATCATTGTTTTAAGCTCCTATACAAAATAGCAGTTATTTTACATAAAATGCCTTTTTTCCGTTTGTAATTTGAATCATAATTCCCAACCAAAAGAAAGCAAGAAATAAATGAAGATTATTTCTTCAACCACACAATTCAACCCCAAGAATGTTAGCCTAAAGCTGTTTTGATGGGTTTCACAGGTCCAGACGTACAAATAATTTTTAGGGGAGGAGGTCAAACAATAAAGAAAAAGTTAAACTCATTTTCAAAATGAACTAAAAAGTAGAGAATTATTTTTTTTCTCAAGAATATATGAATATAAATAAACACAAGGGGCACAAAAAGCATTAGATTTTACATAACATCAACACCAAATTTATCTAGGTTTTAAATGCATAAACGAAAAGTTGATGAATTGAGGAAAACAAGTAAAAAAGGTCAAATTATGCAAAAACGAATCGATTTTTTGGCCGGGATTTTCACTTATGTTTATAGATTCTGGAAAAAAAAGATATTTTCAAATTTTTAATTTTCCAGTTAAAAAAAAAAACAAAATATCGTGTCTCATCCAAGATTAAAACCTAAGTTAACACAGCCTCGGGAAGTGCTCTTACCGTTGTGCTTTACTGATAAAAGTGGAAAGTAACTGAACATTCGGGAGTGGTTGAAAAATAATTCACAAACTAAAAAAACTTTGGTACAAAGAAATAAATGGAAGATGGAACAAAAAGATCAGTGAGTTAATAAAAACGAACTGCAAATGATTTAATTAAAAAAATTAGGGGGGATAATAAAAAAACCTATAATTTAATAAAGAAATCCCGAGAAATTCAAAGAAATTTACGTTTTCTGGTGCTTGGGGCCCCAGCCCAACCTACGTGGTCCCTAAGAATCGGTCTTTAAATAAACTTTACGCCTACTCTAACAGATAAAAAAGTGTTTATTTTCTCCATAAAAATGGGCACTAGTCTAGTTGTCTTTTTCTAATGCCAAATATTTAGGGATTGTCCTTTTCTGAAGAAAACACGCTAAACACACAAAAGTAGTACCATTCAGTTCTTTATTTTATACTATTTCCAAATATCATGGCCCCTTTTCTGAAAATACACCCACCCCCCTGATGGTCCGGGATATAGCCCTAGGAATATATTAAAAAATCAACCAATCAAATTCTCACTTTACAATATGAAAGAACATGTAAGAATATTACAAGAAAGAATGTCATCACAAGATTCGACACAATGATGAAATGTATTTATACAGTTATATATGGGACCTCAGGATGGGAAGGGGGTATAATGTCAAAAAGTGACCATGACACTTGGAAAAAGTCTAGCATGAAATTGAAAATTCTGGCTCAACTAACCCAGTTTTAATGTTTTCTTTAAATTAGCCCCTGAAACATCCTTGTCAGGAAGCAAATAATCTCTAAGAGCAATATTATGCAGTGAATATTCAAAAAATTTTGAAATTTAGGATCTAGAAGTTTCTTTATCTCTTTTATTTTTCTTTCTTCCTCTCTTAGATACCTCTTTTAGAGAAGCAAATACCCATAAAAAGTTAACTTGTGCTGCAAAGGGCCCCTACTTGTCCCCCTTAGTTACGCCACTGGTTTGATATATGGAAAACTGGTTAAAGTCGCTGCTCTTATACAGATTCTCTATCTAGCTAATGACTCTGGAGACGAAGCCAATAAATCTGAAGCTAGTGCCAGTGACTGTGAAGAAACTGCAAATGATGTTGAAGGTGAAGAGAATGAAATATTAAATGTGAGAAAACGAAGAATCAGCAGAAATAAACCACCAAAGCCAGTGAAAATACAAAAATTCAGTGCAAAATGGATAGAAGAAAAAGACTTGCAGGTCTGGCTGCAAAGATATCCAATGGATAGGACAAAATCTTGGTGTAGGTTTTGCAAAAAGATCATTACTGGTAGCCTATCCCATTTACGTAGGCATGCACTGAGGGAAAGTCACATATCCAAAGTTGTCTGTTTGAAGAACCAAGTGCGTATTGCTGATGACCAAACCAATGAGTTTACTTTATTGGGAGCAGCAAAGGAAAGAGAACTAATTAGCCAACAGGTGACAGCTTTAGAGTTGACAATGTCAGCCTGGGTAGCATCAAAATCCAAGGAGATGAGTATTATGGACAGCTTGCCCGAATTGCTGAAAAATTTATCCCTGATTCGTCAGTAGTAAAGCTTCTTGCATATGGAAGAACTAAAACCACTGGACTAATCAAAAACGTAATTGCCCCATATGCCATCAGCCAGCTGAGCTCAAGATTGGAAAAATTGCTCTTTTGGCTGATGGTTGATGAAAGCACTGATAAGTGTGGGACAAAATACTTAGTCATCATTGTTCGCTACTATGACAACACTACATGCGGAATCAAGAAAGACTTTTTGGCCATTCCAGAAGTTGGGGATACAACAGCAATGGGCCTTAAAAACTTGATCTATAAGACTTTAAGTGAGAAGAAGATGACAATAAAAAAACTGTATTGGATTTGCATCTGATAATGCAAGTGTGATTCTTGGGAAGAACAACGGCCTTGCAGCCCTCATAAAGAAAGATATTCCCTGGCTGGCTATTTTCGGATGCATCTGTCACAGTTTTGCACTATGCTCTGCTAGTGCTTGTGAGCAGTTACCTACAGAGATCGTCAGATTCAGCAATGATATATACACGTACGTATCGAATAGTGCCAAACGACTCCGTGAGTTGAGGAATTCCAAAAGTTCTGTGAAGTAGCCGAGCATGCACTCCTGTACCCATCTGCAACTCGCTGGTTAGCGTTTGAGGCCGTCTCTCAGAGGCTGGTGGAACAGTGGACTGCTCTGACGTTGTTTTTTGCCTTACCTGCAAATGAAGGTCGGGATCAAGCAGCAGTGAAGCTTTATACAGCTTTGATCGATCCTGAAGTCAAGCTTTATTATCTTTTTCTGAATTACGTTCTTCCTATTGTAAACGGCCTGAATCTTGAGTTCCAGAGTGCAGAAGTGAAAGTTCACAAACTTTTAAAAAGCGTGGGTAATACACTCTCCGAACTGGCAAGGAATTATATCAAAGACAAGCTTTTGGCCATACCTTCAGTCTTCGAAATAGATTTTTCAAACCCAAGAAACTTCAAAGCTATGGAGACGGATATACATTTTGGAGCCGAATTTGAGCTCTTTGCAATTGATCAGATTGAAATTCGGAAACTTCAAGACAGACAGCTAGCTGCAACAAAGAAAAATTGCCTTGCGTTTTATATCAAGCTGTGCTCTGAAATAAATCGAAGAGTAAACAGTGAAGACCCCTTGCTTCGAATGCTAGACTGGTTATCTCCAGAAACTGCTTTATCTGGATCAGTTCCTTCTATAATCCCTCTTTTCCGCATATTCAAGGACTGTTTCAATGTTTTGCTGGAAGTCAAAGCCCTAAACAGAGAGTGGAGGCAATTACCATTCTTGAAGAAAGAGCTAGGGGAAGGGGAAGTGTCAGTTTTGGAGTTTTGGAATTCAGTGTCCGCCCTCAAGGATGGTGCTGGGGACTCTGCTTTTGTTCACCTACCTATATTCATAAAGGGTATTATGTCGTTGCCTCATAGCAGCGCTTCCGCCGAACGTCAGTTTTCGCTGTTAAAGCTAGTTCGAACCCCCCTCCAGAACAGACTACTGCCAGAAACAATATCCAATATTATGCATGTCAGGAGGGAAGTACCAAATCCAGAGACTTGGGATATTCCAACAGAGCTGGTCAGGAGTGCGAGGAAGTGGAAGCGTGAGCTTAAATAATAGTTTATTACTGTAAAGGTCTGTAAATAAAATTCTCTTACTGAAGTTTGAGGGTGACGCCTTTAGCGTGTTGCCCCCGTTTAGTCCCATTTAGGCAAAATGGGACGGAAAATGGTAGTATTTATCACAATAAGTGATAAATAAAAGTAGCTTTTAAATGTAGTAGCTCTTAAACAGAAAAAGGGTTAATTGTCTAACTGATGATTTTTTTTTGTTTTTTTTTTCTTTCTTTTTTCTTTCAGGTTTTCACTCAGAAAAAAAACAGGCTTGATACGGATAACTGATAAACTTGTACAGATTTGTTTAAAAAAAACTGCACATCTTGACTACTTTTCCTGCTTCCAGTTTTCTGTCCTACTTTCCCAGAAAACTGATAGTCTGGACGCCCTATTACCCTACTAAGCAATTACGGACCATTCATAGTGAACATCCAGAGATAACTTCGATGATTTTGCTTGTAGTTGCTTCCCATACCAGTGGCCCTTTTTTGCCATATTGAAAGTCAGTGTTCAACTAGCTAAACAGAAATAAAAAATAAAAATTACTCTGGCTTATATGATAAGCCAAAGAGAAACTATGGTGCTAAAATGCCGTGTGTTGCACTTCGCACAGCACACAGCAAATTTTTAGGCAAAGAGTACTTTTCTGTCATGGTAGTACTTTTGAGCTAATCTGGGTAGTACCAGTAGTTTTGTTGAGGTGGCAACCCTGCTCCCCCCCCCCTCAAATTGGCACCAATAATTAATAAATTATTGCTGCAATAATAGAGATTGCATTTCAAAAACTAGAGCCAATGAAAAGGACAAAAATTACAAAGGGTTAACCTAGGTATAAACATACAACCACTCCTGGTCATAAGGAGACATGTTAAGAAAACAATTCTTACTTTATAATATGCAAAATTTTTGTAGTTAACATATTTTCCTGGGGGAGGGGTACCTTTATCTTCACTATTTTCCTTGTTTTTCCAGTTTTTCAATCACACTTTTCAATATTTTGTATTTTCTCTAAGTCTTGAAAATTGTTTATAAAACAGACAGCCAAGAGCCATCTAGCTAATCTAACCTAACCTAAATTTATTAATTTGAGCCTACTAGTATCTTTTTGTTTTATGGCAGTGATGGTGTCTAACTTTCATATATAGAATATTTAAAAATGGATAAATGCAGTCAAATATGTTTATTTTTTCACAATTTTGTTAAAAACAAATTGTACAATAGTGAGGATAAAGGTGCTTCCCTAGGATAATATGTTAACTTGGATTATTTTGCATATTAACAAGTAAGAATTATTTTCCTAACATGTCTCCTTATGACCAGGACTAGTTGTAAATTTATACCAATATACCCCCTCATGATCCTATATATAGCCCTAGAATATATAAAACTTAAAGAAAACAATGAAATACTTATTTTGTAATATGTCAAGGTTTCTATTAATCAGATTATCATGTTTCCTTCTATTGTTTTCAGCTTTTTTGAATCACTTCAAATGCCTTCATCAAATATTATGGTAAAATTCTACTTTAGCTACTTTTGGCTATCTTGGAATGGGTTTAGGTTAGGAAAATGAAACTTTCAGGTATGGGTCTACAGGCCAAAGAATGTCCTGGGAAGGTATTTTGAAGTACCTACCTCCACTCCTTCTCCCTCTAGAGGGTCCTGAAATTTGCCTACATGACAGGTCTATTACCCATTGAAATTTTGACAAAACAACATTTTACCTTAATTTTCAGTTATCAGTTTCTTTTTCTCTGGCTTTTGCTCTGAAAATGCAATTTTAGTTATTTGGGCAGAATTTTAAGCCATATCAATGTTTTATTTCCAGAACTTAGGAAATGTATTTGCATATCTTTGAAACCTTATAAATTGAGATTGAGCAAAGCTGTGAAGCTGAAAACCATTTTGTTATGCTTCATTTAAGCAGAAGATCTATTTTGCAAGGTTTCACTTCTATAGCTCACAGATTTTTAAAGGTCATCAAAGGTCAGGGCCCTCTAGAGGGAGAAGGAGTGAAGGTAGGTACTTCAAAATACCTTCCAGGGACATACTTTAGCCTGTAGACCCATCCCTGAAAGTTTCATTTTCCTAACCCAACCCCTTTCTGAGATAGCCTAGTCAAAAGTAGCTAAAGTAGAATTTTACCAATATTATAACCAAGTTCAGGTTAAACTAGCTTTCATTAGCCCTAAGTTGAGAAAGTGGAAACCCATTATAACAAAGGACCTTGGCTATGATGTAGGCAAAGGCTAGCCTATCACAAGATTCAATAAACAGAGAAATATGTCATTAGGGCTATATTTAGGAACATCTGGGAGGGTGAGTACACTGTTAGAACTAGAAGTAACCATGATGTGTGTAAAGGGCATAAAATACAGAATCTAGGCCAACAGAACTACTTTTATTTCATTAGCACATTTCTTTCAGAAGTGGTTAGGCTAACCACTGGATATTTAGACTAGGCCTATACATCCCAATCTTGTAAAACTGGAACTAAAGGAAATGTAAAGATAGCGGATGGAGAATACCTTGCCAAGGTACAGCTATTTTACCATTACCATCTATTAGTACCATTCAAAATTTCCTGGTTTACACCTTACAAAAGTGTATTTAGGAATCCAGTGTTTCCGCTAGCTCTTTTTTATGATCAGTTAAATGGCTGAAATTTTCGGTAGGAAATGTGCATATGGCGTTTCGGATTCAGTTGAGTTCCATAAGCCATTAGGGGCCACAAAAGTCTGGCTATCCACGTAACTGCACAAACCCGGCAACTTTTTCCGTCATAATCACTCACAGAACAAAGTACAAGATTGGAATTTCATCAAGATCTGAAATATTTTTTTGCTGGCCTGCAAGGTTTTCAAAAGTTACCTTTTTTGTGATGATTTTGTCCGCATTCCCTTTTTGTGATTTCCTTAAGGAAACAATTCAGCTTTAAAAAATATTTTACGAAACCATTTTAACAGATTCAGTAGGGATATTATGCAAGTATGCGCCAATTGTTGTAAAAATATAACATAGCTATTAAATAATAGTTTGAAAAAAAATTATAAAAAGAAGATGAAGTTCTAAGCTCATAGGAATCTGCAAGTTCAAAACAACCTTGACATAAGGACTAGAAAGACCCAGCCCGACATTTAACTTAGGATAAAATCAAATGATCTTTGCATTTCTGCCAAAAAAGGTTGTTGTTTTGCAAACTTGGCCAGACTCAAAACTTTTTTATTTCAATATTTGTCCTGACTGAAGGAGCTAAAAGATATCCAGGTAAAACAGGATTTGCAGGATTTGATCATTTTCAGATTAAAAGTATCCCATTGAAAAATCTGTGGTCTTGGGACTGCTTTCGGATTAATCTCCTTGTAAGTAAATAACTGAAAATCATCAAACATTGATATTTTTTGCGACAGATTGCTTAGTGATAATTCTTGGAAGCTTTGATCCTCCTCTTCAACAGCCGAGTCAGAAAGGCAGCTTATATTTCTTCTTATGATGGTCAGACTCGAACACCGTGAAGAACTTGAAGGATTGAAGAGCCGGTTTCGTTTCTCAAAAACAAAATAGAACTAATAATGAATATCACAGACGAAAAAAAAGTCGCAAATCCTGTTACATTGAAATTCGGGTCTGGCGACGTGTCGGCCTCAAACCAAGAATTTTAGCTTGTGGCAGAATTCTTTGGTGCTTTGAGGTAAACATCATAAAAGAAGGGTGAATATGACATTTTCAATATGATTTTTTTTTAGGTTTTCCTTAAATCATGTAACTGTGTTCTTTTACCAATAGACTGGCATTAAACTCCGTAGATCTATGAAAGCATCCGTAAAAGCGGAAACACTGTGGGTATCCTTAACTATTGAAATATCTATTAGGACTATCTAAACAAATCCATTGGCAGAAAAGTCCAATTTCAAGGGAGTGTAATTTAAGATTTAAAAGTACTCAACTATTTACGAAGTGACTAAACGTTTTCTTTAGTTACTTGGTGCCTTACCCCAGGATAAATTGTGTTTTGGGCAATATCTAATGGAGGTATCAATAAATCGGGCTAAGTACGAGAATAATATTGCTATGTTAAAGGTAGGAAATGAGGTTCATAGCTGGATTCGTATTAAATGAGCAGTTGAGCTGGGTTGGGTTTTATCCCCATTTAGAGGAAATACTGCAATGGCAGTATAAAAGTAATGGTCCCGGAAACCAGTTTAGCACAAGGACCAACACATCTTCTCAAGTGCACACCGAACACTTAAGCCGGCTTAAAATCGGACAGCAAGAAGTCTCTAGGACCTCTAGTATGAATGGAGGCTATGTGTGATCATAGGCCCATCTTAGTCACGACATAGTTTTCAGCACTTTGCGATGCTCTTCTATCAACAAGAGTCGGAATCCTGCACAGACAGTCTCAAAGCTATTGCTTCTAACTCATTATATATTCATGCCTACAAATATTATGCTACCATGGGGAGGCATCTGATAGTAGATAAATCAGCTAGGAAGAGGTTTTCAGCACGAAAACGCCTGCCAAAGCAGAGCAATTCCAGAAGAATTATTCATTAATCAGAATCCTCTGCGAATGCTATGCCGTTTACTAGGCTTTAGTTTCCTCGAGAGGATCCACTCCTCCAGTGGGAATAGAGTTGACTAGAAGGTTTCGAGTCTTGCGGGTACCCCAACCGGGTCAAGGCAGTCCTTTTCAGAGATAGTTGTCCATATATTTGGATCTTACGCCCTTCAGCAGTTGTCATCCTTTAGAGAATTCCCCCACGATGGTGGTTTGCGTCACCATGCGTTTTAATTCACTACTGGGAGAAGGTTTTTAACTCATGGGACATGTGACCTGCTGAGTGTACATTCGAGGAGTCTTCTTCCTCCTCCGCCAGTATTCAGAAGCATAAGAACATTAATGTCTGTCCCGGAAAGACAAAAGAAAAATTTTACAGGGAAGACAAATCGTCATTCAGAGATCAAAGTGCAGACACTTACTGCACTAAACTTGACAAAAAATCTCAAACTTTTTAGTTTATTTTTTACACAAGTCAATACTTGACTATCCTAGTTGTCACTAAAAGTTGACCCTTAAAGACAAAACAGTAAGCCTAGTTGACGCTTCCTTCTTCGCAAGGGGTGGACTAACTGCCTCGGGCTCAGAGCCAAAAGCTAATCATATTTAAAACCAGTGGCGTAATTTCGTCGAAATACTTTTTTTTTGGGGGGGGGGGGAGGGGAGTTGGAGCCAATTTTCCCAAATCAAATGAAAATGACAGTAAAAACTAAAAATGATCCATTTGTTACCATAAAGCTACTATTTAGTACTATAAAGGTACTTATAGTAATATAATATTATTATATAATATTATAAAGGTAATTAGGTACTAAAAAATTTATTTGTCACTGATGATGCTTGAATTATGAAGGTTTATGTTAGTTTTGACAATATTTTGGAAGAAACTAAATTTCAGCTACGGGAGGAACTAGGGTTAGGGAGGGGCAGCTGCCCCCCCCCCTACCCCATAGAAAATTACGCCCTTGTTTAAAACCACTAAGAAAGTCCACAGTAGTATAGCCTTCTGGCTAAATCTGTACCCTGTACTCAGACAGAGTCCTGTAACTTTGAACGATAACACAAGATACTTGTATCATTGGGTTTATTAGTCGCAGATATTCAACTATAGAACGACAACAATGTTGTCGTTATTTATTGGAACTTCAGAACCGTGCTGCACTTCCCACTTTCCTTAAATCTCTACTTTCGATATCCTTCCACCCCAATCAGGAACGATCTACTTTTTGTTTGGCCCTAGACGGTTGGTCAGCAAGGACAGTCGTTGGGAATCTGTCATCCATCATCCGCAGATCATGCCCTAGCCATCTCATCCTTCCTCTTATTATAGCCCTAGAAAGCGGAATTGAAGCAAATTTTTCACACAGCTTACTATTTCAGTTACGGTCAGTGAGTCGGGTATTTAAAACGATTCGTAGGCAATATCTCGGGAATATGTCTAGCAGTTCTTCTTCTGTTTTTCAGAACAATACTTGACCACTGCCATCACTGTAGCTCCAAATATTCTAATCTTGGTTCGCAAACTTAGCTTCCTATTCTTCCAAATTTTTTTTTACTGTGAAAAAACACCCTGGGCTAACTAACCCCCAGTTACTTTTATTAACATGTTATTATTACATTATTGTTAAGTATATATATATATATATATATCTTTTGCAATAATAATATTTACTTTTTAATGTTTAAAACTGCTTGTTTTTAAGGTATTTCTTTATAAATCTGTAAAATAAATAATAAGCATCTTTTGAACTAATTCTAGAGGATAATATCCATTTCAAAATCTAGTCTTTTTTTCAAAATCTGGTATTCATTTTGGTCTCAAATTCAAAGCCTGGCCTGAGCATATGACTTTATTTACTTATTTGGAGGTATTTTATACATAATATTATTTGGTTTTGAATGGGGGGGACTCAAAATCTATTGTGCCCCATGTACGAGTTAAGCTTGCTACACCACTGTTTGTATCCAATTGTGTAGAAATAAAATGTTGTTATATTTAACAAGAAAAAAACTCATATGAAAGTATATTTGGTTTAAAGAGGAGGTGATCCAAATTTGTGGATTAAATAAAGTATCTTGGATATATTTTTCAAAGTAATAGAATATAGTATTTGCTTAGAAGATAAAGGAATTTTTAAACCGCGGAAGAGCAGCAATATTTAGAATTTTTTGGAATAAAATAATGGGTAAAGTATAAAAGGGTTTTGCTATAAAGAATTCTGCCAATTCTACATTATGGAGCAGAAATTTGGGGACATGAGAAACCCGTTCAGCTAGAATTATTTTAATTGGAGTACTTAAGAGATTGCATGGGCTGCATAGCACGGCCCATTCTCTATTTTTAAATAGTGATCTTGGTCTATGACCACTAAAAACATACAGGCTATTCTCAGTGATCAATTTTGGTTGAGAGTTGTTCAGTTACCGAGGATTAGGTTGCTTAAGGCAACCTAACCTAACCTGGTCAGCCTGGTCAAAATGTCTGTGACTCTAGGTGGGCGTCCGTCTCCAAAAGTTATTTTGGACGTAATCATTTGTCCCCAGGCCGTAATCTAAGTCTATACCTTAGCTACAACCTAGGGCACGAGTGACCGTGCAGAATTACACATCCTTCTATACTCCTACCTCATTCATAAGTATCATCATCCCGCAAGCGGGATTCTCACATCAATATTGATCCAGCTCGGGCCAGTGCCCTAAGGGGAGTGGGCCGTATCTTAGAAACATTTACTTAAGGAAATAATAAAAATAGGAAAAAAAAACCTCTTAGAACTATGTAGAAGAGGGTCCTAAAAAGCTGATGGTTAGGTGAGAAACCACCAGCCATTCTTTCTCTTTCTGGAGAGCCTGTCCTAGCCACTCCTCTCTCCGGAAGCTAGGTTTCAGCTATAATTTCCAGCACCCGTGTGTCCAAATCCAGTCCCGTCCTGGCTGCAGGCTTACCGCAGGAGACCCCACGGATATAGCTCAAACTCCACTCTTGCAGAAGAAGGCTTTTCTCAGTGAGGCTATCCCCGACGGCCACGGTCACCCACGCGGCCCGAACCTCCCCTAAGGTCCAGCCCTACCGTGACCGGTCCTCTGTATGGGAGTGAAGCAAACTTATTACTGGCTTGTTGGGTTTAGCGGAACAGAGTCCTTGAACAGAACAAGTCCGTCCAAGGTCCAACCTTCCAGGAGTCTTGAATGAGATTCGCGATCACCGTTTATTGCGGTTTAACTCAAGAGCATACCCCGTGAGCACACTAGGTGTACTCTGTAAACTCTGGGCAGTGCTTACCAACAAAAGCTTATAAAAAAGGAAATGATTTGTAAACAAAATATTGGGGCTGCCCAGGGACCGCTACTGATCAATGTTCACAAATACTGCATTACTACCTAATGCAGGCTATTTATTCATACCACTACTCAAATATGCGAAAACACTACTAATGAGAGACAGTGTGCTGTTGGTGTTGCCCTTTCGGAAACCGGTGGCTCCGAATGTTGCTCTGCAACCTCAACATAACGATCAATTCCTTAGTTTTTTGTAAGATGTTAACCTTTGCAAAAACTACGAGGTGAATTAAGCACTTTGTCAAGTTTTGAATTGGCGCATCTCCACCCACCCCGAACCCAAGCACAATCGGGATGATCTCAACAAACTTGATTTCTTCTAGCCCAGGTATTCGTAACTGGGTTCTGAGCCAGAGCAATGATCCATAGGTCTGTAGAGGCCTGTAGCTTGCGCAACTGGACCCTCAGGAATATCATAACTCTTTTGTAAATAAAGTGCAGGCCAAGACCACCATCCCTGGTTCTCGTGTATAGAAAACTGCACGCAGTTGATTTAGGAGGCGAAGCACCGTCTTAACGAAAGAACGCCAGACCCTATCGTACCACTCTATCCGTCTTGTGTTAAAGTCAGCCACAGATATGTAATAAAACGGGCATTGAACCAGGAGCTTCACCAGACTTATTTTCTGTGCCCCTTTTAGGAGGACTCTTGCTATCTTGGCTAGTGAAGACGTGACATCAGACTCTCTGACAACACAGTTCCTATCCGGCCGTGCCTGAGCCCCGACATAACTCAAAGTCCCAGTTACACTAACGGTCGGAACACGTACAGAATCTTTCTCCTGCAAAGCCTCCTGCTTTGTACTTACGGAAGTGCTAATCAGGTTCCCCAGACCTTATGACTCTTGGCTTTCCCCTGCCACTCTAAACACAGTATGGCACTTACCCAGAAGGATTCGTAGCTACCGACTACTAAAAAAAGTGATCAATTCGTCCATTAATACTTGAGCCCCATGATGGGACTCCGAAATAAGTAGCAAATCATCGGCATACCCTATGGCAGCAACCTTTACACCACCACATGTGAATCTAACACCTTGAGTAACGGTGGTTCTCTGATTCACGATGGTAAGGAATTTGTCAATAACCAGGTTAAACAGGATGGACTAAGGGGGTCAGTCCCCTTGTTTGACACCATTCCGCTTTGTAATGTGATCAAATTGCCGTATTCCCACACTCAGCCGTGTTTACACCTCCAAGTACAGGTTGTCAACAATTTTGACCAGTGATAGCTCGCTCTAAAGCGCTTCAACGCCCTCTGCACACTACTGTGCTGCACAAAATTGAACACTTTTATTGAGGCTACCGCCACAATGGCAATTATCCTCTTTGTATCCCGCTGAGCAACTCGTAGGTATTGAGCCTATTAGCAAATATTTTCGTATACAAGCGCAAAAGGCAACTTGCAATAGTAATTGGCCTAGACTTCTTTGCTGGTAAGCCGGGCCCAGGTTTTTTGGGACTAAGGTTGTTCTACATGGCTTCAGACAACTAGCGACTTTATAATACCCAATGAAAGGATTCGAAGGAGTAACCCAAATTTAGAGATCCAGCTCTTTGAGTGCGGTATATTTTAGAAAATCCGACCAAGGGGCTGAATTTTCCTCGAAAGAGTTGAGTGTCCTACCCACTTCTTTGGGGGAAATCAGGCATGTCACTTCTGTTCCCAGCTTGTTTACTGAAGGGCAAATCCTTCCTCATCCCTGAAAGGTCTGATTCACGAAGACCTTATACTCATTGAGGAAGACATCCTTCTCAGTGGCTGTGAGATTTTCCTCCTCTCTCGAACCCACACACGTGTAGGATCACGTCTAAGCAATCCTTCTCACTGCATTTGAACCTCTACCATTCGAAATCTCCTCTCTTGAGGTCACTCCTTCTGTACTCTTCGTTTGGCATTGGCAGATTGTTGTCTGTTGCCATAACCTTCCCCACCTCTTCCGTCGCCGCCCATCATACGCTCCTTCCTTCCACTTTTGAGGTATCTGTCTGAAAATTCCCTATAGAGTGCATCGACAGATATTTTACCTTCAAAAGCATGGAGGGTGGTGGTCCTGAGGCTTCTTGCTTCAAGGGTCGCTCCTTCAATTTCTGGAATTGAAACCTCGGCGTGGTTTCTAAGCACAGCCTGGTCTCCATCGGCTCAATGTTCCTGTACCTCTTTTAGGGTGGAGGTACCAGATTGGCCCGACTGTCAGTTGCCCAACGTCGAACGTCCTCCAGTATCTTTAGGTACACAAGTCACTGTCGGACCTTCTTTACTGCCTAATCCGTCCTCCCCGGCAGTTTCAAAGCAATGTACTGATTATTTTTAATCCGGTTTCCGACTTCCACCTCCATGATTGCGATTCGCCTTAACTCATCGTCATTCCATCGAGCCCACTTAATTTCCGCAAATCTCTCATTATTTGCGACCGGGTTCTGGTGCTGGATGTGCTACCACAAACCCGATGCAGATGTAAAGCTCTTACCAAAGCTATTGCAACACACCTTAAATTGCCCTCGTTCTCAACTCTGGTTTGGATAGTGGGTCCCAAAGGACCCGGCGTTCCAATGACACCAGAGTTCCCTAATCCATTCCCTGCTGCACTTTCTATGTCATTACCTAATACATTCACTCCACCTGCATTCCCCCTGAGGTTCAGCGACCTCTCGCGGGCTAGAACCTTGGTAGTGCAGGAGGTGACCCGCCACCCTCGATACTTGATCAAAGGTATGCGGACAATTGGGCACTGCAAAGTCACCCTACGCACTTGATGCCTCTAAGCCAAATGCTCTACGAGGAGCTTATAGGTCCCAAGCCTGACTCACAGCTAGGACACTTTCTCAACCTGTAGATGAGGACATAAAGCTGGTCTGTTTCCGTACTTTCACTAGCTTCACTCCATTCCAACAGAACTGAGCGCTCCAGAGGATTCTGTTGGATAAATTGCTCTTTATTTTCGCTACTCATCATTTCGAACAGGTGATATTACGGGTGCAACAACCCTGATTGTTACACCCGGGCAGTTTAAAGATATGCCAGACCTGTCATGCCAGACCAACGGTACATCTTTAGTAGTTGTTGCCTCTGACTGGAAACATTTAACCATCCCTCCGTCAACAGGTGGGTGAACTAGGGCTGAGGGTAACCCTGGCCGTTCCCTCCCTTCCTAGAGGCCGCCTTGCAAACTGACGCCCATCCTACCACGGATGACAAGAGTTAGGGCTATCCACAATGACGCTCCATGGATCACTACACGGATGCAGAGAGTTAGGGACTTCGCGATACCTACATGGAGGTCGGAGCTGGGATGCCACAGATCCAGGACGCGGAGACCATGTACCCCAGCAAGCTGGAGCTGGGCATCTTAAGCGGTAACTTTTCCCTTGACGAGCAGTCCTTTGACCTAAGAGCGATCACCGGTGCGACCTCTGATCCCGTTGCCCCTAAATCGCCAGATCGGAAATGGCTACACCCGCCCTCTTTCAGCGCATCATCCCTGTGGTGCCCTATTCGAGGACGACTCACCTTCTATCCATTATGGGATTTCCAGAAGAGTCGCTCAGTAGACGCCCGATTAAGAGAAGCTACCAAATGTTTGCCATGATAGTCGAGTGTAAGGTCCCTAATCCCGCCTATGGAGAACCATCATAATGGACGCCTCCCAGGAGAGTGTCAAGCTTAGGCCTCACTCCAACGGTAGTAAGTAACCACTCCTCTCAAGTTTGCGCGCCAAGAGAGTCATTGTTAATCCCGCTGTTCATCCATGCAGTTTACCCAAACACTTGGAAAACTATAGGTCTCTCCATTCACCCGCGAGTCTATGGGACTTGTCGCTCATGTGTCAATCCTAAACCACGTAGTCCGCTCGAGATTCTAAGCGAGCGAGCCTATTCGGCTTAGGTCACTTGTTCGCCTGTGTATCCAGTCAACCCAAAAATCGTGATCATCCCCATTGCGAATCTAATAGGCTTTCCCAGTAGGGAAAGATCATATAATGAGAATCAATATCAGTTACCCAATGACCTTCAAAGTCCTCTGGATGTGGTCAGTCATAAATCTATGATAACCTTTTATTGGGATCTCTGCTTGCCTTAAAATGGCTCATAGAAACTCAAAGACTATTTGAATTACCCTTATTACATGACTATCTACCTTATTTCTGCCCTAGGATGGATGTATGATAGATTAGGCCCGTTTTTTAGCACTAAGATCTTACATCTAAGATCTTACATCTTTCTGCAAAGATTATCGTTTTTAACTCCTGTTTGTTCTAAGATCTTACAAATCACTGATATTAGCAAAAAGTGTGAAGACCGCCACTGTTCTGTCATATAAAACAATGATGAGAGAACTTTGATGACCTACTCATCATTGTTCTCAGACCGCTGATCAGAGCAGAATGATGAAAGACGTTTGCACAAAAACGACCAAAGATGTAAGATCTTTGTTCAAAGATTTCACTTTTAAGTGTTTTCTGACAAAAGATGTAAGATCTTAGCACATTCATGAGTGAAAAAACGCCCCTATTATCTTGCTACAGTGATGACAGTAGTCAAATATGGCCCTGAAGCATGGGCGCTTCAAAAAGCGAATGAAGAATTGCTAGATGTATTCCAGAGAAATTGCTTAAGGATTGTTCTGGGTACCCGGATGACTGACCGTATTTCAAACAATAGGCTGTACGAAAAATGTGGTTTTAATACCGCTCTCTAGGGCTATAATGAAAGAAAGGTTGAGATGGCTAGGGCACGTTGTGCGGATGAAGGATGACAGATTGCCGAAGATTCTTCTTTTCGACCAACCGTCTAGGGCTAAACGGAAAGCAGGTTATCCTCGTCTGGGGTGGGAGGACGTCATAAAGAAAGATTTAAAGGAAATGGGAACTTCGTGGGAGGGTGTAAAAAGGGAGGCTTTGAATAGATTGGGATGGAGGAGGAGCGTGCATAGCTGTGTTGGCCTCAGGCGGCTTGGTGTTGCGGTGAGTTGTTAGTAGTAGTAGTAGTAATTAATGACATCGTTTGTATACAATTCGGAAAAAAAACTTATGCCAGACATGCCCTTCATTCAGACTATTTGTCTTTTTCCCCAATTAGCAATGGCTCTTAACTTTTTCATCACAGTCCAACAACTTGATTTTGATTCAATTTTATTTAAAAAAAAAAAAAAAAGGATTCAAATTATGTCTTTACCCTATAGGCTATTATTACAGAAAAACCTATAGATTAAACCAAATTCACCATAATGATTATATATATATTTTGAAATATTGTTAAACGAAATTAATTATTTCAAAATATATGCCGATATGTGTTTGCGTTTCATGTCACTGATATTATTCTTCGTGTAGCCTATGTCATATAGATTTTTTTTTCTCTAGCATCCTCCTGTTGAGTCATAATACCAATGAGCATAGCTTTAATTGACTACCTGAAAGAGGAAATGAATAGAAAAAAGTACTGGTAAAAGTTGCATTTTTACTAAGTAAAAATACAATTTTATGTGGTGTTTTGGTGCTTCATGGCCATGAGGAACAATCTTTTACAACGAAACAATGAAAAAAGTCAGAACCACTTTTTTTGGCATCACAGTGCATGTTTCCCATTATAAATGTGCTATTTAAAAGCTATTTCCTTCAAAAATATTTTCAGTATTATTCTATACGAGTGGCATATTTCGGATATTGTAAATTTTTGCTTCGTTTTCCCATGATGATACCGAAACAGTAATATAATGGATAGATTTTACCTTATTGATATACTATCTCAAAAAAATGGACTGACTGAAGATTTATCTTTGAAAACTTTGAATTTTATTTCTGAATATAACCCTCTTTTTCATTTTCTCCTTCCTGAAGTTGGTTAAATTTACTTTAGTATTGTCATTTTTGTCATTAAGCCATTTTTGTGTCGTTTTTGCTTCATTTTCTTTTCATTTCTTTGTCCTTTTACTCCACATTGTGGTTTTTACGTTTTGTGGGTTATTTATATTATTATTATTGTTGTATTTATTATCATTTTATTTATTTATTACAGATAGTTTCGCCCAGTTTGAACTTTACTGCTTGTAATTATATTATATTAAGCACAAATTGATGCATTAGCCTTGGAATTTTTTACAGTCTTTGTGTAAGAAGTTCAAACGAAATGTTCTACAAGCTTTCTTGGAAAAGATTATTCTCTATAAACTCCAAGAAAAATTAAAAGTACTTTATTGCAAGCCCGCTGCATCAAAATCGAGTAACGACCCCAAGATTCAATTCCTTCTGGTACATTACCCCAATACCCCCAGCTTTTCTTTGTTGCGTATCAGGTTACCATTTTTTCCTTCTATATTGAAATTACAAGTGTGAGATAGCGTAGAATTTTGAAACCTTACTAAGGGTTCTTGTCACCTTGCTGATATTTGATACCAAATTGTGTCTGTCCGCTACAGGCTTCATCAAGTCTCTATTGAATGGTGTTCAGTTTTTTGTTATACGGATAAGCAAACACATTGAGAAACATCACAAAATCTTATTCTAAATTCTAAAATTATAAATACAAAAATAGTATTGTTACTAAGAACTTTTTTTGAAACATCCCTACGGTAAACACTAGCTTGGCTTAGCCACATACACAGGCAAATATTTTGGAGAGCGCACAGTTTCACCACAGCTCCCATAATATGAAAAATTGAAGAAAAATCTGGATATTCGGGGGGGGGGGGGTCAAGTTTCAATTGAATTTTATTCAATAAATTTTATTGTATGGACAAGTAAATGCTTTTTAAAAACTTAAAAAGCTAATTTAAATGACCGATTTTTTCTTTATTTCCGCCAACATTGCTCCGAAATGAATTTATTATGCGAATGTATATTAAAGGAAGTTTGAAGAAAAAAATGAGTGTTTTCTATATATGAAATATTTCCGATGCAAGATTTTTTCAATGCATTGAAGATTCAAAAGAAACACTAAACTGTTTAACTGTTAAATATTTAAAATTCAAATCGCCTCTTATTAGAAATTAAATAAAAAAAACAAGTTTTTTAAACTGAAAGTAAGGAGCGACATTAAAACTTAAAACGAACAGAAATTATTCCTTATATGAAAGGGGCTGTCCCCTCCTCAACGCCTCACTCTTTACGCTAAAGTTTTTTATTGTTTTGAAAAATAAAGTTGTGAAACAGAGTCAAACTTTAGCGTAAAGAGCGAGGCGTTGAGGAGGGGAGAGCCCCTTTCATATACGGAATAATTTCTGTTCGTTTTAAGTTTTAATGTCGCTCCTTACTTTCAGTTTAAAAAACTTGTTAATTTTATTTAATTTCTGATCGTTTTTTAGTTAATACAGCTTTTGTTTTGGCTCGCCATCATTGAATAAGTAAACAAAATTTGCATAAAAATTTTACTTTTCTTTTGCAAAATGGCTGTCTCTAAATTTGGTTCTGACGTAATTTACAAATTAACTTACGTAACGAACTTCTATATTCGTATATTTTTCGTCTGGCAAAAAATACAAAGTTGCAGATTTTTGCAGATATGAGCTTGAAACCTATGTTGTAGGGTTTTCTGATACGCTGAATCTGACGGTGTGATTTTTATTAAAATTCTTTCACTTTTAGGGGATGTTTTCCCCCCTCTTTAGAAAATCAGGTAAATTTTCTCAGGCTTGTAGCCTTTGATGAGTAATACTAAACTTAATAAAATTCATATATTTAGAATCAGCATTATAAGCCCATTCTTTTGATACATTTATTGACATCAAAGTTCCGTTTTTAAAAGTTTCGATTACTATTGAGCCGTATCGCTTGTTTTTTTTATTGTTTTTTTTTCTTATTACGTATATGTTATTACATATATGATGGGGTTCTCCCCTTATTCAATACCACGCTCTTTACGTTAAAAGTTAAAAAAAAATTAATTCACAAACCCCTGAATCACAAAGGCCGTTTAATTAGAATAAATAGCTCTTTTGAAAGCACTAAAAAAAAACTGTAGCGTAAAGACCGAGGTATTGACTTGGGGGAGAACCCCCTCATATACGTAATAATTTCTGTTCATTTTAAGTTCTAATGTTGCTTCTTACTTTCAGTTGAAAAAACTTGTTTTTTTAAAATTTAATTTCTGATCGTTTTTTAAATAATGATTGGAAATACGGCGCCCCCTTCATAGAAATGTCCCTTACCCCAAAGAAATATCCTCCACGGAAAGATTCTCCCGATAACCCCCTCCTCCAGCCCCCCCCCCCCCCCCCACCAGAAAAAAATTCTTCCTGAAAATGTCTGTATGCTTCCCAATAACCAATACAATATGTAAGCAATGGGCAAAGTTCATAACTTGCAGCCCTTCCCCTGGGAACTGTGGGGGATTAAGTCATCGTAAAAGACATATTTATTAGATTTTCGACTATGCTGAACAAAATGGCTATCTCAAAATTTTAATTGGGTGACTTTGAAGAAAAAAATGAGCGTGGGAGGGGGCCTAGTTGCCCTCCATTTTTTTGTCACTTAAAAAGGGCACTAGAACTTTTAATTTCCGTTCCAATGAGCCCTCTTACGATATTCTAGGACCACTGAGTCAATACGATTACCCCTGGAAAAAAAAACAAACAAATAAACACGCACCCGTGATCTTTCTTCTGGCAAAAAATGCAAAATTCCACATTTTTGTAGATAGGAGCTTGAAACCTCTACAGTAGGGTTCTCTGATACGCTGAATATAATGGTGTGAATTTCATTAAGGTTCTATAACTTTTGGGGGGTCTTTCCCCCTTTTTTCGAAAATCAGCCAAGTTTTCTCAGGCGCGTAACTTTTGATGGGTAGGATTAAACTTGATGAAACTTATATATTTGAAATCAGAATTAAAATCTGATTCTTTTGACGTATCTATTGGTATCAAAATTCCGTTTTTTAGAGTTTCGGTTACCATTGAGCCGGGTCGCTCCTTACTTACAGTTCGTTACCACGAACTGTTTGATTAAACCAAAACTGCAAGTTCCTATTTTTGCCATCCAACATTTTTGGATAGAGAACTGAGAGTAAAGGGGGATAAGTTCTTTCCAAGCACTTATCTTAATGAACAACAACTCGAGTTATTTTTGTTGGGTGTAGGAAGCAGTAAATTAATCCCATGTAAATATTTTCACTTGATATTCAAAAGCACAGGGTTCTCTCGGAGAAGATTTTCCAATTTTCACCATCCTCCTTAGAAAGGGGACAAGCATAACCCTTCAGGAGTCACACTCTTTCTATTAAACATCTATTGACTGCTCTGGACTGGAATTTTATTTACCCTATGCTGTATCGATCCACAGGAACCTTGCCCGATAAATTAAATTTAAAATAACCTTTCTCTCTAAAACTTGATTTGGCCGGATTATAATAATAATAATTATTATTTATTTATTACCCACAAAAACACTATACAAGTATTAAAATGAGGAGAAAACAATTAAATACATACAAAAATAATGACTGTAGAAAAAAAAACATTAATTAAATACAAGAAATTAAATAAGCACACACACAAAAAGAACTATAGAAAAATAAAAAAAAATCAACATTAGATACACACAAGAAGTGAAATTCACAAAAAAAGAAAGCACAGTGTTTCAATGTTTTTGAATTACCAACCAGCTTCAGCCAATACTGGAATTACTCGACACTCTAAAATATATGTAAATCTGTAGGTAACTTTCAAAATCTGTGTATATATATTCTAAACAACTTTCTAAATCTGTTGGTAGATCACATGGGGCATGACCATCATTCCATAAATAAGGCATCCCAACTCTTTCTAGTAATGACTTAATCTGACAATGGTCCCGACATTTTCAAACTATTGCTTTAACATTTGTACATACGCAGCTCTGTCTAGTCTCTCTGCGTTTAGATTAGATATCTTCAATCAAAATCTGAACATCAAAATATACCTACGAAGCTTTAAAGAAAACAAGCCCATATCTCAAAGCCCATATTTAGAATTTACGAGTGGGATGAATGATGCATTTCAAACACTATTTTATATCACTGGAAGTGCAGATACTACAGTTGTTGAGGCGCTTCTACGTCCCGAGCAGGGTTGCCACCCTGGCCTGGAAAAATTTACTATATCTGAGAGGAAAAATTTACTAAATCGCATATGTTTTTACTAAATTCTCAAAAAAAAAATTTTTGCACCATCAAGTATCGATTTTTACTATAGGACGATAATCAATAGCATTTATTCAATCTTTTTTCCTTTTTCTTGTTTTTTTTTTTCTCTTTTCCTTTTTTCTTTTGTTTTCATAGTATGGTTGAAAATTCCGGAAACCTATAAGTTCAAAAATCCTTTTTTTTGGGGGGGGGGGATTATTTGGATTTACTACTGGATAGGCGTCATCACAGTTTATAGATAATTCTATAAACTGTGGGCGTCATATTCCAAATGCGGTGTATCCAAGATGTCAAACAATAGTCTGGAATCCCGGATTCTGGAAATCCTGCTGATGAAGCCCGGATTTAAATATATATGGGGTCTTCAGGTCATAAAATTCAGATATATTGAAAAATTAAAAACAATCAACGAAGAAAAACAGCTACAACTCATATTCACGAAGCAATTCAATCGATGGAGTGATTAGAATCTGAGGTGTGTTTGGAAGTGACAGCTTTTGAAACTTGTCCCCCAGTTTCCGTTTTTAGGTTTGAAATCTAAACCCTTCAATTTTGCATCTTTAAGAGGAAATTTGCAAGTTTTAAAACACTAATTGGATTGGTCTTTAAATAAGGGATAAGCTGCTTACAAAGAATTCTGGCAAATTTTAAAGCAATTAATTTAGGATTTTTTTTTGAACTGATTTTTTCTGGATTTACTCTCGTTCGTATTCAAGGGAATCAGAACCAATACAATTTATGTCACTTCAAAACGGAAATGACGTAATCGGCTACCGGTTTAGTTGTAAAATTATGTAAATTAAAAAGTGCACCTCGAATTGGGCTAGGGCTGTCAAGAAAAAGAAAACTTATATAACATACAATAATTAGTTTAAAAAATTAACATTGTGTCAATAGTCTCCATGTCAGGCAAATCATACAAATTAAAAAGTAAGAAGAAAAATATGTAATCAGAATTAAAAAAAAGTCACCCTTAAAAGGCTTTGATCGTCCTCGGCCTCATCCGAATATAAAGTATCCACTAGTGTCGAATTCTGACTGAAGGGAACTACTTGTTTCCATTTCTTGATAGCCCGAGCCAATTCGCTGATGGGGATCACACAGTCATGTACTCCACTTGAAGACCTGAGAACAAGTTGCTTCGTTTTCATCAGGGACGAAACACTCAAGACATTTAGCCTATTCCGGTTTTTAGTTTTGATGACCGACAAAATCAAGAACTGTCTCTCTGCTCCAGAACTTGAATGGGGCAAGCTTCAGAGTCAGAAAGAACTTGGGCAAGTATGGAAAAAGTTCGTTTCCAGCAGCGTCTTTAAAAAGGGACAGAGCTAACTAACAAACGTAGCAGCTGTTATGAGACTCTGGGAAAATTTTCTGAAAACAAATTAAGCCGGCATACCAGTCCTGATTTTGAATAGTTTAGCTTTCGAAGCGAGTATCAAGAAGAAGCCTAGAGATAAGTAGAGATTTTTAAGCGCTAGGGTTGACGCGAAACCGCAAAAATGAGAGCAATAGTAGTCATAATATGTAACATAATCGAAATCAGATTTTGTAATGAATGGGCCCTAATTTTATTCCCTGTATTCATGGAAAACATAAAAAGTTTTGTTTACTACAAATCATGTCTTTTTACTAGATTTCGGGAAATTTACTAGATCCTCTAAATTTACTAGATTTTTTTTTTTATTTTACTAGATCTAGTAAAATCCTACTCACGGTGGCAACCCTGGTCCCGAGTCTCTGCTCCACGTTCAATCACTGGTGTTGAATAAGGAATACAGGGGAAAAGTTTAATTTTCATGCTGACTCTAAATATCCGTAAGAAAAATCATCAAAATTAGTAGAATGACGCAAATTGTTGAGTTTTTATTTTATTTTGTGAAACAATAGAAGCGGCTCAATCTTGACGAACAGTACAACATGTTTCTTTTTACAACCCTGCATCTCTTAAACCGAACCTTTAAATCCCCGCCTAAAAAAATGCAACTGTATCAAATGAATTCAAAATACCCGTGTGGAGGAAGAAAGCCATCAAATAAATAAAAACAGTAAGTTGATAATTGTAATTGCTTTATTTTCTTTCTGCTTTTCAAAAGGATTAGAACCATTAAAAAATAAACCATTAAACGATTGTTTTATTTAAAACCAGTCCGTTTCTTCAAACCGGAACAATTAAGTGCATTTATTTTTTCTGCGTTCCAGAATAAAAAAAAAAAAACACTTATATGTCCATAATCCCCATATTTATTTAAAACCAGTCCGTTTCTTCAAATCGGAACAATTAAGCGCATTTATTTTTTCTGCGTTCCAGAATAAAAAAAAAAAAACACTTATACGTTTGAAAATGTAAGGTATCATTTAAACAAAAGTTAACCTTTAGCATAAAAAATGAAATATGAAGATTATGGACTGCAAATTAGCTTAAATCAAAGGTAACTCATATATATATAATATATATATATATATATATATATATATATATATATATATATATATATATATATATATATATATATATATATATATATGATATATATATATATATATATATATATATATATATATATATATATATATAATATATATATATATATATATATTATATATATATAATATATATATATATATATATATATATATATATATATATATATATATATATATATATATATATATATATATATATATATCTATATATATATATATATATATATATATATATATATATATATATATATATATATATATATATATATATAATATATATATATATATATATATATATATATATATATATATATATATATTGAGATACAATTCTGGCCAGTATTTCTCCAGTTTATGTTGATTTTCATTGTAAGCACAAAACGTTATCTGCGTGACAACTTGTCATTAGAGATGATAGATCTCATAATAGACTTTTCAACATTGTATTACCTATCTTGTAATCTTTGTTCTTCGGTAATTTGACAGTAATTTGAGCCCAAAATTGTATATTTCTGTCACAGAATGGTGCAAAATAGTATGCTTAATGACCGTATCTTTTGTCGTGGCAGTAGGTCGAGTTATATACGAGCTGTGTGGGGTTGTATAATATGGAACTTAAGTTTGAGCCATGCAAATTTTGTGTTTGAAGGACATTGTTTGGATTCACATATGTGTTACCATCAATTCATTTTGTCCCCCTTGAATTATACAGATTGAGCAAGTCTGTTTGTAATTTTTTAACGAGCAATTCAAACTGATATCAACCTTTCTTTTACAATATTGAAAAAGGCTACCATTTGTCGGAGTCTCTATGACAGCTTTATAGAAAAGGGTTAGGGGGGGGGGCCTAATATTCAATACCAACATCTATCCCTGTGTAACAGCATTGTAAAATATTTCTGTTTCCTAGAGTTTCTAAGAGAACTTCCAAATACATTATTGGAGACAAAAATTTGGGCCGTGGCCCATCCAAATTCCCACACTTCCACCTTTGCCAAGCTCCCTGCTGAAAGATGGGCAATCTGCACCCAGTTTAAACTAAACCATATACAGTTTTCAATCATTATGGTTGGAGAAACAAACTGGCCTAGAGAATCTTTAGTGTCATCCAACCATGGGCGGATCCAGGATTTTTTTAGAGGGGGGGGGGCAAAATAAGTTAATCCGATAAACTTGCGTTAGGAGCAATTTTATTTAATGCAAACTTGCGTTAATAAAGTAAATTACACTACTTTAGACTACGTTAGGGGGGCGTGCGCTCCCCTCGCCCCCCCCCTCTGGATCCGCCTCTGCCTCTATTTTGCATACTCATTTGAATTTGAGTACCAGAGTGATTTTAAGTCGGTATGATTTCAAAAATGAGGTGGGTCTCTGACCCTTAAATTACTTCCATACTATCTCCCCGCCAACTTCTCGGGCACGTTCAGGTGTGTCGTACTTTTTTTCAGGTTAATTCATGAAAGGATTTTTAGTCTCTATTGTTGGAAGCAGCAAGTGGCCCCTTTGTTTCATCGCAACACCCCATATATCCATCCCAGTACAAAATTCTTAGCAGAACGGAAAAGACTTCGAACCTTGTTTTAGACAGAATTACACAAGGATTTTCATTCAATGAAACAGTTCGTTATAACGTACTGTAAGTAAAGAGTGACTCCTCCCAAAGTAACCAAAACTCTAAAATGAACATTTTTATTATAATTAGTACATGAAAAGAATTGGCTTTGTATGCTGATTCCAAATACGGACATCAAATTGACTAGGTTTACGAGTCTGAGAAAATTTGCTTGATTTTCGAAAAGAGGAAAACACACCAAAAAGTCAAACGATCTTAATGAAAACTACACCATCAGGTTCAGAATATCAGAGGACCCTATGTAGAAGTTTCAAGCTTTCATCTTCAAAAGTGTGGAATTTTGTATTCTTTCCCAGAAGAAAGGTCACTGAGGCCTGTTTATCCTTTTTTTGTGTGTTTTTTTTTATCCACATGGGTGATCTTATCGAACTAATTGTCCTAGAAGATCAAGAGAAAACTCATTCGAACGAAAATTAAAAGTTCTAGTGCCCTTTTTCAGACACCAGAAAGACTGAAACACTGGAAAGTGGTGTTTCTGTCATTTTGTGGCACTAAGAGTAGAGATGACCCTATTGATACAAGGGGGGCTCCTTATATGGGCATAGAATACTGACGGGGCACCAAATAAGGGCATAGCCTCCCTAGGGAGAATGATTGCGTAATCGGTCAATGACCTCTTTCTCCAGGTGTGTTTTTGGCACGCTCTCAGCGAATTTTGTTGTTATTGTTTTGAACAGAGTCATTAGGGAGAACACGTGGTTAATGGGGTCAATGTTGTTGTTGTAAGTGCACGCTCGAGGCAGATGTTATGATCCAGAAATAGTATTTGTTATTGTTATTCGAGCCAAATGTTATGAGGTTCCGAGAAACAGTTAATGACATTTCCTTCCTGTTCGAGGCAGATGTTATGATCCGAAAATAGTATTTGTTATTGTTTCCGAGCCAAATGTTACGAGTTCCCGGGAAACAGCTACATCCCCCTTCTCAGCCAATCAGAGGGCTCCTCCTTCGAAAGAGGCAACGTCACAGAGTTACTCCTCTCCCCTTTCCTACACTTTGAATTTATGGCGCGAAGACGATCAGTTTCGTTTTAGCTGTGAGAGAGTTGACATCGGAAACCAAAATGTTCTATATATGCCCATTGTGCATGTACACTCTTGGCAGTTGGACTCAATGCGAGAATTGTACAATTATTGATGACTATAATGAAAAGTGTAAATTATGTAATCCTTGCAAATTACATAGAGGCTATGCAGTACAAATTAAAGGATGTAATTCATGTCTTGAGGAGGTGTGTGACTCTCATCCTAGAGGGCACCTATGCTCCAATTGTCACAATGATAAATGTGATCAGTGGGAGAATACTTACCCCGCTATGATTGGAAAGAATCCTAAACGTGATTTTAGTTTATTTCTACGAGATTGGTATCGTCGTGGATTTAAATTATTCTGGGAAGAGGAATCTGGTCTACGATTCAACTGTTGGGGTAACAAGACAATCTGGTTTCTACGTCATCGTTGTGATGACACCACCTACTATGACTATAAACCAAGCGATTTTTATTTGGCAGTTACCGAATGTGATTCACCACTTGAAAACACAGTATGTGATATTGCTTCAAATAGACAGATTGAAACTCGTGAATTTCATAATATGAATGCAAATAGTATCATTGACTATACAAAGAGATATGACAAGAGTGAAGTTACATTGTACTGCAGAAAATGTGATCCTGACTTTGCAGTCAATCAAGATCAATATATAGTGAATCCAAATGATTTACCAGCATTAGTGGTTCACGACAGTTACCTATACACCGATGAAGAAATCTAAAAGTGTAGATTTAAAGACATTGTTGTATATATACATTTTATTAATAAACAAATTCACAAACATTTTTTAAGCACTTTACTCTTAGGGCACTGAAATCAATATTAAATACACTTGTAAGTATATTTTCCACTAGAAAGTCGTTCAGACGTGGATTGTCACCATAAATATGGAGAAACTGCTTGTAAGTATAGCCACGACATCGGAACACAAAATATAGTAGCGCATGGAAGCCACAGCTTTTAGTCGTTAGATCCTGCACCCTCTTTCGATTTTGAATAATAGTTTTATTACTGCTCTCAATATAGTTGCTGATGTGAGGCGTGTAGAATGTATAGGGTAGGCCAAGAGGATCAAAAAATTCGATATTCTTCACTGTTTGATAGATGCACAGCCAATGACCCGTCAGCACAGTCGATGGACTGCTATTAACAATAATCAAGGTATTGTTCGCACTTTGAATTTTTCCAAGATAGTCTGAGGGTAGACAATAGGATTTGTACTGGGACATGTAGGGGTCCATATTAAATACACTGATTATTTGACTGGTGTTCATGGCGCCAAGTCTAGTAGAACACTGCCTTCGGGAGTGATTTCCCAATAGGTTTCATATTGATTTAGTGAGATTAGGGCAATACTCTCAGCCAATGGGTTGGCAAATGTACACTCTAAACGCACAGTCCCCGTACGTACTATACTCATATCCTGTGTGCCAGACAAATCCAATACAATGATACCATGTGTTTTAGCAAACATATCTTCGGTTATACCATTTTCAAATAGTTGCGAATCATGATCTAGGGTTTGCATGGTCAACTCATACAATGTTCTATAGGATTTATCAAAAGATAGATTGTAGAGTGGGATGCCGTTTACTTTGCACACAAGAGATGAAAGTCCAAACATCTCGAATTTATGTGGGCATTCAGTCCATGATCCTATTGCACTGGCGCTCTTTACAAATGCCAAAGCCAATTTCGAGGGGATTTCACCATTGATAAAGGATGAATCGGTGAAGGTGCGTGACCCCATTGCAATATGACGTTGATTGGTGATTGTATGAGGAACAAGTAGTTTAATATTATTTCCATTGGCTCTCAGTTTTTCCACGGCCAAAGCAACAGAACTCATAACCTGCTGTTTGCGTACATGAGTATTGCTGAGGTGAGGGAGAGACTTACATCGGGATTGGCGGCAAGTTCCTTTCTCAATATGAAATTGGATGGTGCAAGCGTCAATTTTATATCCACTTTAACATTGGGTGGTAGCCATTGGGGTATATTAAATATTTCATGATATATTTTTCCAACTAGATGTAATTCACTAGTTGTAGCATTTTTAAGTGCATCTGTACTATCAGTATTAGTAATATATTCATATCCATTGGAGGCACCTCTCAATTCCTTGTATGACTTGGGTGTCATCAGCATGAATTGGATATAGCTAGCATAGTTTGAGAGATTGTTGCTTGTGCTCACCAGCGTGCCATTGATGTAGACACTAATTTGACGAAATAAATTATGTAGTATACAATTTTCATAGGATATCCCATCGGCCCGAACTGGCATTGTATTATCGGATTTCCGCACTTTCATTTGTAAATCTATAAATGTGGACGATAAATCTATGAAGTAGTCTTCATTGGAATAAATTTGAAAGTGGATATTATCGGAGAGGGGTTGTAGTGGATAAAATTGTTCATAGTATCCATGCTTGACACTCACATCAACATTTTCGGCATTGAATAGATTCAATGAGGCGGTGATTGAAGGTTGAGAATCCTTATGTGGCAGGTAGGACATCTTAAGAGAAGAAATCAAGTTTCGATCTAACAATTTTCTTCCTGGGCCTTCTGGTTACACTACGTGTTGGCTTTCTTTTCTTTGACAAAAGGGATGTCTTTCGTTTCCGTCCTGAGTAGAGACTGATGAGTGATGCATTGTTTCTTAACCTTTTTAAACCTTTACCATTCTGTTTCAATTTCTCGCCAAGGGTTCGCGCACTGGACCTAAGATTTTCCGAAGCACTTTTTTTAAAATCCTTGCCAGAGCCCCAATCGTATAGTGTAGAGGATGCAAAATCTGTCGCAGCCGGTACAAGATATTTTCTAGCCAGTGGTAGTGAAGAGCGAAACAGCTTAGCAAACCAGCTGCCAAGACCATAGCCAGACATTGACGAGCGACCCTTGTAATAGTCCATTCCATTGCCCTGTTGTCTTGGGCCAAGAGTATTAACATAGCAGTCAATATCAGGACAAGTGAATACCACTTTTCTATTAGACATCTTGCTGTTGAACGATGGGTCGAAAATGACATGTAATCACAGCCAAACCCTTTGAAATTGCTATTGGATCACCCAATTCAGTTCTTAATGTTAACTGACAGAGTTCCAAATAGGAAGTGTTTACTGGAATATACTGAAGATGCTTTATATTGTAGTGATGAATATGTTCTTGATTGGTTTTTCGTTCAAGAACTCGTAGGAGGGGAACATTTGAATTACCAACCCGAGATGTTTCCACAAATGAAGCATAGAGAAATATACAAGTGTCTGTGGAGAAGGCAGGCGGGTAGTCGGCAAAAATGAAATTAGTGTTTCCGGCACTTTTACCATTGATTATATTGAGCTTAAAGCCAAGAACATCCCTTAGGTTATCATTGAGAATAATCTTTTCACTGGCAATAGGTGAACTAATGTAGATCTTGCCCTCCTCCTTTGAATAGTTGAAATGAAAAGCTCCTTTTTTACGAGCGGAAATTCTTTTATTAATAGTACGACATAAATCATTCATACAGGTGAGTTCCTCGTAGGGTAATTCAATATATGGATAATCCAACCAATTGATTTTTTGAATTTGTTCTTGATCACCTGGTGGTGGTGGCCAATCATAGGGTCTAATTTTTATTTCATATTTACGATCCTTTCTCAGGATGTCATAGGTATTTTTGAGAATACAGTCGACAAGAGCCACTTCATACTTTCCGTCGAATTTGATGGTGGGGGAGAGTTTTGTCCAAAAATCACTTGTTTTATTCAAGTCATTGTAGAGAGGATCAGAAACATTGGACATGAAAGTCACATAGAAATCATTGGGCATTGTTAATATCTTCAGCACTGACCCAAGAATCAAAATCCGAGTTGTATCCTAGCCAGCGAACAAGCAACTGCTTCTTGCCCCTACGAGTACGACTCTTTAATATCTTTTCAATTTGATAAATTTCACTAGTGTTTCTAACTTTTTGCAGTTCATATTCATAAAAACCACCGAGAATTTCATCATCTTTGGTATCTCGTAGCCGATAAGTTATGGGTATGGTGTCTAGGATTTTGGACACTTTAAAAAGTTCGGTGCTCCATAAATAATTCCCCTTTTCAAAAATATTGGTGGTTCTATTAATTCGAACAGTATCACCAACATTGAATTTCTTCTTCTTTTTCTTCTCATTGCCATTGGAGTATTGCTTTAGAAAAGCATCAAATGTATTCTCACTGTAGTGAACATCCCGAGGGCTAGAGTTGGACAGAGATCGATGTGGTCGATGGTTGTATATCTGCATGATTTTATCTAAATCGTGAATAAAAGCAGATGTATTTTTCAGTGTACAATATCTTGAAATTAATAGACGAATCGTTCTTATTAATCGTTCAGCCAATGCAGCCTTTATCGGACTGTGACTATGATAGAGTGTCGTATTATATTTCAAAAGAACCTTTTGCACATGAGGGTTAACAAATTCACTGCCACGATCTGATTGAATTTTTCTATAGGAATCCTGCTCAAGAATACTTTCAATGGCCCGAGCAACTTCAACACCTCTCTTTGATCGCAGTGGAATGGCATAGGCATAGCGACTAAAGATACTGATTGCCACTAGAATATATTTGTAGGGTGTATTGTGACGTCGTTGAACTGCGTCTAAAGTTAAAAGATCCATTTGCATTATATGCAGAGGGAAAAAGGCTTTAGTTTGACGATATTGTTTACTGCGAAGTCTATGATTCCGATGTAGTGTGTAACTTGGTTCATTTTCTAGATACTCTTTTACATTTTTCAATGTGGTGCCGGAGACTTTGGAAAGCGTTTTGGGAGAACTTAAACTTCCCGCTTCACCAACATTTTCATAGACACCTTTCAAAACTTCATCCATTTTGAACGTAAACACGTAGTGTAATGTCCACTCCCCTTTTGCACACTGGAGGGCGAATCAATTCGTCTTCGCTTTTGACTAGCAGCCACAGGTGTTGTAAAATCAGTGGTGCTAGTATCTTCTTCTTCTTCTTCTTTTTTAAATGGTGTTGTTGGATGTTCATTTAATTTCTTTAGAATTTGCTTATTGCCAATAAGACTTTTGGGGAAGTTTGATACACTTAGAAAGGTGTATAGATTATCGTCAAAGGATAAGAGTCCTTTACGATTCGTCACCATATCACAAATTAAATCAACTAGATTATAACTTTTTCCCCGAATTATAATTCGTTTCCCTATGCTGTCGACTTGAACTTGATCACCAGATTCCAACACGAGATAAGATAATACTCTTTTACTCTGTTCTCGATAGGACAGTGGCAATAGGTTTCCAATTTTCAATACAATCGAATTCAATTCCTTCTCCTTTGATTGTGCAGAATCTTGAGATGTTTCTTGTTTAGAGGGATCGGGTCTCTCGCGATAAGGTCTATGTTTGTCCATACGTCGCAATGCATCTTGAAGTAAAAGCAGTTTTTTATCATCGGCAATATTCTCATCATTAATGAATTTGTTTAGATTGTCTTCAAAATGTTCGACGGGCGAGAGGACAAGTTCAAATGGAGTCAATTTATAGGGTTTTGCCATTCTCTAGAGAAAACTGTTTACAAGTCCTGCGATTATTGGCAGTAAAAGTGTGAAAAAGCTACCGCCTGCTTGAAGGAGCCGTTTTCTTTTAAATTTGTTTCCCTTGTTTTTACAAGCCAAGGCACGTACAGTGGAACGATGTTGCTTTGTCTGTTGTCTAACACCTTCTGGCAGTTGAACATTGCCCTCAGTTAAATTTAAACAAAGTTCAGATATTAGATTAATGAAATCATTGTCGACACCATGTTTGAGTATAGCCTTCCTAAGCAAGGGTTTTGAAGTGCTTAAAACAGAAAATAAATGCCGTTGTTCGTGTAGTTTCTTCAGTGTCATGATAGCGACTAATAGCCTTTTCTACTATTCACCGGAAGATATACTGTAATTTCATTGTCGAAAATGTCGGTGACTACACGAAGATCCTCGGGCGTGCTCTGATTAAGATCCAATAAAATGTAACCGTAGGGCTTGCTAGTCGCTTGAGCATACGCTGACAACAGAAATTTTGGAGTGCCGGGGTATATCTGTTTATTGAGAGTTATGAGCGAGCTAGAATCACGAACGACTCGATAGATAATATAGATAGTGCAATTCAAAGCAAGGGTTCGCATACATTTGCTCTGATGAAACAGATTGTGTAGAACTAGGGTTATGGAAATGTTTTCATGATGAGATCGGACAGTGAACAATTGCAGCATTTCCTGTGAGAACTGTTCAATGGATTCAGCCAAATCATCAATAATCAGCCACGAGTTCGGTTCAATACTATTGAAAACATCAAGTCCTCTTATGAATTGTATTGGTATGGTTGTGGCAATAGCCTTTATTTTATCATAGGACTCTTGCCAAATACTATAGCAATAGTAGATTTTTTTCGGTTTTTCCAAAAACATTTTATCGCAATTTTGAATTATTCTAGCTAAAAGCGTTGTTTTCCCCGACATTGAGGGTCCACACAGAAACGATCTGAAGGGTGTTTTAAATTGATACATGCTGTTGACAACAGTCGGACTATGACTAACTGTAAATCATATGTGTCCAATGAATAAGTAGTAATTTTCCCGTCTATTCAAGAACAACAAAAACAATATTTCATGGCAACATTTATTACGATAAACACTTGTTCAACATGAACAATTGATAAACTTTCATGTACAACACTATTGTCTTTAAACACTTTTGTACAACACCTTTGTCCATCTACAGCACTTTTGTACAACACTTTTCTATACAATAAAATACACTTGGAACTAGCACAGTTGAACAGTAGAGTGATTGGTGGCCCCCCACCCCCCCCCCCGGGAGCCGGCCTTGGGAAGGGTCCCCCACCCCCCTGGAGCTGCGATGGAAAAATAGTTGTCGTCACTGCTACGGGTTAGTGGTGGTGGTTAGTGCTTGGGTTAGATGAGGTTGAGCGGCTAGTTGGTTAGATTAGTTTATCCAGACCAAGTTGATTACGATAGTCTACGCATTCAACTCGATCTGAAATACGATAGTGGCCATGTGGCAGGACACTCACACCATTCTCGAGCACATAGACCTTGTCAGATATACACGACATTGCATTTTTTTCTACTCTCACAGTATAATTTCTATACTGTAGAGAGCGAATTGCAAGCACTTGTGCTCTTGGCACTAGGCTACTTTCTACACAGTCTTTGTATACGCTCATGTTAAAATTGCTCTTTACAAAGTGTGTAGGCACCCCTTTACATGTTTTCTTTTCATCCCCACTATGTGTTTCCACGCAATAAACTTTGGGACCCGGGAACACCCCCCTAGATATCAAATCACTCCCCGTTTCAGATTTTAATTTTAATAGTTGGTTGGGGGCTTGACGTTTCACCAGCTCGGGATAGAGGGATGGATTCCAGTTGGTGAAATCCATCCGCGAGCTGATGTGCACCCCATTTTGCAAATCACCCAATAAATCTTCAGTTTTTACTTTTAGCAGTAGAGAATCGGTATCCCCATAATAAACTTGTACCTCCCCCTCCCGTGGCCATTGCACCTTGCACACATTGTAAAAGAACGACAACATGAGCTTTTTTGAAATTTCTAGTACTGAACTACCTCCTGCGATATTCTTGTTCAGTACTACATTTCGCTTTTTCCTGTGTAGAAGAACCATGCCGGCCTCTATGCTCGTGAATGATGTGAAATTAGGGTCGGCAATAATTCGTGCACACTCTAGAGGGTCAGTCACGACGTCACAGCGAGATCTGTTACGTACGCTTTCGCACATTTTGCCAAACGCTGAATTTAGAATGAGCTTGTACAATTCCTTCTCCACCTTTGAATTTGCCCTAGAACGTTTATCGACAAAAGTATCGATAAACGTTTTCAAATAAGGTTTCTGATTAAACTGAAGGACCCTATGTATTTTGGTGATTTTGAAGCCATTGTTCACCATCCAGTGCAAAAGCACATGGTGAACAACGATATTCTCCTTAGGGTCCAAATCAGCAATCAGTTTCTGTTTAGAGGGAGTCCAATGCATCCCCATATCCTCAACCAATGACCGATTGTAGGGGCTCAACGAGTCCCTGGTCACTGGTCGATTGATACAGGGAAAAACAAAATCTTTGACTGAGTCGTGAAGGGCCAGTGGAATGTGACCGTCAATTTCAAAGAACCATCCTTGTGGCCCGTTGTCCTCGACGGTGTTAATGTCGGGGAACTCACAAGGATTCTCAAGCCATTGATAGTTCCCACACGGCAAAGAGTAGTGGGACATTGCCGAGGGGTACAACGAGTTCATGTCCAAGAACACTGCATTTGACTTTACACCGGTGCTTTGTCCGCTCGGATCGGTTGATAAGACCCGGTCCCCGTGAAAAACATACCCTCCCCTCATTGAACGCTCTACAAAAAGGTGTTGGTCTACATCCGTGATTAGGCCTATTTCCTCCCTGCTAATTTTTAAAATTAAATCCATTACTAGATGTGGTGTAGAAAAATAATATCCTATATCTAGTCCAAACTCTGAATAGATCTGGTCTGTATTCTTACAGACTATATCCAACAGAGTTAGAACGTCACTGGCCAAGTACAGTCTACAATAATCCCACCCATTTTTACAATCCCCCTTAGCCCACACCTTCTTGGCAAACTCGTACTCCTCGACTGTGCATTCACTGTTGGTGAGTGAATTGTGAAAAGCTTCAATTGGAGGTAGTTTCTCCTCGCTTAAGCGAGCGCCAGAACAGTAATAATCATATGCATATACACCTTTGCTGGTTAATAAGTCATACATTTCACTGTCTGGAAAGTGCTGTTTAAGCAAGGGAAAGCTATCAAAATTGTCGCTTTTCTGCACTTGAATTAGTTGACTAAGGGATTTGGGGAAAAAACTAAAAGAATCTAAAAACCTAATTTTATTCCAGCACGTACGCTCATTATCCACTACCTGCCATTTCAGTTCGAGAAGCAACAACTTCTCGGCTGATTTGGGAATGATGTTGTAGGTAAATGAATTATTCACCCATGGACTATCTACTCCCCCTCCCTCCCTATGCATACGTGCCAGTGCTGGTAAAATAAATTTTAAGTCATAGTTAGAGTTATGAATAAAAACAGGGATAAAAAACTGTTGGCTAACGTTTAAATTACACGATTGATGTGCTACTCCTCTAAAATTACTACCCCCAGATGATATTTCCTGCCACAAGTGGTCATGGTCTCTGACTTTCCCCCTCCCCCCTCTTTTCCCTTTAGTCCCCTTATCCTCCTCTACAAACTCCCCCTTGCATACCCAACATATTTTTTGATTTTTAATCGCGAGACGATCCTCTGCAGACAGCACCATTGGATAATGCGTATTTCTCAAACGAGAAATAGCACCATTAGCCGTGCCAATCAGTTTAGTCAATGCCTTGACCATGCACTCATCGCCCTCATCCAATGTTTCTACTACTTCTAACAACCGCATGGTATTAGAATTGTCTCTTTGCGCATGGGCATAGGAGACTGCAATGGCCTGGTGTTCTTTGATACGGTTTGGATATTGTGGGTCATTCACCTCCACCAGCTTAGCTTCGCAGTCCAAAGATATTTTGTTGCATTGGAGAAGAGTATTTTGAAAATTTTTAAAACGTAGAATGGCCCTATCCCCTGAAACCGTTTCCACTGTCTGATATCCATGCCGTCTACAATGCTTCATATGATTTCGGAGCTTTAGTTCAGTCCAAAATCTAGAGAGGCATGTTGGACAGTAGAAACGGGCACTCTGTTTCTTACCCTCCCCCAGAACTCTACTAATGTCAGTGATTGGGTTAAAATGACCGATTGTGTTCGGTTCACTAGGCGGCGTGTAAAGCAACCAAACCCAGTGTTTAACCAAATCAACTGACGGGCCCCTTACTGGGAATACCACCCCTTCTTTTTAGAACGAACCCCATCTTTAAATTCTGTTTCGTATTGTACCACAGTAACGCCAATATTTAAATGAGCATTGGCCCTTTCAAAAATGTCAATGGATCGTAGCGTTACTGGGTATTTTCCTTCTAAGCATGAGAAATCTACAACTGGGAAATGGGACCCGTCCTTCCCATGTACAGCCCAGTGATCTAAATTCTTCTTGGTGGCTTCATCTTCAATGGTCGGAAAGCTGACATGAGGAAAGCATACTTGAAACACTTTTGATCTGTTTCAAAGCAGATCCGCTGGACACCTTTACAACCCTCTAGATCTGGATTATATTTTAAAACTGTACCCATATCCCTATGCCCCCCTCTTAAAATAAAATCTTTCTTAAATTTACATATATTAACGCTTAAATTTTCAATAAATAAAACTACAGACCCACTTCCATTTTCATTATAGTTCTCGAGATGCGCAATAATTTGCCCTACCCACTCACTAAAACACCCTCAAAATTTTCTAAATTTGGATAATTACACGCATATCGGAATGTATAAAATGATAGTAAACCTCACTTTTCCCCTCATTCAAATAAAAAACCTTTAAAACGATAGACACCTTAATTGAATCCCTACCCCCCCACAATTGAATTTGGTTCTCCAGTAGTGCACGAATTTTATCTACATATGCATGCACTATTTCTACAGGATCAAAACAAAATTTCCCTCCATTAGTGTATTAAATGGATCCCCAAATGTTGCAGTGAAAACAACTATATTATTCAATATTGTATTGGACAAAAGAAAGTCTGGGAAAGATGTATCCCCTCCCCCTACTTGTTCAACAATATTTGGACTCTGTTCCACTTCAGCTGTTTGAAGTGGGTAATCGGAGGCTGGAGGGTTCCCTGCCAATTCCCGGTAAAATCGTCTAAAATTTGCAAGGTATTTTGGCTCAAGTCTACCAGTTCAACTGCGCTATTATCTACTTTAAAAAAATCATCTAAAAACTCATCAATATTGTCAGGTACTTCAATGCTATCGTCCCATGTCAAATTGTTCTGAAAGTCCGCTGGTGGTTCCTCCCCTTCTTCACTAGACGGCGAGTAGGGGACCAGGACAACCTATAAATGAAAAAAATAGCTTAACGACGATCTAAGATATGACATAGGATTTTTTTTTTTTTTTTTTTTTTTTTTTTTTTTTTTTTTTTTTGGGGGGGGGGGGGCATCCCTGTGGCACTTCCCTGACCCGTGGCGCTTCTTGGACCCGTGGCGCTCCCCCGGCGCTTCCCCGGTGCTTCCTGGTCCCACTGGCTCCGACCCGTTTACATAATGTCCCAAAAAAGTTGAAATATTGCTTAGACCGCATAAGTCCAAGTTTCTCTCTAATTCCATTCTATAGGTTCGGCGAACTCTTCATTAGCTCTCAATTATTGTAAGCCACCGCGTGAGTGTTCCAGGATTGAACCGTTTAAGACGGTTTCCCCTCACTAAAATCTTTGGCACGAAGAAATATTCCGTGTAAATTACGGGATCCATATGTGACAAATAGAATAATCTCTCTCTCAGTTCCTTCTCTTAAAACTATGTGATAATCAATTGTGAAAAATAGGGGATTTGAGTTTCAAATGGTGAGCATTAATTGAAATTATCTAAAAATAATCACTTATGAGATAGCGGCGAAGAGATAGGGGTGAATGCATAGAAAATAGCAAAGATTAGAAAAGAATGGTTTCTCTGCAAAAAAATATATTTAGATATCTCTGAGGGAGGCAGAGAAAATAAGGGTTGTGAGGGGGGTTAATATTTTAATAAATCTCTGAGATATACTTTTACACAGTGTTGAAAAATCGGTTTGTTTAGATATTCTTGGTCCTGAATGATAGAAAAAGTGAAAAGACAAAAGTAAAGAGTAAAAGGCTCTCTAGCAGCTAAAAAATAGCTTACTTGATTGAAAAAAAATACTCACGTCTTCAAATTGATCAACCACTTGACAGAAAGCTGGAGGCTTGACCATTACATGATAGGGAGCCATTGGTTGGTCTATGACTTGCTTGAAGGAGCCAACCCTTCTATCTTGCATGGAAGGCTCAGGACTTGACGGAGAGTGCACTGACACTTGATGGGGAGCTGATAGCTCAGATATTGCGTGAGAAGGAGCCAATGTTTGGCCTACGGCTTGTCTTGAAGGCCCAGGTAACGTCTGTTGGAGGGTGGAGGGGCCGACGTTAATTTCTTGTGCAGGAGCTGTGACTTGCGTAGCCGGGACAGGGGCTTGCATGGATGGCTGCACTTGGGCAGGCAACACTTGTTTGGGGGGCTTTGGCCAGCGATCATATTGCATGGCGGGGGGCGCATTATTGACCCTCGTCTTCTTAGCAGGAGGGGGCACGCATTCTTCGCTATTTGCGTCAGACATAGGCCCCATCAATGCAGTGTCCGCAAATTCTTCATAATTTGCCTTAAAAAGAAGAGAAGAAAAATCAAATCAAAATAATTTCCCCCTTTTTAAAGAAGGAAAGTTATTAAACATAATTTTGTTTAGTTTATCACTAAGAAAGCACAAAACCCATATTCTCTCCCCTAAATTTAGGAAAATTAAGCCATCCCTCTCATAGAGTTAATCATGCGTTTTATTCAAGCGAAAAGCATATCTTACTAGCTTTTATTCAAATGTTATAGCTAAAATCACTAAATGATGAAGAAGCAATAATCTTTTCTATTTCAATAAAAGCGCTAACCCCCTCCCCAGCAAAAATCCTGGATTCACGCTCCCCTCCCGGCCCCAAATTTAGGAAAATTAAGCCATCCCTCTCATAGAGTTAATCATGCGTTTTATTCAAGCGAAAGGCATATCTTACTAGCTTTTATTCAAATGTTATAGCTAAAATCACTAAATGATGAAGAAGCAATTATCTTTTCTATCTCTAATAAAAGCGCTAACCCCCTCCCCAACAAAAATCCTGGATTCACGCCTGGGAATATAAAAGAAACTTTATCGAAAGAAAGCTTGAAAATAATCTGTTTCTCTTCTCCAAAATAGCGCATTGCGTCTGCGCCTAATTATTACAATTGCCTCAGTGTTTTAATTTGACAGAAGAATAGTCCCTTTGGCTGCCGCGTTTGTAACCGGAAAGAGGGTGACTGCTAATTTTAACCTTGCATAGAGCCATGTGTCAAAACCAGAGCGGTATTTTTCATTAAAGATTGACAAAAGTAAGTGAACGCTTTTAGCTGGAAATAAAAAGGAAAGAATTTTAGCAAATGCTATTTCTTTTTGTGAGAATTTGGGGGATTTAGCTGGAAATATAAAGGGAAGGGAATTTATCAAGAAAAGTATTTCTTTTGCGATGGGGTTGTAAGAATAGGGGGGGGGGTTAGGTTTTGAGGGTAATGGAATATATTTACATTGATTGTATTAATGTTTGTATAGTTTGTTGTGGGGGGGGGTTGAGGGTAAAGGAATATATTTACGTTTTGCATTCAGTATGGTTTGTTGGGGGGGGGATTTAGCTGGAAATATAGAGGGAAGGAATTTATCGAAAAAAGTATTTCTTTTTGCGAGAATTTGGGATTGTATAGTTTGTTGTGGGGGGGTAGGTTTGAGGGTAAAGGAATATATTTACATTGACTATAATGATGTTTGCATGGTTTGGGGGGGGGGTTGAGGGTAAAGGAATATAGTTACGTTTTGTATTGAGTATGGTTTGTGTGGGGGGGGGGGGGGTTTGAGGTGTATAGGAATATATTTACATTGATTATAATGATGTTTGTATAGTTTGTTGTGGGGGGGGGGGTTGAGGGTATAGGAATATATTTACATTGACTATAATGATTGCATGGTTTTTTTTGGGGGGGGGAAGGGTTGAGGGTAGAGGAATGTATTCACGTTTTAGCTTAATATACTGGCGAGGGTGTCCAAGGAAATTCTTTTGAAAATAAAAATGTACTTACATTGAAAATTGCGGTTGCCAAGGCCTCAAGCTCATCAAATTTATCCATTGTCAGGTTGTTTACACAGTGTCAAAATACTTTCTGATAATTTAGTCACATTGCATGTCCGTTATATACGAAATATCTAGGTCGAATTGTTATGTAAACAAGCCCTCTGATTGGCTGAGAAGGGGGATGTAGCTGTTTCCCGGGAACTCGTAACATTTGGCTCGGAAACAATAACAAATACTATTTTCGGATCATAACATCTGCCTCGAACAGGAAGGAAATGTCATTAACTGTTTCTCGGAACCTCATAACATTTGGCTCGAATAACAATAACAAATACTATTTCTGGATCATAAACATCTGCCTCGAGTGTGCACTTACAACAACAACATTGACCCCATTAACCACGTGTTCTCTCTAATGACTCTGTTCAAAACAATAACAACCAAAATTCGCTGAGAGCGGTGCCAAAAACACAACCTGGAGAAAGAGTCATTGACCGATTACGCAATCATTCTCCCTAGGGAGGCTATGCCCTTATTTGGTGCCTCCGTCAGTATTCTATGCCCATATAAGGAGCCCCCCTTGTATCAATAGGGTCATCTCTACTACTAAGCTACGAGTTTCTCCCAAAATGGGTTAAAGTTGCCATTGATTGACAATTCTGAGTTAACCATTGATTTATGAATATCCAAAAAACTATATATTGAGCATCCCAGTTGAAGAGAAAGTAATGCTGTAGCCTGTGGCTGGGAATTCGTTCCTGAGAAGTCACATAGTCTAGTCCATACAAGATAAATGGTAAATGTAGACATCTTTTATTTAAAGCTTAATAATATAAGTTGATACACTTGATTTTTCATGAAATAAAAAAAACAACAACAAGTTTTTTCAACTTAAAGTAAGGAGCAATATTGAAACTTAAAACGAACTGAAATTATTCCGTTTATGAAGGGGCTTGCCCCCTCTCCAATACTTCGCTCTTCGCGCTAAAGTATTTTAGAACATAAAAAAAGATTCTGATACTAAGTAAAACGGGCCTTGTCTTTCAGGAGTCGTTCTTAAAAGATTAGGACAACAATTCAAACTTTAGCGTAAAGAGCGAGATTGCAATCCCCGTCATAAATGGAATAATGGAGGGGCAATCCCCGTCATAAATGGAATAATTTCTGATCATTTTAAGTTTAAATTTTGCTCCTTGTTTCCAGTTGAAAAAGCTTGTTTTTTCATTTAATTTCTCATCATTTTTCAAATACTGCCGAGAATTGCAGCTTCTCACCTTGGAAAAATCCCTCCTTTCTACACGAATATCCTCGAATTAAAGGGTCCCCTCCCCCCTATAATACTCTCCCATGGACAATTCCATCTTCGCTGAAAATCCCCAAGAGAAATTTCTTGGAGACGATTCCCTCTGAAAGATTCTGCTTAGTATATTTTCATTTGAAAAATACTTTAATTTCTGATCGTTTTTCAAATCACGTTGGATGTACCCCCTCTGCTATAATTTTTTTCTGGAAATTTTCCCACTACCAGTGGAAATTAGCTCTCATGAAAAATTCCTCCGTGAAGATTTTCTACCGCTGAAAATACCCCATGGAAAACGCCTCCATACAACCACAACCCCGCTGAAAAGTTCCCCCAGAACATCTCCACATGATAAATCTAGTCGGCAACGACTAAGTAGGCCAATAAAAAAAATTTCATACGGAATTTTGTTGTCTTCCCCAGTGTAAAATTTTCCCTGAAAGGCTCCCCTTGAAAACTGCCCTCCCAACGCAAAATCTTCATCCTAGCAAATCGACCCAAGCAGAAATTCCCCCCCCCCCCAAAAAAATGTATGCATAATTTTTAATAAAAGAATATACTATTCGTAAATAGTGGACAAATTTTATAGCTTACAGTCCTTTCACTCAGAGCCTCTGCGGGGATAGGGGTCATGTTATCGTCAAAGGAAATAGCTATTAGACCTTTCAGCTATACTGAACAAAATGGCTATCTCAAAATTTTGATCGAGCGACATTGAGAAAAAGGGGTTGTGGCAGGGGGGGGGTTGCTAGCTGCGCTCCAATCTGTTTGGCTACTTAAAAAGGACATCACCCTTATTTTTGATTATCGATTAGCCTTGCAAGATTTTTCTGCTGTTAGTGAAGTTTGTTGTTTTCACTATTAATTGCATAGAATATTAGATCGCATGAAATCTATTAGCCTTGAGCTCGCCATATCTCAAATGGGTTAACATTTTTGTTTGGAAAAAGGCAGAAGTTACCAGCTAGGAAATTTCCAGCAGTGGTAATCACTTATTCCATAGCCTCTCCTTTGGCTCCGCCTATGCGCTCCCGACAACTATTACTGCTTCTTATTTTTAAAACAGTTGTCATTTCACCTTCGCTAAGGAGTGTACTTATTGCATTTGGCATGTGGTTGAAAGTGATATCATTCATTGGAAGTTTAGCTTGTTTTTTGCTATGGAAGCTTTAATTTATATTTGCCTTCATCTGAGGTTAAAAAATTGTGGGGTGAGTCATTTCTTGTACGTTAATCTGGCATGGAAAGGAAGCCTGGTCGCCAGTCAAGATTTTATATTAAAGGTGTGAGTAGGGTACAGCTTCAAAGGAAAGAGGGTGAATTTTTCGTTGTTCATATTATTGACTTACGAATAAAGTGAGGTAAATTTTTACCAAATCATATTATCGACTTACGAAAAAAGTGAATATACAACTCGATATCTTTTTTTATGCTCTTGCCAAATATAATAATCATTTTTGTCGGAAATGAATTTTATCCCCACGCCTATATATACCAATTCAGGGTATATATTTGCACATTTAGGGGGGGGGGGGAGAGTTTAAACTTACCTCTCATTTACATCAGAAATAAAATTTACCCCCCCCCCCCCTTAATGTGCAAATATATAGCCTGAATTGGTATATATAGGCGTGGTGGTAAAATTTTGGATTGTTTCACCATTGAATTTGTCTACTTTTTCAAAACAGTTGGTGGTAACGAAGTGTAAGTAAGGAGCAACCCGGCTCAATAGTAACTGAAACTCTAAAAAGCGGAATTTTGAAACCAATAGATACACCAAAAGAATCAGATTTGTGATTCAAATTAAGTTGCATCAGTTTTGTCCTACCCGACGAAAGTTACGAGCCTGTGAAAATTTGCCTGATTTTTGAAAAAAAGGGGAAACACCCCATTAAAGATATAGAACCTTAATGAAAATCACACCATCAGATTCAGCGTATCAGAGAACCCTACTGTCGAGGTTTCAAGCCCAAATCTGCAAAAAAGCGGAATTTCGTATTTGCCAGAAGATGGTGTTTTATTTTATTTTTTTTTTTTCAGGGGTGATCGTATTGACCCAGTGGTCCTACAATATCGTGCGATGGCTCATTCAAACGGAAATTAAAAGTTCTAGTGCCCTTTTTAAGTGACTAAAAAAATGGGGGGCAACTAGGCACCCTCCCACGCTCAATTTTCTCCAATGTCACCCAATCAAAACTTTGAGATAGCCATTTTGTTCAGAATGGTCGAAAATATAATAACTATGTCTTCTAGGATGACTTAATCTCCCACAGTCCCCAGGGGAAGGGCTGAAAGTTATGAACTTAACCCAATGTTTTACATATAGTATTGGTTATTGGGAAGCATACAGACGTTTTCAGGAGGTATTTTTCTGGGAGTGGGGGGGTGGGTGGGTTGGGGGGTTACGTGGGAGGATTTTTCCATGGAGGAAGTTTACATGGGGGAAAAGACATTGCTATGAAGGGGGTGCCGGATTTCCCAATACTATTTAAAAAAAACGACTAGAAATTGAATATAAAAAAACAAATTTTTCAACTGAAAGTAAGGAGCAACATCAAAACTTAAAACGAAAAGAATTTATTACGTATATGATCTGGGTTCGCCCCCTAGTCAATTACCTAGCTCTTTATGCCAAAGATTTTTTAGTACTTTCATAAGAGCTATTTATTGTAATTAACGGCCTTTGTGATTAAGGGGTCATTTTTAAAGAATTGGAACAAAATTCGAACTTCAGCGCAAAAAGCGAGGTATTTACTAGGCGGCGAACCTCCTAATATACGTATTAAAAATATGTTAATATAGAAGTGCGTTAAGTAAGTTAATTCGTAAATTATGTATATTCATTACTAATAAAAGCGTTCGTAAATAAAATTAAACAACCTTTGAGGAAGCCATTTGACCAAATAAAAGTAAAAATTAATACGCAAATTTTGTTTTAATTATTCATATACGGTGAGCCAAAATCAAAACCTGCATTAATTTAAAAAAGTTCAAAAATTAAATAAAAAAAACAAGTTTTTTTAACTGAAAGTAAGGAGCGACATTAAAACTTAAAACGAACAGAAATTATTTCGTATATGAAAGGGGCTGTCCCCTCCTCAACGCCACGCTCTTTACAGTAAAGTTAGACTCTTTCTCACAACTCTATTTTTTAAAACAATACAAAAAAACTTTAGCGTAAAGAGCGAGGCGTTGAGGAGGGGACAGCCCTTTTCATATACGGAATAATTTCTGTTCTTTTTAACTTTTAATTGTCGCTCCTTACTTTCAGTTAAAAAAAACTTGTTTTTTTTTTATTTAATCTTAATAAAGATATGATTAGCTTGAATGCTTTTTACATATACAATGTTGGATTTTTTTTTTTACCATGCACTGACAATTAAAATCAACAATAGAAAAGATTTTGAACGAGTCAACACCAACAATTAAAAAAGATTCTAACTAAACGTTCCTTGTGTCGAACTTTAGCGTAAAGATCGAACTTTTGCGTAAAGAGTGGGGGTATTGAGGAGGAGGGGCGCCCCTAATATACGGATTAATTTCTGTTCATTGTAAGTTTTAATGCTGCTCCTTAATTTCAATAGAAAAAAATTGTTTTCTATTTGATTTCCATTGGCGCCATAAGGGGGGGGAGGCACCAGCCCCCTCTTAACCCCATACTCTGGGGGGGGGGTGTGTCAACCGCAAAGGCCGAGTTATGAGATCATTGGCCTATTTTTGAACAAATGGCTATCTCAAACTTTCAATCGGATGCATTTGGGGAAAATATGATATGGGGGAGGGGGCTATATCTGCCCTCCGATAAATTTGACTCTTAAAAAAAATGGCACTTAAACTTCCGATTTCTTATCTAATGATCTTTCTCCGAAGTTTATACGACCACCGTTTCCATAAAAACCTTATATGCCCTCGAGGCATAGCTTACAACCCTTGCTCTGAGGACTATGGGGGGTTCTCATCCTCAAAAACATAATTTCTGGACTTTTAAACTACGTCAAACAAAATAACTATCTCGAAATTTTGATTGGAAGTGTTTGGGAAAATGATGGGCGTGGGGGATTATAAATAATAAATGATATAATATAATATATGATAAATAATGAATATAAAATATGATAAATAATAATATAAATGAAATATATGAATATAATATATATAAATGAAATGAATATATAAAAATGATATAATATGAAATAATGAATAATGAATAAAAATAATATATATATAATGAAATATGATATGAATAAATAAAATATGATAATATGATATATATAAAATATAATATATATATATGAATAAATATATATAATATAAATAATAAATATATAATGATATAATATATGAAATATATAATATGATATAAATAAATGAATATGATAATATAAAATATGATAAATATATAATATGAAATATATGAATATAATATATAATGATAATATATAATGAAAATAATAATGATATATAATGAATAAATGATAATATAATAATATATAATAAATATTATATAATATATGAAATATAATATATGAAAATATGAATATAATAATATGAAATAATAATATATGATATGAAATAATATAAATGAAATATAATATAAATGAATAATGATATGAATATGAAATATGAATATGAATAAATGAATATATAAATAAATAATATAAATATATAATATATTAATATAATAATATATGAATATATGATAATAATAATGAATATATAATATATAATATAAATATGATAATATATAATGAAATATAATATAATAATATATAATAATATATGAAATATATATAATAAATATATGAATATAAATAATGATAATGATATAATATAAATATATGAATATAAATAAAAATGATATAATATATATAATGAATAATATAATATAATAAAATGATATGATGAATATGATATATATATGAATAATATAAATATGATTAAAATATATATGAAATGATAATAAATGAAATATATAATAATATAATATAATAATATAATAAATATATAAATATATAAATGATATGAATGAATAATAATAATATAATAAAATATAATGAATATATGAAAATAATGAATATATATATAAATATAATGAATGATAAATATAATAATAATAAATATATGAATAATATATAAATATATATGAAATAAAATATGAATATAAATAAATAATGAAATATATGATAATATATGAATATATAAATATATATGAAATGATATGAAAAATGATATATATAAATATATATGAATAAAAATATAATATGAATATATAATATTAATATATATGAATATAAATATAATATATAATGATAAAATATATAGATGAAATAAAATATGAATATGAATATATGAAATATAAATGAATAAATGAAATAATATATGAAAAAATATATAATAATAATATAATATAAAATATAATATATGATAATATGATAATATAATATGATATAAAATATATAATATATGAATAGATTGCCCTCCTATTACTCTGATTATTTAAAGAGCGGCACTTGCCCTTTCAATTTCTAACTGAAGGAGCCCTTTTCGAAGTTTCTGCAACAGTAAATGGCTATCTTAAAATGTTTAAAAATTTTAAATTCAGATGCGTTTTGGGAAATTACGACGCCTTTATGTGTGTGTGAGTGTGGGGTTGCTTTCTGATCACTTTGACTCTTAAAAAGAGCACTATAACTTCTGATTGCCTATCAAATGAGCCATCTACGAAGTTTATACGACCACTATTTCTATTAAAACCTTGGATGCCCCCAGGTCGTAATTTACAAAGCTTGCCCTGAGGGCTATGGGGGTTCAGACATAATTCTGGGCCTTTCAACTACGCCGAACAACCTGGCTATCTTAAAAATGCTGATTGGATGTGTTTGGAGAAATGATTGGTGAAGGGGGATGGTGGTTAACCTCCAATCATTTTTGGCTGTTAGAAAGGCCAGTAGAACTTCTGATTACCAATCAAATGAGCCCCCTCCGAAGTTATACGACCACCCTTTCTATAAAAAAAACCTTATATCCCCCCAGGGTATTGCGCTGCCTATCATATTTGGTTTTGAGATTTCTATTATGAAGCATTGGACGTGCCGATTAGACCAGGTAGCCCCCCCCTAAAATTCGGCTTATAGGTGCCCATGTTGATTTCTGAACGTTTTTCAAATAATCCCAGGAAATCAAACTTTCCCTCTGTGGAAAATACCCCCCCAAATTCCTCCGTAGAAAGTTCCTACAACGTAAAATCCTTCCCCCCGGAAAATTGCCCCCGAACAATTTCATCCATGTTGCGACAGAAAAGTTCTTGCGGACGATTTCGGCGGAAAAATACTTCTTACTGTACTTTCATTTGAGAAAAGACGTGTTTTTTATTTAATTTCTGATCGTTTTTCAGGTCATAGTTGAATCTCCTCCCCCCCCCCCTGTGTGGAAAATTATTTGCAGAAATTCCCCCCACCCCCACAATGGACAGTTTCTCCCCGCGGAAAATTTCCCCGTGGATAATTTCTGCTGGCGATAATTCATGCGTAGGTAATTTCGGTACTTGTTCAGTAACCGATAAACACGCGAGAAGTACCGCATATAGAATGGCATGGGTCCTAATGAAAAACAGGTTTCTGCTGGCTTCCGAGATATTGCTCACTCCGTGACAAAGATTTAAACTTACGTTTTTTGGGTTCAAAGGAACAAAAAAAGGTACCTAGGTTAGGTTACGTATTTAATATATGCTATACTTTATCCCCCCCCCCCTAATGTGCAAATATATATAGCCCAATTATGATCATAAATTATTATATTTTTATCCTATTTTATTTTATTTCATTAGCATTAACGAAACTTCACTTCTCGCGTGTTTATCGGTTACTAAACAAGTAACAGAATTTCCCGTGCCCCCCCCCCCTGCGTAAAAAACTCCAGAGAATTCCAACTCTGCTGAAAACATCGCCCGGACAATCCCCCTGAGCATCTCTACATGTAAAATGTGGTCATCAGCGAGCGAGTAAGACCTATAAACGAATTTCTTATATGGATTCTGGCATATTCCCCCGTGTAAAATTTCCCCTGGGGAGCCCACTCACAGAAACTTTCATCTCAATGGAAAATTGACCTGGTATAAAATCTATGCGCAGACCCCCCCCCCCCCCCTGAAAAATGTCTGTATACTTCCCAGCAACAAATACTATATGCAGTTTTGAAATTTCATAACTTGCGGCCCTTCCCCTGGGGGCTGTGGGGATAATTTCATCCCCAAAGACATTTTATGCTCTGTCCCCTGTGGGGATGATCACATTCCCTTAAAATTATGTTTAATAATGATTTTGAGATGACATTTAGCTCTTTTAATTGCCAATAATAGGTGGATTAAATATATAGGCTGGATTCCCAACAAAAAATTGTACTTATAATGAAAATTATGAAACAAGTTTACTAACTCATAAATAGTAAAAAGATAAGAAAAAGAGAGAGAAAGAAAAGGGAATAGGTAGAAAGAGAAAGAGGAACAGATTTAACCAGTTTACAAGATTTATTCTGACCCTTTAGAAAAAAATACCAGCAACCAGTGGTCAGAAATCAAGCGGAGACTAAAATAGCTTTTACAAGTCTTATGAAGGTACCAAACGAGTAGTATATTCTTGCTCCAAATCTGGAAGGATATATATATATATATATCATATATATATATATATATATATATATATATATATATATATATATATATATATATATATATATATATATATATATATATATATTATATAGTATATATATAATATATAATATATATATATATATATTATAATATTATAGTATTTCTGTGGGACTTTCAAAAATTAAAAAGAAAATTAGAATTAAAAAAATTATTTTCTTTCAGAAGAGGGTCAAATTTTTCCCGATTCTCGAGAAAATTTGCCATTTGGTATTTATTCGGTAAGGACACAAGGTTATCATGTTTGGAGTCTCCATTTCTGTAGCTAAATGGGAGGAAGGAGGGGGAGGTCACGCTTCTTATGCAAAATCTCAGAAGTGGGTTTTAAGCTGATAAAGGTAATTCCCCCTTCTCCCTTAAATTTCTGGTTGCCACGGAGGAAGATTCCTAGTTACGTCCATAGGAATGTCACTAAGACCAGTAAAACCCTTCCCTCTCTCCATCCTAACCAATTCACTGGCAAAATCACGACCAGTATTGACTGTAAGGTTCAGTTTTACGGAATATCCAAAGTGTGGACTTAGGAGGTGACTAAGGGTGCCTTCGGAAACTTTTTCGGTATTCCGTATTATATGGTACACACTCGAGAATTTGGATCGCGAAGATGATACAATAACCAGTTTTCATGGTCTTTATACCAGACAATTAGCTTCGGGTCTGTGGAAAACTACGTTGTAGCTATATTTTAACTAAGTATTTAGTTGGTATTTTGGTTAGGTTAGGTAGTTTCATATAATGCGTTCTGTGCGGCCCCCCTACCTTAAATTTTTGTTGTAGTTTTCATAATTGTGTTACTAAAATATTGTATTCTTGTCACATTTTGTTTTGTTTCATTAGCATTCATCAAAGTTCACTTCTCCAGTGTGTACCATATAATACGACAATACCAGTTTTTTTCAAGATATCCATTCCTTTAAATGTTTTTAAGGTGAACATATTAAATTTGTGTGTAGGAGCGATGGGTAGAGCGATGAAGGGGATAGTGCCCCTCTCCTTAAACAACTCATTAGCTCGCTAGAAAACTCTTGCAAAGCGAGTGTAAAGTTATTTTGACTGAAAACAATTAGATCCCTTCTTCCATAGGACACAGATTGGTACGCCCATGGCTGTCAATAGGCTTTAGTATCTAAACGCTTAGCCTACTAAAATGTGTGAGCAATCCCTGGGAGACTTTTTCAATGATGCAACACCATTGTCAAAGATCTCTAATTGCAACCTCCATGAATTGCTCTTTCTATAATTCCTAGAAAAGTTGCTGGATTCAATGACAAAGGAAAGAATCATCACATTTTAAGCAATTCACACACAGCAGAACCCAGGAGGCAATAAATACTCAAACACACGAACGAAGCTCCTTTAAAGGGTATCGTAAATCTGGCAGAGAAACAGGGGGTAGACAGCCTGTCAAATGGGTAGATAACAAAGGGTGAGCTATTAATCACACCCAAATGGTTGTCTTGTCAAACGGGCAACCAGTTCTTTTCACGGGTGGATATTTGCAGTTTCTTTACTTTTGGAATTTGAACTTGCTATTCGTTGAGATTTGAACTTGTTATGCTGTGGAAATATTACTCCATGTCTGAAGATTGTTTACCCAAATTTGGCTATTAAAGTGTTATTATTTTAGACTTTTGCAATAGCACGAATCATAGAATTGTGGCTGTACGCAAGATGTTTTTTTTTTTTTTTGGGGGGGGGGGTGCCTTGAGGAAAGTGACATAGGAAGGCTAACTATATGGGAAACATATGTAACCCAACGATTCACTATTCTTCAGGCTGTAATATTAGCAAAACTATTAGAAAATTATAATTTTATCCGAGATATAGTTTTTTATTTACTCCATTTTGCTTGTCATGGTTGGAGATAGCATCTCTAAGAATATTCCTAGTAGGCAAAGGTCACGGGGAATTAGCAATATTTGTTCTTTGTGTGTGTAGACTTCTATTAAAATTTACAAGGGGGGTGATCAAAGTTTGCAAAAAAAAAAAAAAATCAGCAGAATATCAGGTGAATTATGTGGCCAATATAAGAGAAAATCTTGAAAGTTTCAACATTTTGGAGGGTGTTACAGGGGGTTCAAAAGCCCCCTTGCTTAGCTAGTTGTATTTTGTATAACCCATATTCTACTTTACAGTTTAGGTTCATGTGTTTGGGGGTACACAAGGTAACTCAGTGTGCAATTTTTGCTGATGAACGACCTGACTTGAAACAGCAATTTTTTTTTCGGTACTTGTGCATTTTATGGTACACACCGCTAACTCAAGTTTGGTTAATGCTAATGAAATATAATAAAAGTGGATGAATGTATAACAGTTTAGAAAAAAATTGGGCTATATATTGGCACATTGGGGGGGGGATAAAGCATAGCATATATTAAATACATAACCTAGCCTAGGTACATCCCCCCCCCCCCCCTAAACCCAAAAAAACAACAGTTTGAATATTGTAAACGCAATGAAAACCACGCTTTGCTTTTAATTTCTCTATTGCAAATATCCGTCTGACGGGAATCTATTAGTAGTTCCTTGTACAATATATAGTGGTGGGTACCATAAAGTGCACAAGAGCCTTTTTTTTAGTATGAATGATTTTGGGAGCCTTACGAGGAGCAAGACTTGTTAGTGCTCCTTCTTTCTTTAAAAATGTTTATGGTGTTAAGAAAAGGTGAAAATCCCTGAGCGATGTACGATTTTAATAAAAAGAGGTGCACGTTCCAACATTCTCAAATTTAGTATGTAAGCTTTGTTTTGAACCTAACTTAAATTTCAGTGGGATAAGAAGGCTAATAGGTATTGACACGATAATTTAGTGAATGGGGTTAGACTCAAAAATCTCTTAAAATAGGGGTAGCCTAGAATATTTGAACGGTTCTTTAAATTATGGAGAAAGGCTTTGGAATTTTGAGATTGATTAGGTCCGAAGACCCTATTTGTGCTTATGTCTTGGGGTTGGATTGCTCGTTTTATTTTGCTTTCGAGGGAAAACTTATTCTCTCACAAAATTACACATTGAATAGGCGACCTGGCAGGAGATATGGCGGAAGTAAGATAGCGTGAAGATGACAGGCTCCTTGTCGACGCCCTAGGCGCCTCTGGAGGCAGAGGAGGATCTAAGGTCTAAAATACAGTCTGACAGATCTTAATTTTGTTAAGCTTTGACTAAAGAGAGATTATTTTCTAAAAATAGAGATTATATTCCGACAAGCACGTCCACAGAATTTTTTTTAGGGTGGGACAATAATAGAAAAAAAAATGTTATTTTATAATTATAGCAAGACGTTCTGACAAGATTGGGAAGAATTTCTTTTGGGAGGGGGAGGCTCGGCGGCCCCCGTCCTGCGTAGCATACTTGTATGTTTCCCTATAATTCTGTGAAAAACTGTTTATTTTCATTGGTTGTTGTCTTTGACGTATATTGGTAAGCACAGTCATATTTTGTCTTGGAATTCTGCCTGCTAGAGAAACGAAATTTTAAACCTTTAATCGAAACCGGAGCAAACCCACCATTCGCCAACATCAATGCCCATTTTTTTCTTCGGGCAACGGGATCCTCAACTGCCTAACCGAAATTCGACTCATGCTGGAGCCTAGAAGAATATCAGATTTTATAACAACCTGAATAGGGTTTGCTCTCAAAATAATATGAAGAACGTATTGTTTGTAAATTTCCTTTATAATATTTTCCTTTATAATATTATCCTTTATAATATAATATGATGTAATCTTTTCTTTAAATAGGCTGCTTTAAAAATATATAATTATGTAATGATGCTTAATTATTTTATATATGTTTGCTTTTTATATTATATATATTTTCGTTATATATTTCTTTATATTTTTAGTTATGTTTTAATGTAATCTTTTCTTATCATTTGGTATCTTTTTTTTTGAAATTTCAATAAAAAATGAAAACGAGTACAGGACACCTAATCCTTGTACGAAGATTAATGTATCCAGAACTTGAAATAAAAACTGAGGTAAAACGTATTCTTTTTTAAGCTAGAATTTATAATCGTAAAGGGCGAGATAAGTTTTGTTTCCATCACATTATTCTTGTAATTTATAACAATATTTGCAATTTGATGATATCAGATAACCCTAATCGTAAAATGCAAGTGATGAACCTATCTGCCGGAAGTATTTGTCCCTGCTTAGGTAATATCTTAACCTAATTACGGTTGTATGCTCTAGCTACATCTGTCTATTACTACAATCAATTTAAAAAACTATTTCCACAAAATAAGTATTTCAAAGAAAAGTAAAAAACTCCATTAAACAAAAAATGAGCAAAAATAAAATCAAATAATCTACCAAGCGTGAAACTACCACAAATCAGCATCGATAAATAAATGAAACCCAAAACGAACAGAAATTACAATAATTAACCGAGTCAAACTCAAAACGAGCAAAAATTAACATAAGTTGGGCGCAAAACCCCTATGCCTTCCCAAGGCCAGAACAAAATTTGCACTTTATTGAAAAAATATAAATGTTTTTACTTTTATAACTTTAATAAATAAAAAAAACTATTAACATTTTGATTGCTAAATATCAGCATATGTATATTAAACTGACAATGCACATTCATTTGTGTTTTTCAGTAAAGTGCAAATTTTGTTCTCTGGCCTTGGGAACGCATAGGGGTTTTGCGCCCAACTTATGTTAATTTTTGCTCGTTTTGAGTTTGACTCGATTAATTATTGTAGTTTCTGTTCGTTTTGGGTTTCATTTATTTACCGATGCTGATTTGTGGTAGTTTCACGCTTGGTAGATTATTTGATTTTATTTTTGCTCATTTCTTGTTTAATGGAGTTCTTTACTTTTCTTTGAAAAACTTATTTTGTGGAAAAAGTTTTTTAAATTAATTTCTGTTCGTTTTACATTGACATAGTCTTTTCAGGGAAAAAGAAAATAATACTTTAAATCTTTTCGTTTATTAAGACTTTATAATTTGGCCTGCTTTTTGTATGCCGAAGAAGAATTTTAAGCAATTTTTAACAGCATACACCCTTTTAAAAATCTGGACACAAACAGTACTGTTTAATTTAGTTTCATACCTCCTCTAGTTGACCTGAAATGGAAAACTTGATACCATTTGCAAAAAATCTGTTTACTTTCTTTGATAGTTTGGATACACTTACGCTATTTTGATTTGGTTAAATTTTAAGAGCAGAAATGGGAGGGTTGGCGTGGGAGGGTGGGAGTGGAAGGGGGATTAGTTGCCTTCAAATCACTTTTGACTATTAAAAAGGGCATCAGCCCTTTCTATTTTCAATCGAATGCGCCCTTTTCGAAGTTCCCGCGACAACTCCTTCGATAGGAAGTGCCCTGGTCTAAACAAGAACAACAACAAAAAATGATACATTATACCCACTTCGATCTTTACTGTAAAAATGTCAAGCCTTCCAATTACTTTCGACTACTAAAAAGGGCACTAAGCCTTTCAATTTCCAATCGAATGAGCGCTTTTGGAAACGACAACGGTTTCTATAAACACCTTATATGCTCCCAGGGCATAAATTACAACCCTTACCCTAAGGTCTGTTAGGGTGGTTGTCATCCTCTAAGACCGAACTTCCATAACTTTCAACTACGTTAAAGAACATGGCTATCTCAAAATTTTGATTGGATGTGTTTGGGGAAATGGTGGGCGTGAGAGGGGTGTTAGTCGCCTTCCAATCACTTTCGACTATTAAAAAGGGCACAAGCCACTCCAATTTCCAATTGAATGAGCGCTTTTCGACGTTTCTACAACGACTTCTTCGATACAAAGTGCCCTGCTCTAAAGGAAAAAATTAATAAATAATACATTGTGCCAACATCGTTCTTATATGCCCCCAGGGCATAACTTACAACACTTGCACTGAGGGCTCTGAGGGGGGTTATCATCCTAAAAGACCTAATTTCCAGAACGTTCAACTACGTTGAACAAAATGGATATCTCAAAATTTTGATTGGATGTGTTTTGGTAAATGGTGGGCGTGAGAGGGGCGTTAGTCGCTATCCAATCACTTTCGACTATTAAAAAAGGCACTAGCCCTTTCAATTTCCAATTGAATGAGCCCTTTTGAAGTTTCTACGACAACGCTTTCAATAAAAACTTTATATGCCCCAGGGCATAACTTACAACCCTTGCCCTGAGGGCTGTGGGAGGAGGTGTTGTCATCCTTAAAAACTTAATTTCCAAAACTTTCAACTACGTTGAATAAAATGGCTATCTAAAAATTTTGATTGGATGTGTTTGGGGAAAAGGTGGGCGTGAGAGGGGGGTTAGTTGCCCTCAAATCACTTTCGAACATTAAAAAGGGTACTATCCCTTTGAATTTCAAATCGAATGAGCCCTTTTTCAAGTTTCTACGACAAAGATTTCAATAAAAACCTTATATGCCCCCAGGGCATAACTTATAATCCTTGCCCTGAGGGTTGTGGGGGAGTGTCCTCCTGAAAAATATATTTTCTATCTGGAAATCAACTACGCTGAACAAAATGGCTATTTCAAAATTTTTATTGGATGTGTTTGGGGGAGTGATGGGCGTGGGGGGGGGCTAGTTGCCCTCCAATCACTTTCGACTATTAAAAAGGGCAGTAGCCCTTTGAATTTCCAATCGAATTAGCTTTTTTTGAAGTTTCTACGACAACGCCTTCTTTAAAAACCTTATATGCCCCCAGGGCATAACTTAAAAACCTTGCCCTGAGGGCTGTGGGGGAGTTTCCTCCTTAAAAACATATTTTCTATCTGGAAATTAACTACGCTGAACAAAATGGCTATCTCAAAATTTTGATTGGATGTGTTCGGGGAAATGATGGGGGAGGGGGGGGGCTAGTTGCCCTCCAATCAGTTTCGACTATTTAAAAGGGCACTAGCCCTTTGAATTTCCAATCGAATGAGCCTTTTTTGAAGTTTCTACGACAACGCCTTCTATTAAAACCTTATATGCCCCCAGGGCATAACTTAAAACCATTGCCCTTTGGGTTGTGGGGGAGTGTCCTCCTCAAAAAAATATTTTCTATCTGCAAATCAACTACACTGTATAAAATGGCTATCTCAAAATTTTGATTGGATGTCTTTGGGGGAATGTTGGGCGTGGGGGGGGCTAGTTGCCCTCAAATCACTTTCGACTATTAAAAATGGTACTAGCCCTTGGAATTTCCAATCGAATGAGCCTGTTTTGAAGTTTCTAAAGCAACGCATTCTATAAAAACCTTATATGCCCCAGGGCATAACTTAAAACCCTTGCCCTGAGGATTGTGGGGGAGTGTCCTCTTCAAAAAATTATTTTCTATGTGGAAATCAGCTACGCTGAACAAAATGGCTATCTCAAAATTTTGACTGGATGTGTTTGGGGGAATGATTGGCGTGAGGGGGGGGGGGCTAGTTGCCCTCCGATCACTTTCGACTGTTAAAAAGGGTTCTAGCCCTTTGAATATCCAATCGAATGAGCCTTTTTTGAAGTTTCTACGACCACGCCTTCTATAAAAACCTTATATGCCCCCAGGGCATAACTTAAAGCCCTTGCCCTGAGGGTTGTGGGGGAGTGTCCTCCTCAAAAACATTTTCTGTCTGGAAATCAACTACGCTGAACAAAATGGCTATCCCAATATTTGATTGGATGTGTTTGGGGGAATGATGGGCGTGGGGGGGCTAGTTGCCCTCCAATCACTTTCGACTATTAAAAAGGATACTAGCCCTTCGAATTTCCAATCGAATGAGCCTGTTTTGAAGTTTCTACGACAACGCCTTCTATAAAACCTGATATGCCCCCAGGACATAACTTAAAACCCTTGCCCTGAGGGTTGTGGGGGAGTGTCCTCCTCAAATATATATTTTCTATCTGGAAATCAACTACGCTGAACAAAATGGCTATCTCAAAATTTGATTGGATGTGTTTAGGGGAATTATGGACGGGGGGGTGGGGGTAGTTGCCCCCCCAATCACTTTCGACTATTAAAAAGGGCACTAGAACTCTCGATTTCCAATCAAATGATCCCCTTTTGAAGTTTCTACGACTACCCCTTCCATATGAAGTGTCCTGCTCTAAAGGAAAAAATAATACGTAGTACATTGTGCCAACATCGTTCTTATATGCCCTCAGGGCACAACTTAAAACCCATGCCCCGAGGGTTGTGGGGGAGTGTCCTCCTCAAAAACATATTTTCTATCTGGAAATCAACTACGCTGAACAAAATGGCTATCTCAAAACTTGGATTGGATGTGTTTGGGGGAATGATGGGCGTGGGGGGGGGGGTCTAGTTGCCCTCCAATCACTTTCGATTATTAAAAAGGGCACTAGCCACTCCAATTTCCAATCGAATGAGCCCTTTTCGAAGTTTCAATGACAAGTCCTTCGATACGAAGTGCCCGGCTGAAGAAAGAAAAACACATTGTGCCCACATCGTTCTTTACTTAGGCAGCGCTAGCGCGCTGCCTATTATTATTGCTAACAACGACTCACTGCACCACTTAAGCCGTTTGGGGCCACCTGATCTTCTAGTGCCTTTGGTTTGATATGGTCACCCCTGGAAATAAAAAGAAAAAAAAAGACGCATCTGTTACCTCTCTACTGGCAAAAAGTCCACATTCTTTAGATAGGAGCTTGCAACCTCTATAGAGTAGGGTTCTCTGATGCGCTGAATCTGACGTTTTGATTTTCATTTAGATCATTTGACTATTTAGGGATGTCTCTCCCTTTTCAGAAAATCTGGTAAATTTTTGCAGGCTCGTAGTTTTCGATGGGTAACATTAAACTTAGTAAGTTTTTTATATTTTTATTCAGCATGAAAAGCCAATCCGTTGATGTACCAATTGTTATAAAATTTTCGTTCTTAGAGTTTTGGTTACTATAGAACCGAGTCACTTCGTATTTACAGTCCGTTACTACGAACCGTATCACAGGCCTTCTGTCAACACTGTAGTTATCGCGGCATGTCACCCCTGAATGGAAATGTTTGGAATTTTTGACTGTTCATATTAAAACGGCTATCTTGAAATTTGTATTCGGTTCCTCGTTGCCCCAGGAATATAGGGCTATTGGATCATTGTAGGGGGGGGGGGAGGCTCCCTTCTGATGGTAACGACCCATAAAGACATTAGAACTTCTGATATTATTAAATGATCCCCCCCCTCAGGTTGGTGCGATCAGCTGCCCTGATGAGAGTGGAAAAAAACATATGGGAGACAGGTCACCCTACTACTAAGCCAATGCTATTACGTTGACCATAATATCGTTGCAGTGCAAGTAAGTTTGACAGATCATAGCGGTATATAGCCCTGAAAAAAGAGGAACTGGCCATAACATTAACCTGGCCCTCTCCTGCTATCACATTTTTAGGTTTTGGTCTATGCGTGATTTTGTTTGGAGGTTTAGGCAACAGCTCCTTTTTTATTCTTAATTATGCGTGAAGGGAAATAAAAATAACATTAAGGTTTTGATTATGATCCAAATATGGAAAAAACGATTAAACATTTAACTCATTTTTTGCTTTAAAATGAAAAATCTCATGTTGGGTTTCTACGAGGCTGAGACTCGGGGGATTTTACCCTCGTCTCCTATTCGATGGCCCTCGGTGGGGCACATTCTGATCCTACTAAATCCTGTATTTCTCCCAGACATCGAACTGTGCTGCTTTTCTATTTTATTGGGCAGTTTCAGACTTCTGCTATTGCAACTCAATTCACGAGCCTTCGGATTTTGTCAGATAACTTTTCAGCGTCTAATTTATGAAGATTTCAACTAACTTAATTGCCAGATGGAGGCTGAGCAATATAACGCTTTGACAGGAAAGGACTGTAAAGTCATAATAGCAGGGTGGTGCTCCTAAATTTATGGTAATCTTTTTATTACCCACCTTAATTTCACTTCTTTTCCGTCAAATAGGGGATCATTAGGGGGACCCTTCTGTTGAAGGTTTTAAGACTACGAAAGTTTCAATTTAAAAGTTGGAATTTCGCCAAGACTCGCTTTGTTGATCCAGGCTGCGAGAATTTTTAGAGAATGTTCTCGATCATATTTTCAGTCAAATGCACGAAAATGCATTTTGGGGGGAGGCGCTTAAAAAAATAAGCCAGTTACAGTAGAATTATAAATAAAAGTTCAAATAGGTATAAAATCCTTTTAATAGACTGTGTTTCACAAACATTGATAGAAATTCACAAAAATACCAGATATTTGTGAAATTATAGAGACATCATCCAACTTGGGTCTTGACGGATCCTATGCCCTTTTAATATTTGACGTCGCTGTATCTCTATTCAATATTAAGCATATTTATTATAGGCAAAATCTACAAAAAGTTTTTCTTGGGAGGACTTAGAAAATAGTAATTAAGGAAAACGTAAGTAGATTGCATGGAAGATCCTTCAGAAGCATCCTTTGAATCTTTATTTTTTGTGAGAGGAGGGAGTTACGTTTTCGAATACCCCCTTGTCCTTTTAATATTCGCCTCGTGTGTAATTATTACGTATAGTTTTTTTGTAATTTCTTAGTGATAAATTTTGACTGCAGTTGGGATTGTCAGTTAGAGACTAAGACCAACCAAACGCAATTATTTATACTGTTTTGCGTATATGTTGAGTTTAATATTTCAACATGTTGTGTCACTGGAAACGTTTAAAGCACCTTAGCCTCTTTGCAATAACTGAAACATTTTAATTTTGAAACCCGGCAATTGAAATTCCGTATTTCCTCGTGAGATTTGCATGAAGTGTCTTGAGACATGAACATTACAGACTCTGTTCCGGTCAAATAGAAATAACAGCACGCTTATAGTACCAAAGAAATCGAAATTATTCGATTTTTGCTCCCTAGGCCCATCTCAGGTCTATGCCTATCTGAAAACCAACAATTTCCAAAGATTTTTCTTTTGGTTGTTCCAAAACTATTAAGTTGTTCTGGGCAGTATCGCATTTTCGTCACTATTACTACGTCACTATTTCGTCACGTATAATTTTGTCACTATTACTATGCTGAAACCAATGGCGTCTCCAACATTTTTGCTCGGGGGAGCTGTATGAAAAAACTTAATAAAACGCATCAAAATTTGTTTCCATGTATTTATGCTACTTTTTTGCGAGCCGGACAAAAATTCCGGGGGAAGGGGGGATTCAAGTTAGGTAAAACCGTTAATGGTTTCTTTTCGCTTACCAATTGGTGCTTTCAATTGGAGATTATGCTGGGGTACTAATCTTCACTACTATGTTTATTTCTATAATTGATTTTATTTAATTTATTGGATATCCATTGCAAAATAGAATGCCTTTTATAAAGTCAAGTAATGGGACTATGTGAGCTTTAGAAAAAAATTCGCATCACTCTGTCAACCAAGGATATTACCACTCCTCTTTCAACACAGATGGGGCGGGTTGGTGGTTAAAAGAGAAATTCAAACATTTATCGTTATGTGTGGATTTCCTATGAATCGGAATTTCAAGGCCGGGAGACTTTTGGGAAATTAAAGCGTCTAATAACGGCAGTTTGTGATTTTCTTTGAGTTTTAATGTAAGGGTTTAGCTGTGCCAAAAAAAGCGTTAAGTGAAACCTCTTTCCTTTATCCCAGAGAGAAATAACGCCATCCAAAAATAAAGTGGCCGATATAGGGGAAAGTCTAGCACCCATTGATATACCCATAATTCTGGTGAAAAATTGATTATTGTATTCAAAGTATAATAAAAAATCATAGCAAATGCGAAGAAAGCACATAATGGTTTAATTTTGGCTATATATTTGCACATCAGGGGGTGGGGGTAAAGCATAGCATATATTAGATACGTAACCTAACGTAACCTAACCTAGGTACCTCCCCCCCCTAAACCCCAAAAAACTAAAGTTTTAAAATTTTCGATGTTATGACGGTTCGAGGTTCTGACCAATTTTTTTGTTGATGCTATGACGGATTTCGTACTGCTCCTGACGTTCGTGCTCCTGACGGTTCGATGTTATGACGCCTTCCCATTTCGATACGTAATGTGTTGCAGTCATTGGGTCTCCATTGTCTTCAAGTTTTCTTTTAAGGGAAAGTTCGCATTTTCTGACATCACAAGAGTTATACATAGAAATACCATCGAAACTAGACAAAATCGTTTTTTTTATTATTTATATCAACGTCTGTTAATTTTTCAACAAGGTGAGCTGAATTTTTAATTTGTGAATTTTGCGTGGACGTAAGGGGACGAAAAATTGTGGATAACCATTTCCCTATTCCGGCAACTAGAAGGCGTAAAAAACTACAGTGGGGCGCAGGGGAACTCCATCTTTTTGGATTTTTGACAGACAATAAAATTTTGGAGCGGAACTACCTTTTGGAAAAAAAAATATTGTACATCTTTGGAGTAATGAGCCTTTCAATTAGTAGCAGTAGTTAGTAGTTAAATAGTTAGTTAGTGTTAGTAGTAGTAGTAGTATTTTGTCGACATTTTCTTCTTGAAAACTGTGTACAGAACTCTCGTGAGTTTTAAAGAATGAAACTCCTGAAGCTTTCAAGATGTCCTGACTACCTTATGAGATGTCTTGACAAAATCTCAACTCGAAAATAGCAACAAAACTAGACTCCGGCGCCGCGCCGATGAGGGAAGACCGGCGGCGGCGGAGCAAAAAACAGCGCGCCGCGCCGCCGATAAGATGTCGGCGCCGCGCCCCCGGTAACATGTCGGCGGTGCGTCGCCGGCGCGATCAATGTTGACCGCAAACATTAATGTTTTCAACAGTCTTTCTCAAATCAAAGCTTAAATTTACAACAGATTCGAGCCTATTTATGAGTTCAAAACTTCACAAGTCGCTGGCTGGAAACTGGTCTTCTTCGTTATTCATCAAGAGAAGTAGATATCTGGTAGAAACGAAATGACTGTGGCGTTTCAGAACCCTTGCATAATACGAGTAGTTGAAGTATCTATTAGCTATGTATTCTTAACATAAATAATTATCAAATTAGTAGTTTTTTTCATCGAGCATTAGTGCATACAAAACTTCAAATACCGTATCACAAAATTCGTCAGTTATCTGGGTAAAAACTTTGAATATAACTTAGAACTTAGAAGCTTAATTTTTTCATAATGCCCTTTGCCTATATCTGTTTTGTCACCTTTAAAACAGTTGAAATGGGCGACTTTGATATTCATTGTTTTTTTTGCTCTTTTGGATTCTGAAAAGCCTTCTTGTATTAAAAACTGGTTTTTAATAACAATTAAAAAATAATGCATTTTAAAGTTTTTTTGGCTTCTTTATAGAATATATGTCATGTATGCTAAGGCTGAACTGCTGCTTTTTTATTGCTTTTGGCTGCTCTTTTGGATGTTATTAATTTTTTCTTTTGGTGATTTATTCCAAATTATAAACTGATAAATACCTAATATCAGTTCAAATTATAAACTGCATCTAAAAGGAGTAAATTTGTCAAATTGAAAAATACATGATGAACACTTCACATGAGAACACTTCAATTACAATGAAACAAAAAACACTTACTGGTTTATTCGGTATGAAGAAAAATGAAGTGCCAGCTATTTTCTTAGATAAAAATGAAAAGCTCATCCGTTTTAAAGGTAATTCAATGAAATAATATGCAGGCTGAAGTAGCTCCAGGAAGATGTTGAGATTTTCATCCTAGTTCGTCACTTTTAATCCCAGGAAAATGTTAGGACACTTAGCATCAGTTATTGAGTTTAAGCTTTGATTTCCAAATGCTCACGAAAATTACCAAATTTAAGAAAGTCGCAACAATAAGTCACCTCTGGTCAAAATACTCAAAGACTCCTCTTTGATCCCCACCCAGGCTCAAAACTTCTGCTATGGTCATTTCCATGGAAATCTCCATAGAGTTTCTTTTTAAAATAGCTTTCAAGCATAGTTAGGGGTATTTAGCCTTTTTTGCTTTTCTTCAAAGCTTTGAAAAACGTGTTATAATATTCCAAATGTTACATTTGTTTATTTGTGCATATTTTTGGTAATCATTTGTGAGGTGATCGAATTTTTTTAAACCACTGTAGATACGTAAGAACGTTGCAAACATCTAGTACCCTGAGGCCATAAGACTGTCAAAGACTCCTCCTTGAACCTCCCAAATTGAAAGCTTTTATTATGACCTGGCCTTTTAATGTAAGTTGGGCACTGGACCAAGGGCGCCATTGTCACTCGAGCGCTACGTTAGGTGGGGATGTCGATATTGCTTTCGTCACACCAATTCGTTTTAGGGTGAATCTGCCTGGTGCTTATGAATGAATGTTTTCAAAGTAAACCCAATTCATCAATAAGAAAAAAAAACGGGTTGGACGCATATGGTCCTTTCCCTTTGGACGACAAAACCATGCAAGTGCTGTATTAAGTATAACTCACGAAAATCTTGTTAATTTTTGTCAACTTTTCAACTTTTTGGCATCCCTGCTTTCAATAAAAAAAAAATCAAGGTACTATCACTAAAATATAATAACTCCCTATGCCCCTCCCCTCCCCCCCTCTGGATACCATCTTGATAGGATACCGTCTCTGCTTTAAATAAAAAAAAATAACTTATTGGCACCCCTGCTTTAAAAAAAACGAGGTATTATCATTTAAATATAATAGCTCACCCCCCCCCCTTTCTGGATACCACCTTGATAGGATGCTGTCTCTGCTTTAAATTAAAAAAAAAATTACTTTTTGGGATCCCTGCTTTCAATAAAAAAAATGTCGAGATATTATCATGTAAATGTAATACCCCCACCCCCCCCCCCCCCTTTGGATACCACCTTGATAGGATACCGTCTCAGCTTTCATTAGAAAAATAATTTACTTAACAATTAACTAAGTCACTATATGGTTCAAACAAACACGCAAAATAACGTTAAACAGCTTAGTGTTCCTTGAAAAAAAAAAATTGGGGGTATGAGTAAAGGGGTACAAAGACAACAACAAAAATGTCGAATTTATTCACATATACCTCAAATTATTGGAAAACTGAGTCATAGATTCAATAGATTGCAATATCTGCAATTGCATATTGCATCTATCCGGTTTTTATTTAAAGTAACAAAAGAGACGAAAATTAATGAATAAGAGAGTAGTGAAGAATTATGGTATGCAAAGTAATATTTGGCAGGGAAAGTCACTGGTGATAAATCGCTAGGGGTGGCACCGTGATTGCGTGATTTTCGGGGATTCGAGGAACCAAATTTATTTTCGGAGTGACGCATAGATTTTCGGCGAAATACCCGTAAATTTAGGGATAGTGCAAGCCCTGCTTGATTTCTAATCAGGAAAATCGAAATACTAAACCACACGAGAAGGAAAAGCTCCGACTTTGCGGTTGACGCAATAAAGAATTGCCGCAAAATTAATTTAAAGTTGACCGAACGCCGCCACCTCTGCCGGCGGCTGCGCGCCGGCGTCGCGCCGGCGGTGTTACGACACGTCGGCGGCGTTCGACCGGGCCTCTCGTCGGCGGCGTTCGGTCGATCCGCCAGCGCGGCACCGGGGTCTAAACAAAACCCTTGATGGATTTGTCAAAACTACATACGTCTGGAAATAGTATTAGTTAAGAGCTGTTTATTATTTATTAAGTTCAGTTTAATTTTTAAGTTGTTGTTCAATCCCTTAAATTATTTGATGGAAGATTTAAAGCATAAATTTTCAATTCAGGGGGGGGGGTGCTATCCCAAAGAGGTGGGGTTGCAGCCGCTCAGAAAAAACTAAAGCTACAAGTACAAGCAGAGTGTTATAACAAGTATTAATAATTAAGCTTCAATCAAAAGTCTAATCTGGAAATACAACTTCTATAATTGAATAAGCATCTGTCAATTAGTAACTAATATTGCGTTTAGGCACGCTGATGAAAAAAATAACCAGGTTCATATTGTTACTTTTTAAAGGGGTCGTTAACTGTGACTGACTATATTTTCTACCCTTTTTTGGGGAGGATGGGGGGCAAGGTTGTGACCACTAACTAGGTTGAGGAACGGTGATTTGAGGTAATGACTTTTCTTTTTGAAAAGAAGCCAGTTGAAGTACCTGATATGGGCTACCATGTAGCTAATTAATGTTCTTTTTTAAGCAGAAAAAATTGAATTACCGTGGAGTTACAAAGTTAACCACTGAATAAAGAGCACAGCTCAGCCAAAGACAAGACCACGTCAATTTAAAAAAAAATCTTCTTTAATTCCATTGGGTTATTTTTGTGTCGTATTTTGTTTTAACCAATCACATTATCCCTTGTTTTTGGAGAGAAAAATAGCACCGTCTTTTAAAAATACGTCAACTAATGATTTGGGTTAACTGACGCTGAACACCAAGTCTAGACTGATAGGGAACGTAATTTTTGGAGAGAAAAAGAGCTCCTCCTTTTTCCAACCTGATAGGTTATTTTGCGAGAAATAGCAACCCAGTAAAAAGAACGAAGAGCTTTTCAGTCACACAAATTTTTGTATGTAAATTCTCTGCTTCTCTGTGGTTGGCTCCTTACCCAAAGAATGGTTTTGGGTATTATTTTTTATAACAAAATTTATACTACAATTTTGATTTTTTTTTTGGAAAATCGGAATTTTAAAACGAATATTTTGCCTCTTGTTCGAGATTTGAATCTAGACCCGAAAGGAAGATCGATTCAAATTTTTGAGTATTTTTCGAAGTTGCCTCCCTCCCCCCCCTGAAACAAATTCTTTTGCATAATGACTAAATATATTTGGGGGTAAAAGCAAACAAAAATAATGAATAAAAATGTCTGAAAGGAAACGGATCGAGTACCAATTAGTTTTGGCAGAAAACGCTTGGTTTTAATTTGACACTTCCCCCGAAGAGTTTGAAACGTATGTCAAAACAGTTGTCTGTTAACATAAAACAACAGGTGAATTGTTTCACGTCGTGTCAAATTCTTAACAAAAGAGACTGTTTTTAGAGATTCTATAAACACCAACCTGTCACAAAAACATTCGTATTGTCATTCTTAAATAATTTGTTTCAAAGCCACTGGTGATTTTCAATATTATTTTCCGTTTAAATGTTGCCAGATAAGGCATTTGGGCGTTTTTTAGATAGTTTTCATGGAGTGTTCGAAGCCAGCACGTTTTTATGGCAATTTTTTTGAAAAGTTGCACTTTTCACCATATTTTTTAAATCGGAATCAGTGTTTTTTGCCGCATTATCACTTTTATGGCTGCGTTTTTCACATACGAGTCATCTTGTAGCACAGTCCTGTAGTTCGCAAGAAAGGGCTGCGTATGGTGCAGTCTGCAGGCACCGGGTTTTGAGCGTGCTCGACAAAATCGTACCAAGTGAAACTTCAAAGCTTTTTCAACGAAGGGTTCTAAGCGTGTTGTACCCGGGTTCGTCTAAACTAGAGCCCGGTTTTAGGCCACCTCACATCGGACACCGAGTACACCGAGTATGTGCAGATTATCATCTCTGTGTACCTGTGTTCAACTACACTGTGTTCAACTATTCTGACACGTTCTAGTTTACCAACATGCTTGGAAACTGCAGATAAAAACGTTTTAAAGTTTCGCTGGGTCGAACACGGAGAACCTGAAAACGATTTTTGTCGAACCTGCATAAAACACGGTTCAATTCCGGTGCCTGTAAATGGAACTTAGAACGCGTTAGTGTAATACTTTTGAGCACGGATTCTGAACGATCCAAACACGGGTGTTCAAAATGATGATCTGCACAACCCTTGTCCAGCTGCGTGTTGGATGTGGCTTAGCCAGAAAACGGGGTTTATCTATATTGACCATATCATAGATTCAAAATAGTCTCATAGCACGGCACTATAACCTAGCTGACCCAAATTTAGGTGTTCATAGACTCAATAGCCGACAAAAAACTAAACCCATAGTTCTTGCGTATGAATGGCAAATCTGCTTCCGCAGGCTTTCTAAGCATTTCTCTTTTCTTTCGTTTTCTTCAAAAGTTGCTGTATTAATTTTTTTTTCTAAGAATTTCATTTTTTAAATTGCCTGTTACTGTTGTTTGCATTTGTGTAACATTTAAACGTACGGAATTGAGCAAAATTGTGAGTATGCTTGACCCTGGTTTTGTTACAATTTGTCACTCCTAAATTCAAGCATTCTGCCATTACTACTAGGTTACTACACTACTACTAAAAACTCACTGCAGCACCAAGCCGCCTGAGGCCAACACAGCTACGCACGCTCCTCCTCCATCTCAATCTATTCAAAGCCTCCCTCGTTGCACCCTCCCAAGAAATTCCCATTTCCTTAAATCTTTCTTTATGACATCCTCCCACCCCAACCGCGAACGACCTGCTGTAGCCCTAGACGGTTGGCCGAAAAGGGCAATCTTTCATCCTTCATCCGCACAACGTGCCCTAACCACCTCAACCTTTCCCTCAGTATAGCCCGAGAAAGTGGGATTAAACCACGCTTTTCGTACAGCCTACTGTTTGACATACAGTCAGTCAGCCGGGTACCCAGAACAATCCGTAGGCAATTTCTTAAAAAGAAAAATATTGCTGACCTTTCAAATTTCAGACACATAACTTGATAGTTTCCTTTAAACTTACTTTTACAAACAAACAAATTAAACTAAGTAGGTTCAATCGTTTTTATTTTGTTCTCAAGAGGTTTAAAAGCTTCGGTTTGTTTAATGCTTTATATCAGTCTCTACTCACGCACAAAAACGCTTCGAAAATATATTTCTTTTTATACTCTGAATTACTTTTTAGCGTAAGTTGGAATCTTGAAAAATGTCTCTTTTTCAAAGACAAGCAACTGGTCCTAAATAAAAACCACAAATAGTTGTCCTAAATAAGTAGACATTAATCTTGCACAATCTTGTTTTTTATGGGAAGCAGCATGTAAAATCCCAAAATGGCTTAAAACTTAAATAAGTAAACTCCTACAAGATACATGCTTTTTACTTACAAAAAAAATAATATAATTGTGTTTCATCACTTCCTTGCCATTATCGTGCGCGACTTATTTGCATGTCAGGTATCGCATCGACGAAAAACAAACCTTGCTCACATGATCATCAGTAACACTTATGCCCGGGTTCGAAAGAAGGGAGGTTCTTGTGCCCCCTCACCCCTGGCCCTCGAAAGTTACTCAATATTTCCTGCAATTTTCTATTTAATTTGTCATTTCTATTGCCTTCGGATGTTTACCAGGCGGTGGAGAGTAGGAAAGCCTTCGTGCCAAACAAAGATCGTTTCGATAAGTTTTATACATAAAATTCATCATTACTGTTTTATATATTCGTATGGAAATTTCACATAACAGAAATTCACAAATATAATAACATAACATATTTGAGAAAAACGGAAAAAAACGGAAAGAAAACGACGAACTGGGAACAGAGAGACAAATTTGAAAGAAATGTAACTTTCAAAAGAAATTGCCACATAACTTATTTTGAATTACAACATTTGAGGGGCGAGCTATGTTTTGTCATAAAAGGGGGTCTGTCAAGTTTTAAATGCTGTAGTGTTTGAATTTGGTGGTGTAGTTACAAAATCAGGCCAAATATGCTGGCGACTTTTTTTCTCTACTTTTTTGTAGTGACATTTGGAGTAGATAGTGGTTTTCTAACAGAATACTCTAAAACCTATTTATCTTTTTTTTTTAAATCTTCAGATACTCCAAAATGACTTGACTTGACTTAAGTCCCATCCGTCCTTGAAGGTCGTCTTGGGATTTTTTTTTTTTTTTTTTTTTTTTTTTCATACCCGGGCACGTCGTATCGAAGGAGTTGTCGTAGAAACTTTGAATAGGGCTCATTCGATTGGAAATTGGAGTGGCTAGTTTCTTTTTAATAGTCGAAAGTGATTGGAAGGCAACTAGCCCCCCCACGCCCATCCTTCCCCCAAACACATCCAATCAAAACTTTAAGATAGCCATTTTGTTCAGCGTAGTTGATTTCTAGATAGAAAATATGTCTTTGAGGAGAAAACTCCCCCACAACCCTCGGGGCAAGGGTTTTAAGTTATGCCCTGAGGGCATATAAGAACGATGTTGGCACAATGTACTATTTATTATTTTTCCTTTAGAGCAGGGCACTTCATATGGAAGGGGTCGTCGTAGAAACTTCAAAAGGGGCTCATCCGATTGGAAATTGAGAGTTCTAGTGAGAGTTCTAGTGCCCTTTTTAATTGTCAAAAGGGATTGGAGGTCAACTAGCCCCCACGCCCATTATTCCCCCAAACACTTCCAATGAAAATTTTGAGATAGCCATTTTGTTCAGCGTAGTTGATTTCCAGATAGAAAATATGTTTTTGAGGAGGACACTCCCCCAAAACCCTCATGGCATGGGTTTTAAGTTATGCCCTGGGGGCATATAAGATTGTTATAGAAGGTGTTGTCGTAGAAACTTCAAAACAGGCTCCCTCGATTGGAAATTTGAAGGGCTAGTATCCTTTTTAATAGTCGAAAGTGATTGGAGGGTTAACTAGCCCCCCCCACGCCCATTATTCCCCCAAACACTTCCAATCAAAATTTTGAGATTGTCATTTTGTTCAGCGTAGTTGATTTCCAGATAGAAAATATGTTTTTGAGGAGGACACTCCCCCACAACCCTCATGGCAAGGGTTTTAAGTTATGCCCTGGGGGCATATAAGGTTTTTATAGAAGGCGTTGTCGTAGAAACTTCAAAACAGGCTCATTCGATTGGAAATTCATAGGGCTAGTGCCCTTTTTAATAGTCAAAAGTGATTGGAGGGCAACTAGCCCCCCCCCACGCCCATCATTCCCCCAAACACATCCAATAAACATTTTGAGGTAACCATTTTGTTCAGCGCAGTTGATTTCTAGATAGAAAATATATTTTCAGGAGGACACTCCTCCACAACCCTCAGGGCAAGGGTTTTAAGTTATGCCCAAGGGGCATATAAGGTTTTTATAGAAGGCGTTGTCGTAGAAACTTCAAAAGGGGCTCATTCGATTGGAAGTTCAAAGAGCTAGTGCCTTCTTTAATAGTCGAAAGTGATTGGAGGGAAACTAGCCCCCCCCCCGCCCATCATTCCCCAAAACACATCCAGTCAAAATTTTTATATAGCCATTTTATTCAACGTAGTTGAAAGTTTTGGAAATTAGGTCTTTAAGAATGACAACCCCTCCCCCCACAGCCCTCAGGGCAAGGGTTGTAAGTTGTGCCCTGGGGGCATATACAGTTTTTATTGAAAGCGTTGTCGTAGAAACTTCCAAAGGGCTCGTTCAATTGGAAATTGAAAGGGCTAGTGCCTTTTTTAATAGTTGAAAGTGATTGGATAGCGACTAACGCCCCTCTCATGTCCACCATTTTCCCAAACGGATCGAATTAAAATTTCGAGATATCCATTTTGTTCAACGTAGTTGAAAGTTCTGGAAATTTTGTCTTTTATGATGATAACCCCCTCAGAGCCCTCAGTGCAATGGTTGTAAGTTATGCCCTGGGGCATATAAAGTTTTTATTGAAAGCGTTGTCGTAGAAACTTCAAAAGGGCTCGTTCAATTGGAAATTGAAAGGGCTAGTGCCTTTTTTAATAGTTGAAAGTGATTGGATAGCGACTAACGCCCCTCTCACGCCCACCATTTTCCAAAAGGGCTAGTGCCTTTTTTAATAGATGAAAGTGATTGGATAGCGACTAACGCCTCTCTCACGCCCACCATTTTCCAAAACACATCCAATCAAAATTTTGAGATATCCATTTTGTTCAACGTAGTTAAACGTTCTGGAAATTAGGTCTTTTAGGAAGATAACCCCCTCAGAGCCCTCAGTGCACGGGTTGTTAGTTATGCCCTGGGGGCATATAAGGTTTATATAGAAATTTGTTGTATAATTCATAGGCAGCGTGATCGCGCTGCCTAAGTAAAGAACAGGGACACTCGAGAACGAGACAAGAAATGGGGGCTTAGCAAAGAGGAGGACACTCCCCCACAACCCTCAAGGCAAGGGTTTTAAGTTATGCCCTGGGGGCATATAAGAACGATGTTGACACAATGTATTATTTATTAATTTTTTCCTTTAGAGCAGGACACTTCGTATCGAAGAAGTTGTCGTAGAAACTTCGAAAAGCGCTCATTCAATTGGAAATTGGAATGCCTTGTGCCCTTTTTAATATTCGAAAGAGATTGGAAGGCGACCATTACCCCTTTTACGCCCACCATTTCCCGAAACACATCCGATCAAAATTTTGAGATAGCCATTTTGTTCAGCGTAGTTGATTTCCACATATAAATTGTGTTCTTGAGAACAGTCCCCCACAGCCCTTAGGGCAAGGGTTATAAGTTATGCCCTGGGGGCATATAAGGTTTTTTTTTATAGAAGGCGTTGTCGTAGAAACTTTAAAAAAGGCTCATTCGATTGGAAATTCAAAGGGCTAGTGCCCTTTTTAATAGTTGAAAGTGATTAGAGGGCAACTAACCCGCTTCTCACGCCCACCTTTTCCCCAAACACATCTAATCAAGCCTTTGAGATAGCCATTTTATTCAGTGTAGTTTTAAGTTTTGGAAATTAGGTATTTGAGGATGACACCCCCCCCCCACAGCCCTCAGGGCGAGGGTTGTAAATTATGCCCTGGGGCGTATAAGGTTTTTATTGAAAGGGTAGAAACTTCAAAAGGGCTCATTCAATTAGAAATTGAAAGGGCTAGTGCCTTTTTTAATAGTTGAAAGTGATTGGAGAGCGACTAACGCCCCTCTTACGCCCACCTTTTCCCCAAACACATCCAATAAAGATTTTGAGCTAGCTATTTTGTTCCACGCAGTTCAAAGTTCAGGAATTTATACCTTTGAGCAGGACACTCCTCCCACAGTCTTCAGGGCAAGGGTTATAAGTTATGCCCTGTGGGCATTTTTAAAAGGGTGTATGTTGTTAAAAAATGCTGAAAATTTGTCTCCAGCATACACATAGCAGGCTAAACTATAAAGTCTTAAAAAACGAAAAGATTTAAAGTTTTATTTTCTTTTTCCCTGAAAAGACTGTGTCAATATAAACGAACAAATATTAATTAAAAAAACTTTTTACAGAAAATAGTTTTTCAAAGAAAACTAAAGAACTCCATTAAACAAAAAATGAACAAAAATAAAATCAAATAATCTACCAAGCGTGAAACAACCACAAATCAGCACCGATAAATAAATGAAACGCAAAACGGACAGAAATTACATTAAATAACCGAGTCAAACTCAAAACGAGCAGAAATTAACATAAGTTGGGCGCAATAACGTAAGTTTGGGTTTCATTTATTTATCAATGCTGATCTGTGGTTGTTTCAAGCTTGGTAGATTATTTGATTTTATTTTTGCTCATTTTTTGTTTAATGGAGTTCTTTACTTTTCTTTGAAAAACTTATTTTCTGGAAATCTTTTTTTTAATTAATCTTACCAAACAGTTTGGCAAAAGCAACCGTACCTGATATCCGGTGTGCTAACTATAGGCACTATATAGAGATTTCACAACTGCTTTGCAATGAATTAGTTGTTCACATCTATCATAAACGAATAGCTGCGATAGACAAGTTTATTAAGCCCGATGATCGCCAAAATCTATCTAGAAAAAAAAGAAAGAAGAAATACCACCCATCAGAGACTTAAAAAAACTAATTAAGAAACTGAGAAATAGAGACATTACTGACAGTGGGAAATTCGATTCATTGCCAAATGCTATAAAATTTTTTTTCATAACAATATTTGTTTGTGAAACCGAACACACCCAAGAAGTTAAGTTAGGTTAATCCTATTGAAATATACCAAAATATGATGATAAAGTAATACTTTAGATGCAAAATTATGGAAACTATATGACAAAGAATCATGGAAAGTAGAATTATGAAAAGCAGAATTATGGAAGGCAGGCTGGGCAGAACGCAATATATTAAATACCTAACTTAATCTAACCCCTAACCACCAAGTACCAGTCCATGGTACTTGAGCCGTATAGTTGTGATTTAAGATATCTGTTTAGTTTCAAGCAAAGATAACGTACTTTTCTTTTGGGAGTTAAAGGGATGGGAGCATTTCTACATTGGTTTATGGTATTTGAGTTGCATCACTGCCTCTTTCAAAGTTTTTTGTTTCTGTGATTAGTGGTTTATTGCCTCTGAAGCTTGCAAGATTTGCAGTAATTTCCTAAAAAAAAATTCTAACCAAATAAATTTTCTTTCATGTGGAATATAAGATTATCCCCTGAAATCACAAGTTCTGTATGATTAAAATTAAAAGGAATACTACAAAACAGCTGTGAATCGACTCATAAATGGTGAAGAGGACCTTGCACAAGGTTGCTTTCCAGCATCTTTTTGCTTGAACATCTACCAAATATTCAGATCTCATAGCTTGTCTAGGGTTAGCAAGTGCATTTTAAGGTCAACTTTACTTAAGTCAGGACTAATAAGCATGAGTTAAGACGTATTTCCTTGGAAAAACCTTGGGGGGACTCTGTCATTTCCTGACTTTTGTGCAAAAGCCGTATTTTGGGCATGTCCAGATGACTACATTTTACTTTTCAGCACTTGAATGATAAGAAATATGCATAAGAACTTTGAGGAAGGAGGGGCATATATATATATAAGAACTTTGAGGGGGAGGGAGGAGGGGGGCCATGTGTATAAGAAATTCGAGGGAGGAGGAGGAAGGGATATATGTATAAGAACTTTGAGGGGGGAGGGAGGAGGGAGGGGCATATGTATAAGAACTTTGAGGGAGGAGGAGGGAGGGGCATAGATTTGTCAGAGTCACTTGAAATCTGTGTCAGTCTAGCATTTTATAGTCAAATTATCCTGAGTGTGGATTATTGAGAAAGGTTTCCTCACTCCTGTTTCCTCAACGTCTACATTTCATCTCCCCTGTGTAAATGTCTATCGTTTTCTTTGGTAGGCCTATAGGAGATAGGACCATAATTTGAAAAGCGAACCGCAAGATAGGTAAATCAAAAGAGGGAAATGAGAGACTGTATGAAAAACAAAGGAAATTTTGTGATTACAGGGGTTGAGAGGGTATCTGCACAATTTTCAAAAAGGTTGAGTTACAAGTTTGGAAAATGTGATGTTGGGACTTTGAAACACCTTTCCATGCTGTAATTTGGGCTATATATCAGGTACAAACATTGTAGGAATTTATTTTGGACCGCCAGTGATGTTTTTTGTGGGGGGGGGGGAATTTGAAAAACAAAAAAACAAAGAAGATATTTTCTTTTTTGGAGTACCAAAATAAAGGTTTTTTTCCTCTGGAAATAACAAAAAAGGATTTTAGGAATCCAGGGCGGAATCTAGAGGGCAATAATTGATAGAGGGCAGATATCTTAGGAGATAGGCGGAGATAATTGAACCCTTAGATTCCCTCTTTTTATAAGTTTTAGAAAGAATTTTTTCAGGTTCATTGAAAAATACCACCTTCATATTTTTTATATTTGTGAAAACACTTGCGTAAAAGCCTATCGTGTCTTTGGCAGTACTACAGAACTATAGGCCTATTTTACTCTTCGGCCCTCGTTTTAAAATAAATATTTGTTTTCACGTTTTTTTACCTCATTAATAAGTAAAAATACGTTCAAGTACACATGAATTCATTGTACCCTTACCGCAGTACCGCATATTTACAAGTGCACACAAGTTCAGTTTTTTTAGGGGGGAGGGCATATTTTTATAGATTTGTCAAAACCTCAAAAGATTATTCTATCGGTAAATGTTCCTCAGCTTTGTTAATGACATATTTCCTTCGAATAACCTTGGGGAATTTCTTCATTCTCGGCCGAGTTCCCAATCGGCTTGTAAAGGCATGATCGTGTTGCATTTTAGTGGCAGAACGCTAAGTTAGAAAGGTCCATTTTAATTCGGAAGAAGGAGAGGGTTTTTCCTAGGCGGAGAGGGTTTTTCCCTAGGCTGTCTAAGACTGGGTATATTTCAGTGTCTACTTCCCTTCGAACAATCTTGGGGAAATCACCCACTTCCCGACCCCTGTGTACAGGCTTGACTGCCCATGTGTTTTTGTGGTAGGACAAAAGGACTATATTTTACTTTTAAGCTCTTGCGTGAAAAGAAATGTTTGTCTTTGTGGTTTTCCACCATTAAATTTAAATTGTTTTTCTTTCTTTTAAAACCATAATCGGAAGAATGTCTTGTTTGTAAAACAGTTAACAAGTCATTAACTTCGGCAAAATAGGCAGCTAATTTACCTCACATTTGCGGGTCATCTTTATACACCATTAAGTTTGTGTACAATCATAAGACGAGAAAATATATGTAGGCTATGTGGTTCTCAATGAGTTTATTTCTTGTTAAAAATAAAAAAAGAATGTTTATAATTACAATTGTTACCAGATACGGATAAATAATTTGAAAGATGAGGTAGAGGGGGAGAGGAGGTAGAGGAGTGCTGCCTAGAGGTAGAGGAGGAGAGGAGGTGGGGGAGTGCTCCCTAGAGGTAGAGGAGAGGAGGTAGATGAGTGCTGTCTAGAGGTAGAGGAGGAGATGAGTGCTGCCTAGAGGTAGAGGAGGTAGAGGAGTGCTGCCTAGAGGTAGAGGAGGAGTGCTGAGGTCTCTTGATTTTTAATTCTTTAACTGATGCCACTGCGTTAGGCTTGCAGTTAGAAGCGGAGGGAGTTCCGGAAGCATCTCTCAAATATAAACATTTACTGGTTTTCTCCTAGTTTCTTAAATTTTTTTTATAATTCACCTTTATTTTATGGAAGAGATGTTTTTTTCGTCTCATTTTGTCTTAAATTCAAAGTTCTAGTGCCCTTGTTAAGATAGAAACTATCTGAAGAGCAGCCTTCTATCCTTCCAACTCCCCAGATGCCCCCAGTGGCACATGATGTTGGAACAAAAGCACAGGGTATCCCGAGGAGTAGCCATTTTAATTGAAATGGGTAGAAGGTCCTAATAATGTACTTCCGAGTGTGATATGATAAATGCACTCTAAAAGTTAAAGTCCCGTGAATAGGCCATTAAAATAGACAAAATAATTTCAGTGTCGTCGTCGTCTGGCCAGAGCATACGACCGTGGTTTACGACGCTGGTTGAAATCCATAACTAATCCATAAGTATTTTAACCTATATACCCCGTTGAAGTAAATTCCTGCTAATTTATCAACTTCATGGTCTTAATTCGGTCTATTAATTGTCGGAAAATGTAAATTCTATTTATTCCCATCCTTGATTCTTGTTTTACCTTCTCCGCTTGTTCTTTTTTTTAAAATTAAACACACCTCCTTTCCGTTATGAATAGCTGTATTTATGCACAAACGGTTCTTACAAAAGCCAAATTTAAAGCTTAACCACATAAAAATAATGTTTAGATCTTAACAGTTTAAAAAAAATAATTTTGAGGTAATCTAAAACCAATTATCAAAAAACAACTTCTTCCTACCCGTTCTGCAGGATACCCTTCCATCATAGGGCATACTTTTCACGGTAGCACCAAAATGGATAGAATCCGTTTTTGTCAGGTCAAAATTTCTCTGGCCATCTTGCTTTCCTCGCTTACGCCATCAATCAAGGAGGCACACTTGTGCCTCTATAAAGAGGCGACCCACCACAATGTTAAGCGATTTCAGGTCCTAGAGGTCGCAGAGAGACGGCGGTGATCGCATTTTGTAGCCCAAGCTCAAACTAAGAAACGTGCAAAATTTCATCCTCCTCCGACTTTATCTTCATGGGGTAAACTGGGCCGGAAGTTTCGACCCTCCCACCACAGCCCCCCTTTAACGTTGTCCGATTGGGCTGAAATTTAGAGGTTAAGCTTTTCCTAGGGCCCGGGAGCTTATCCTCGAATTTCAGCTCAATCCGATCCCTCCTTCCCTGTTTTCAAAAAAACCAAATATAGCCACTTAAAGTTCATTTCTCTTTTTTTTTTCTTGTTATCCACGCCTACAGGCCACAGTTGGCAACTGATCCGGGTGAATGAGGACTCATTCGAAGCAGAATTCGACCTGTTAGGGCCTTTTGATATTTTCAGACCGAAAAAATTATCCCCCGAATTTACATTTACGAAAAACCTCGTTTTCCTATAAGAGCCCACGTTAATTTTTCCCACCACAGCCCCCCCCCTTAACGTTGTCTGATCGGGCTGAAATTTAGAGGATAAGCTTTCCTGGGGCCTGGGAGTTTATCCTCGAAATTACAGCTGAATCTGATCACTCCTTCCCTGTTTTCCAAAAACCAAATATCAAGTTTTGTGGGGATTTGCTTGCGTCAAAAATAGATTCCGCTTACTAAAAAACAATTACAATTGTGTCTCTTTAGTACAGCGATCGATACTCCTGACTGTCAGGCGGAAAACCCGGGTTCGATTCACCGTCAGAGGAAATTTTTTATATACTGAATTTAAAGTTCAAAAAAGAAACTCAGTTTCTTTTTTAAATTATTTGAAAAAAATTACGTTTTCTAAAGAGTTAAAGATCACTGTTTCCACATTCCTTTCCTAGTTTTACAGATTGGTAAGACACACCCAGATAAGGGACATCTTGCGTGTTGCACTTGAAACTGATTGTTCACCACATTTTGGAAGTCTTCTCTTCATGCATAAATTATTTGAAAAAAAACTACGTTTTCTAAAGAGTTAAAGAGGCTGAGTTACAAGGTCGACCCTTAAAACGTACAGGGGTTAGGAGGCACAGTTTGGGGGCTGTTAAAGAGGCTGAGTCACAAGTTCGAACCTTAAAACGTACAGGGATTAGGAGGCACCCTGTACGACGTGATTTGAGTATTCAGGAATTAAAAGCCTTAAGACAAGAATGTTCAAGAGCAGGGGGTTAGGGGGGCGGCAGCCCCCCAACTTTAACTCCTGACACGATCAGCTAACAGTTAGTCAAGCAATAATAAGTAATAAACTGTACAAAAACGTGCAGAAATTATTTGAAAAAAACTACGTTTTCTAAAGAGTTAAAGAGGCTGAGTTACAAGGTCGAACCTTAAAACGTACAGGGATTAGGAGGCACAGTTGGGGGGATGCCGCCCCCCAAACCCCCCGCTTTCGCAGCCTTTAAATAAAAAAAAAGTTTTTTAAACTGAAAGTAAGGAGCGACATTAAATCTTAAAACGAACAGAAATTATTCCGTATATGAAAGGGACTGTGCCCTCCTCAACGCCTCGCTCTTTACGCTAAAGTTTGACTTTCTCACAACTCTTTTTTTAAACAATAAAAACTTTAGCGTAAAGAGCGAGGCGTTGAGGAGGGCACAGCCCCTTTCATATACGGAATAATTTCTGTTCATTTTAAGATTTAATGTCGCTCCTTACTTTCAGTTTAAAAAACTTTTTTTTTTATTTAAAGGCTGCGAAAGCGGGGGGTTTGGGGGGCGGCAGCCCCTCGACTGTGCCTCCTAATCCCTGTACGTTTTAAGGTTCGACCTTGTAACTCAGTCTCTTTAACTCTTTAGAAAACGTAGTTTTTTTTCAAATAATTCATTCAAATAAAAGCATCACCTTTGCATCATCTCACACAAACAATAGATAGGGTTTTCTTTTGCTATTTTTAGTCTTTTTGTTCCATTAATTTCCCCAAAACCATTTTTAACTGCTCAGAAGCTCAAAAGCACTATCCCTTGTTTTGAATCCGTTCTTACATCAGATCAACTAAGAATGCAAATCTAAGGACTGTCACATTTCAGCTTATCAAATAGAGATATTTAAAACATTTTCCAAGCTCCGTTGATGGAATTAAGCCGCTTCAGGTGTAGATTGATTTGTTAACTACCTTTATCGTTAAGTTTTTTATTTCTATATATTTTACGAGACTGTGCCTAGAAAGCTGAAGAAGAATAATTCTGATTAGCCGGTTCGTCGCGAATTCAAAAGTATATTTTGATGCATTGCAAAATCATTTTCTGAGGCATACCCAGATGGAAGGCATTATATGAAGTTTTCGAAATTGTTTACATTTAAATAAGGGTAAAAATCTAAGGTTTGGGTAACGATCAATTCTATAAACAGTTCGTGGTAACAACTGTAAGTAAGAAGCGACCCGGCTCAATAGTAACCGAAACAAAAAAAAAGGAATTTTGATACCAATAGATACATCAGAAGAATTAAATTTTTATGCTGATTTCAAATATATAAGTTTCATTAAGTTTAGTTTTACCCATCAAAAGTTACGCACCTGAAAAAATTTCCCTTATTTTCGAAAAAAAGGGGAAACACCCCCTAAAAGTCATAGAACCTTAATGAAAATCCCACCATCAGATTTAGCGTATCAGAGAACCTTGCTGTAGAGGTTTCAAGGTCCTGTCTGCAAAAATGTGGAATTTTGTATTTTTTGCCAGAAGAAAGATCACGGATGCGTGTTTGTTCTTTTTTTTTCTCTCTCCTGGGGTGATTGTATCGACCCAGTAGTCCTATAATATCGTGGGAGGGCTCATTCGAACGGGAATTAACAGTTCTAGTACCCTTTTTAAGTGACCCAAAAAATGAAGGGCAACTAGGCCCCCTCCCACGCTCATTTTTTTCCCAAAGTCACCCGGTCAGAATTTTGAGATAGCCATTTTCTTCAGCATGGTCGAAAAATATAATAACTATGTCTTTGAGGATGACTTAATCCACATATAGTATTGGTTATTGGGAAGTATAGCCTACAGACGTTTTCAGGGGGATTTTTTCTGGTAGTGGGGGGGGGGGTGTATTGGGGGTTATGTGAGGGAATCTTTCCATGGAGGAAGTTTTTATGGGGGAAGGGACATTGCTATGAAGGGGACGCCGGATTTCCCATCATTATTTAAAAAAAAAAACGATCAGTAATTAAATAAAAAAAGCAAGTTTTCAACTGAAAAAGTTTTCAACAACAAAACTTAAAACGAACAGAAACTATTACGTATATGATTGCGTTCGCCCCCTAGTCAATACCTCACTCCTTACGCTAAAGTTTTCTTTGTACTTTCATAAGAGCTATTTATTCTAATTAACGGCCTTTGTGATTAAGGGGTCAATCTTAAAGAAATGGAAAAAATTCGAACTTTCGCTTAAAGAGCGAGGTATTGTCTAGGGAGGAAACACCCCTAATATACGTAATAAGAATATACGAATGTAGATGTTTCGTTACGTAAGTTAATTCGTAAGCTACATATATTTATTACTAAGAAAAACGTTCGTAAATAAAATTAAACAACTTTCGAGAAAGCCATTTAGCCAAAAAAAAAGTAAAATTAATATGCAAATTTCGTTTTAATTATGCATGTACGGTGAGCCAAAATCAAAACCTGCATTAATTTTAAAACGTTCAGAAATTAAATGAAAAAAAGTTTTTTTTAACTGAAAGTAAGGAGCAACATTAAAACTTAAAACGAACAGAAATTATTCCGTATATGAAAGGGGCTATCCCCTCCTCAACGCCTCGCTCTTTACGCTAAAGTTTAACTCTGTCTCACAACTTTACTCTTTAAAACAATAAAAAAACTTTAGCGTAAAGAGCGAGACGTTGAGGAGGGGACAGGCCCTTTCATATACGGAATAATTTCTATTCGTTTTAAGTTTTAATGTTGCTCCTTACTTTCAGTTAAAAAAAACTTGTTTTTTATTTAATATTATAAAACTCGAAAAAATAGTTACCCTTCCTGAATTATTAGTTCCAAATGTGGTAATTGTTTTTTATTGCCCAATATCTTTCAAACGTGCTTTTTGTTTTTCCGTTTCTACGATCCGCCGTTGGTTCTTTAATGGACTGTAGTGCACCTAGGGGCGGGTTTAGGGGGGGGGGGGTTGGCGCAAAATAGGTTGATCCGATAAACTTGCGTTAGGAGCAAGTTTAATTAACCCAAACTTGCGTTAATTAAGTAAATTGCACTACTTTAGTCTATGTTAGGGGGGCCTCCCCCTGGATCTGCCACTGAGTGCACCGTGGCAACCATACTACAAGGGAAAAAATATCTTCATGTACATGCTATTTTCAAATGGATGACTTCATTAAAGCGCAAATAAACCATGACACCAGTGATCTTTTTTTTTTTGTGCATTTTTTTTATGGATACACTAGTCAAAAATATGAGACATAGCATTTTACGCCCAAAAATAGTTGCTAAAAAAGTACAAGCCCGTGAAGAAATTCTATTAATACAGGATGATTAATCCGTCTCCTGCTCAAAATTATATTTTAATGTATAGTAAACACTGTTTTTGTTGCAAACCTAGGTGGAATTCAAAATTTGAATTTTTCTAACTTTTATTAAACCCTAATTAAGGCTCATTCTTATTAGGGCTTCTCCATCCATGAATGTAGTATATGGCCATAGAAGTGCGGCCGTGTGGCCTTAACGTCCACGAAACTACTAAAGCTCTTTTCAATTGTCGGTTTATGGACGCAACGGGAAGCTATCAGCAAATAAAAAAAGTTTTTCCATCATAGTGTAGGACAACAGGCTTTTCAATTTGCTGATTAATTCGACATTTTGTCCGTAAAACACCAAATGAAAACGTGGGCTAAAAGAAATCGGGCATGGATTAGTCCGTGTTCCTTGTCACCTATACTCGAGGGCCAGGTTTATTTCTGTATATTCATTGCACATTAACATTTTACTTAGCATGAAAACGGCCGTCAAAACAGATCAAGCCCAAAAGAACAACCAGAATCCCGTTTTAATCCTGTTTCATTTACTAGGCTTTAATTATGGCAAAATTTTTCTTAAATACTAATCTAGTTTTTTCTATATTAGACCGTTTTCTCCAAAGGATGCCCTGTCCTATTGGAAACTATTTCTAAGTGTCCTATTTCACTGTTTTATTTCAATACTCCCCTCTCCTATTCGAAATTATACCACAATTCCCGACACCTTTAAAGCCCCCTGAAACTTAGTCTCCTGACTGTAATTCTGACCTTTTGTTATTATTTATCTAAAATGATTCATTTAAATATACAAATTAAATTAAAACTATTTAAATAGTGTACGGTTCTTAAGTTCATCTTAAAAGTCTTTTTTTTCGAAATGGGTTTTTCAAATAAAAATAAAGTGCCATATTGAAACGAGCTGACGTGAAGTTATACAAAGATTCAAACCTGAAACGAAATGGAATTTCTTTGAGTTAATGAAAGAAAACCGAAAATGAACAGAAATAAAAATGAATAATCAGATCAAACATAATAATTACAGATGGAGAAATGAATATATCCCAAAATTTTGGAATTACGAGAAAAAGAAAATACGTTTTAAACAGTTTCTCTTTCATAACTATAACAAATAAACAACTGGTGAGACTCAAAGGAATTAATATCATGGTATTTCAAACAATCAATCTAGTTTTTCGTGAAGCATGTTTCCAAAATAATTTATTTTCAATTAGGTTTCTCTTGACTCGGGGACTTAGGGCTACAAGTTTCAAATTGTCCGGGACAACAAAATTTTGTGGCCCATTTCTGAGCCCTCTTTCCTCTAACACTGTTATTCTTCCGATCAAAGTGTTTGGTCCACTTAGCCCAGGCAACGATCTTTGGAAATTTCAAGCCAATTAGAAAAATTTGCCCTGTTTTGGGAATACCATTTTGGGTGGGGTGGCTGCACCCCAAGCTAAAGTTTTTCTTGTACATTAGGGCCCAGTTGGCCAGGGACTTACAGTTTCGAGCCGTTCAGCTTGAAAGTTTATTAGCTCTTTTTTGGGCCTTATTTCTGGTGAATATCTTTTTACTTATGTTTAATGAGTTGGGGTTTCTTGATCCAAGGACTATATAGGTTTCAAGCAAATTGGAAATAAATTCCTCCCCCTGATTTTGGGTGCTCATTCGCCCAACCTGCTTTTTTTTTCGTACATGGGGGTTCGCTTGACTAAGGACACTTAAACTTCAACCCAACAGAGTTGATCATCTTGCATATGAGTGGAATACCCCCCTCCCTCCTCTCTACGATAAAGTTTGATTAGTGCTTTGGTGAAAACATTTTATAGTGCAGAAAATGCAGCCAACTCAAAGCAAACGTTTTATTTATCGAGGGACTTTCTAAAAATAAGAATTAAAAATTTCATTCTTTAAAACAGGTGCGAATAAGCTTTGTGGAATTATGAAAAAAATTAAACGTTTTATCTCATTGCTCTTGTGTCTCTAATTTTAAATATACTCATGAACAACTGTCATTTCATGCCTGCACCACTACTTCATTTGTAATCTGAAAAAAAAAACATTTGGTACCTGTCTAGAATCTGGTAAGCATGCGATAAGTGAAGTTTCGTTAATGCTAATGAAATAAAACAAAATAGGATAAAAATATAATAGTTCAGAAACAAATTTGGGCTATTCAGAAACATATTTGCATATATTAAATGCGTAACCTAACCTACTCCAATCTAGGTACCTTTTATTCCCCCTAAACTCCAAGAAACTTAAGTTTAAATATAGCTCCTTGAGTGAGAAACCCCCTTGTTTATACAGCATCTAATGCATATCTCCAGTTAATGCCTGTCTGATCTTCAATACAATTCTCGCATGCTTACCGGATTCTAGACAAGTGACAAACATTTTTTCCGTCAAGCAGGATTTTTTTTCTACTTTTTAATACATAAGGAAATAAACCTTTATTTTTATTTTTATATATTTTATTTTTTGAATCTTTAAGTTCACGTTCTTGTTAAACTTATCATTTTGGCTACATGCTACATCTAAAGGACTACCCACGTTAAATTTGACCATTTACAAAAGTAATTTGCATAAAATCATAATCTGTACTCAACCTCTTATTTTGTTCAAAAAAGGAATCAGACATTTCAAGCCAATA
>CM051266.1:65227000-65257000 GCA_027921565.1 Artemia sinica | reverse complement strand
GTAACTCGGGAAAGATAAGATTCATTTTTCGTCAATAAAAAGCCTTTTTTTTTTATTACAGGCTTCACGGCTCCATCACAAATGATGATTTGCCGCTAGTGTCCTAGCACTTTCCGAGTGTCCTAACCTATTCAACCTGCATGTCTAAATCACTTCTTAGTTATCAAAGTTTTTGAGCTGATGTATAAGCTAAGTATGACCATCGCTTGGGTTATATTGGGCTTAGGTATTTTCGAGGATTTAACTGAATCGGCTCATCTGACTGAGAAATGACAAGGGTAAGAAGTCCTGATCGGGTAGGTAGTTCTTCGACATCTACAACCTGTTGGAGATTGACACACGATAATTCTTTTTTCTCTCTGTTATTGCATTCTTGAGATACTTATCTTCCATAGAGATATGTACTTGGTGGTGCCATAGTTTAGTGCACTTTACCAAATCTGGAGCTATCAATAAACAAGTCACTAGGTACAAAAACTTCTAACGATAATAGCCCTATTGATGACCTAGAAATTGGATGAAACGACATCTTTCTGAGAGGCACATACAGTTTTAAATCATATAATAGACATGGATTTCTCGGATGATGTCATCGTCGTGGCGACATCATCGTCCACGATGGGAACGATGAAGCTAGCGGGAAATTTAGAGGAAGGGTAAGGCTATCTTGTTTTGGTGCAGTTTACTTTCGGGCAGTTTTCACTTACATTCTATGACCTTTTTGGAATAAAGTCTTCATAATTCTAGGTTAAGATACGTTGATTAGGAGAGGGAAGAAAAGGTGATAAAAATAGACAGCCCTCCCCCCATAAATCCTCGAGCTGCTACTGGATATAACCATATTAACGGAACTGAAGGCTTTTCACAAGGGAGTACGACATTTTAATGCTGCAGTAAAGTGTTGTTATCAATACCGTATCCAGGGGGGTAGGGGTTTGAACCCCCCCTCCCCCGATATTTTTGTTTGATTCATGAAAACCTAACAAAAAGTGAATATAAATCAATTTTTGATGTGCTTTCTAAAGTTTTTTTTTAGTAAACGACCCCCACTCCCCGCAAAAATCTTTTGTAAAAGCCCCCCGAAAAAAATCGGGATATGTCCCTGATTGTTATATAGGCTATCTGTAAGCATATGTCGTCATGATCAAATTAAAGAGGTGTAGCTCAAATTTTGATAACTTGAAAATGAAAATAAGGTTTTGAAGCTAATGTGAAAAAATCTAATGTGAAAGATTTAAACAAAAAATTTTACTGCCTAGCTGAGCTTTATTGTTTGGTTTCGGCACATTATTCGGTAAATTATGCTAGATAGAGGTGGTATTTTAGCTAGACGCACTAGAATACTGTTCTCAATCATGGCACATTTTCTCTACTTTCTATACAGCTTATTCGCCTCTGCAAACGCGATCCTTGTGCAAAGGCCTAGTGGAGAAATCCTTCGCACTTTCTGTCTTATTTTCAAAATAAGTCTGGGATACGCTCTTGTGTTTTGGGCACCAGTACATTCTCTCCTATTAAGTGACTGTTCAACATCGCTATATGTTGTTAGAGGCTCAGAGGCTGTCCTTCAGACCTTTTGCCGCTTCTGTGTTGGGCACCAATACATTACCTCCTATTAATTGACTGTTTAGAAATGCTATAAGTTGTTGAAGTTGGATAGTCGGAGGCTATCCTTCAGTTTCTTCTTTTTTGGGCACCAGTATTCCCTGTTATTAAAGGACTGTTCAAAGTCGCTATATGTTTTGAAGCTGGGGGCTCAGAGGTTGTCATCCAAACTCTTCTGTTTTGGGCACCAGTCCATTCCCTCCTATTAAATAACTGTTCAAAATCGCTATAATCATGCTGTTGGAGGCTTAGATACTGTCCTTCAGACCTTGTGGTCGTTCTGTTTTGGGCACCAGTACATTCGTTCCTATTAAATGAATGTTAAAAAAATGCTATAGGTTGTTGAAGTTGGATACTCATAGACTGTCCTTCGGTCTCTTCTTTTTTGGGGCACCAGTATTCCCTCTTACTAAAGGACTGTTCAAAGTTACTATGTGTTTTGAAGTTGGAGGCTCAGAGGTTGTCCTCCAAGCTCTTCTGTTCTGGGCACCAGGGCATTCCCTCCTATTAAATAACTGTTCAAAATCGCTATAATCATGCTGTTGGAGTTGGAGGCTTAGATACTGTCCTTCAGACCTTGTGGTCGTTCTGTTTTGGGCACCAGTACATTCGTTCCTATTAAATGAATGTTAAAAAATGCTATAGGTTGTTGAAGTTGGATACTCATAGACTGTACTTCAGCCTCTTCTTTTTTGGGCACCAGTATTCCCTCTTATTAAAGGACTGTTCAAAGCGGCTATATATTTTGAAGTTGGAGGCTCAGAGGTTGTCCTCCAAGCTCTTCGGTATCCGGCACCAGTGCATTCCCTCCTATTTAATGACGGCTCAGAATTGCCATAGGCTGTTGAAACTGGAGGCTCTCTTTGAGGCAGCCTTCCGCAGAGAACATTGTGGAAAGAAATCTGAGGAATAACAAAGCAATTTTTTTTGTTCTTGTTAAATAGGAAACAATAAAATAAAGGCATATCCACTGAAGCTAAAAATAGACTGAACTATGCAAAACAAAAGAATGAACATAGTATAAACATTGGAGATATTGAAGTAAAGAAAACGTCATTTCGTGCTTTTGCCCCTGAGGTATCCCGTATACAACCAATAGGGCTATTAATAATTTTAGATTTTGCATTATTTTTATCAGTATGATTTTCTACATACTACAATTTGTCTTGCGCAGTCACCATATAAGATATCACCTGTTTAACATGGCAGATAGATGAGTTATTATATTTGTTTATGTTTTTGCAACCAGCGGAAAAGTTATCATTAACTTATTATTCGAAGTTTATTATAAACAAATTTAGCTTGACCATCTACGAGTCGAAAAAAAAATTCAGTGTTAAACCCTTACTAGCACCATTAATGGCTTTATTATAAGTGAGTTGATGTATTGCAAATAATATGGCTATGATGTGCGTTTTTTGACGTCGACATCAGCAAAACGTGCAATCGAACAGGTTACGCGCTGCGTATGTTCTACACATTGGAGCTGTTGAAGCTGAAACACTGAGAGGAAAGGCGACAAGATTAATGAGATGGGTGGGTTGGAGCAAAGGGCATGGGAAAGTGAAAAGAGTCGGGTCGGAATCTTCGGAGATATTAATTTTTTTTAAACAAAGTTTTTCTGAGGGAAATAACGAGCAAATTTGAAACTTAAAACGAACAAAAATAATTGCTTCAGTTTATCGGAGAGAGCTCATACGAATGGAATTTTTCAGCTCGTTCGAACGCCCATTTTTTCTTCAAAGACATCCAATCCAAATTGTAAAATAGCTACTTGATTCAGCATATTTGAAAGGTCCAATAACAGTGCTTTTGATGACTTCATGACCCTCCATAGTCCCTGGGGAGAGGTCCGAAAGCTACACATTTGGCCAGATTGTTTACATATAGTATTTGCTAGTGGGAAAAATACGACAATTTCTGCGGGGAGGCGGAGGATTGTCTAAGGGCAGAATTTTCCATCGGGAGTGTAAGTTTCCGTGGGAAACTTCCCTGGAGAAATGATAGGAGGAGGATTGAGGATTTCCTGGCATGACTTGAAAAGCGGTCAGAAATCAAATAAAAAAACAAGTTTTTTCAAGTGAAACTAAGGAGCAGCATTAAAACTTAAAACGAACAAAAGCTATTCTGTATATGAGGGGCGCTGAAACCCAAGCTTCCTAAACCCAAGCTCTTTACGCTAAAGTTTGACTTTTTGTTCTGATTCTTTATGAAAGGCTACTCAAACACAAGGGACGTCGATTTGAATGAAAAGTATTTTTAAAGAACTTTAAGACTTCAGCATATGGGAGTTGAGGAAGGGGCAAACCCCCTCATATACCGAATAATTCCTGTTCGTTTTAAGTTTTAATGTTGCTCCTTACTTTCACTTGAAAAACTTTTTCTTTTTTTTGTTAGAAAAAGCGTTCTCTCTTTGGGTGCAACGTTATGCGTAATATATGGAAAACATATAGAAAATAAACATATAGAAAATCGATAATTCACTTTCCCTTTTGCTTGGTGTCATTGCATGTCAAACTAATTATATTTTGACGGATTTCATTAGAGAAAGGGACTAATGAACCAGATATGATCGTCAAATTTGCGTTTCTTGATGATAGACGTTAATTGCGGTTGTGATGTGCGAGGATGGTAAATTTGTGTTGCTTGTCCTTGAGTTTCTAAGGATCATTTTTCAAATTCCCAGGAAACATGTTTCAATATCCCTAGGACAGGAGTTTACGCTTAAAGGGTGGATTTTCTAACACGATTGTTGATAATGACTGAGCTTTCTCAGCAAATGAAGTAATTTTGAAACCCAGTTTTGATTAAAATAAGGCTGATTTTTTAATTTAATAGTATTACAGTATGTAAATAAAAAGTGCCAAAGTTTCCAAAGTATCTAAACAAAAAGTACGAAAGTATCTAAAGTACCTAAAGTATCTAATGTATCCTAAGTACCAAAGTATCTAAATAAAAAGTACCAAAGTATTTAAAGTACTAAAGTACCAAAATATCTAAATAAAAAGTACCGAAGTACCAAATTTGGTGCTCTCTAATACCATATGCCTTTTTTTGGATATTTTAATTGATAAAACGACCAATTCCCCCTCCCCTAGATTTTGAAAAATACATTCCCCTCCTCCCACAAATTTTTATGAATTCACGCCACTGTGCATATGAAGGTATTTTTTGTTGGAAATTATTATTTTTATTTTTACTATTTTTTTACAAGATATAAATGGTGATGTAAGTTTCCGCTTGACGAATTGCATCAATCGGATTCCATAATGTATTTGAGCAATAAGAGACCAGCCATTGTTCACCAGGGATGAAACGTATAGGGGAGGGGGGATACTCCCTTGTTTTCAGCCAGTCAGTAAAAACATTTGAGCCGGTAAAATAGTGGCTCGAAGTGCCACAGTTCTACCGGCTCAAGTTTTTTTTCCGCTAAGAAAAATAAGCTAATGGAAGTATATGACAAAAAATGAGTAAAAGAAGATCAGTCTCAGTCTTTAAAAAACAAAAAATTAAGTAATTTTTATAGCAATATCACTGAATTCAGGTGGTAAAAATGACTATCCGGTTAGTAAAATCCATTGCCCCTCCTACCAAACATTTTGGCTAGTGATTCCTGTGCTGTTCACTACTGTAGGAAGTTATGGATAAATTTGTAAAAAAATTAAGGCAGTAACACGACTCCCAAGATCCTCTGTAGGTATCTTCTAGGTTCCATCGAAGGCGCTTGGTGAAAGTGCCTTCTAGTGGCACTTGTTGCCTCTCTTGGTGAAAGTGCCTTCTAGCATCCAATATGTTGAATTTGATTAGACCATGCTTATCTCAAATTTGGCATTAGTTAAAGGTAATGAGTTCATTTAAGTAAACAATTTTTAGTTTTTAGTATATGGAAGAAGGGGTATGGAAGCAGGGGTACTTGTCTGTTATAGTGCCGACCACTCAATAAGTGAAGTTATGTTAGTCCTAATGAAATACACCTAAATATGATAAAAATATAATAACTTTATTAACAAATTTGAGTTATTTATTTGCACATTAGGGGGGAAGGGGTGGTGGTAAAGTGTAGCGGATCTGCATGCAAAATGTGTTAGGTAGGCCTACAATTATTTTGGATATTCTGAAGTAAGAATTGTTTTATAATTTCACACTGTCCAAATAATTTACCCCCACCCCTGATGTGCAAATATATAGCCTAAATTATATATTTCCCATTTCTTCTTTCACTTTTCTTTGTCTTGTCTCATGCCAAACTGAAAGAAACTAAACAAAGAAACCCGCTCTACTGTGCGTCAATGGATGAACAACTTGAGTGGTCGGCGCTTTAACAGAGAAGTACCCCACAGGTTTTATGGAATCACCACTGGGCATCAGCCCAATTTTCCTCCCCCAACTTCAAGTAGTTAAATGCTTTTAAAGTTTAAGCATATATTATTAAGCCCTAATTGAATTAGTGATTAACGATAATAAGGATCATTCACTTTTTTCTGCAATAGCGTGAATAAAGTTAATAGCTGACAGGGCGTCGTTGGGGGGGAGGCAGTTTTCCCCCTATAATTTGGAGAAAAAATTATTATATAACCCATGCCCCTTGACAATCCGGATATAGACCCCTGTTTCCTCCTCCAATAAAAATGCTGGAGCTACGCCCCTGGCAGCTAATACTAATAATGCTGGACTAGAACACAGTTCTATATTTTTTTTTTCATCTTAGTATTGAAGCAATGCCCTGTTAGAGGTTCAGATATTTTATTGGTTCGAAAAGCAGAGTAGGGTGCCACCTCTTCTAATCTCCTCATGTCTAAATAACTTACTTAGACTTAGGTCTTCCCACGCCGGCTGGCGCATAAGGCAACAACGGTGCCTCTCCAATTTCTAAATAAAGAGGGGACTAATGAAGGACAGATAGGGGTACCCTCTAATCCCTTCTATTTTACACAAGGCTAAATCTACTATCCGCAATTCTTGAATAAACTTCCTAGGTTGTGGAACCCTTATGACTATAATCAGAGAATAAACTCTAGCGCTGCCTATAGTACAGAGTCATAAGCCTTCAACGTATTGTTTATTATTGTTTCCCCAAGAACGACTTCATATAGAAAGGATGATAGTATAAATTTTTGGAGGGGGCTTGTTTGATGGGAAATCGAAAGTTCTAGTTGCTTTGTAAGAATCAAAAGTGAATAATGGGCAAACTTCCCTTCCCTTGTCCCTTTTTGCCACCCCTCCCCCTTAACCTCCGAAAACTTTCTGTTAAAAATTTGAGAAAAAGTCGAAAGGTTCAGTAAGTATCTATGCCTCCTGGTATGACGTGAACCCCACAGGCCCTGGAGCAGATAAAAGGAACAGCTAAGGGTACTACGTTGAAACTTTCAGGGAATGTTGACGGAAATATCAAACTAAATCAAAAGAAGTTATGTGCATTCAGATTTTCAGAAGGGAATTTCTAAAACGCCTCAGGAATGGCTTATGGTATTAAGTTGAAACTCTGAAGTTTGAAGTGGATGCTGAACTAAATCAGAAACACTATGTGTATCCAGGTTGTCAAGTGGGAATAAAGGTAAATATGTCTGGAACGGCTAACGGTATTAAGTTAAAACTTTATGGAAATGTTGACGGGGAAGCTCAACTAAAGTAAAAGCCATTCTGTGCATCCATGTTGTCCAAGAGGCGTATCTTCATCACCGTTATTCCACCAATTAAGACGGGTTTCAGTTTCGATCTTACCAAATCCGTACGGATTTGATAGATTACCAAATCCGTATTTAATCAATAAATTCTCTAAGGTAAGTTGAACATATATTTTTTTTAGCGAAATGTCCCTCTGCAATTACTATTTTTTATCACTGGTATTTCCTTCCATATGATTAAGTGATAGTGGTAACTGCACCCACTAATATATATTTTCCAAATCATCTATTCTAAGTGTAACATAAGAAGGGTGGCTTTTGAAAAGGACGACAAGGGAGAGTAAACATAACCAGTAGGGTGAGATGGACATCACAAATTGCATGTTTATTTTCTGTCAATCTTTAAATGATCTTGTCACTATGGTATGTGAGTATTTATAGTTCTGCCTTCTACCCGGCATTATTCAGACTAATATGCTCAGAAGGTTTCTGACTTAAGGGTTTGCCCATCGTCTACTTGTACATTCCAAAGATTAAGTCTAAAATGTATTCATTTTATCGGAATGGGATACGGAAAAACAACACAACTTCCACATTTTCACACTTTTCGAGGAGCTCAAGAGCCCCTGAGATTCATGTTTTTGAATTAAGTAGGCGCACAGATAGACAGGGGGTGTACTTATAAATAAATTATGACACAAAAATCTTTACTTATTTTTACATGCTTAATTTTTCACATACACTTAAAGACAGATTTTACATTTGGTTTCCTGGCTCAATCTTGACGCAAAAATAATATTATTCAATTAGCTTTATTTACTTGCAAAAAAAAAAAAAAAAAAAAAAAAAAAAAAAAAAAAAAAAAAAAAAAAAAAAATCCACATTTTCACACTTTTCGAGGAGCTCAAGAAGCCCCTGAGATTCCTGTTGTTCAACTAAGTAGGTGCACAGATAGACAGGGGGTGTATTTTAAATAAAAATTCATGACACAAAAACGTTTCCTTATTTTCACACGCTTATTTTTCACAAACATAAAATACAGTTTTACATTCTCTTTCCTGGCTCAAACTTGACGTAAAAATAATAGATGAATACAACAACAGATGAAAAGGCAGAGTAATTTTGCTTCTTTTTCCTACAAAGCTCTGCGAAAAAAAAATCATTGACTGCAGAAGATTTGACAATTAATGTACTTATTAATGTACCACATTCAAGACCTTGTATTGCGAACGTGAGCCAATAACCGGATTTTATGGTCTTTGTACCAGACAATATTAGCTTCGCTCGGTGGGAAACTACATTGTAGCTATATTTTAATTAAATATTTAGTTGGTATTTTGGCTTGGTTAGGCTATTTTAGGTTACGTATTTATTATAATACGGTCTGGGCATCCCCCTTCCATAATTCTTTGTTGTAGTTTTCATAATTTTGTTGATAAAGTATTATATTTCCATCATATTTTGTTTCATTAGCATTAACTAAACTTCACTTCTCGACAGGACTTGAGTGTGGTGGCTATAAACACAAATACCAAAAAAAAGAAACAATGCGACAAAAGCACACTTTTAAGACGTAAGCAGAGGAAAGGGTCTTTGTTTGGGGGTTACCCATTAAATTGTTTTTCTGTGCATCATAGACTCATTGTTAGAGGAAAATCATTGCAAACATAACTCGTGGTATCATAATATTTATAAATATAAAATTAATTAATAAAATATTATTAATAAAATTGGTACTGGTTATTAGAAACACATTCAAGAATTACGCTTACGTTACATCTCAGAAAACCTGTTTCATAGCTACAAAAACAAGTGATGGATGATACAATGCATTGGAAATAATACATTGGACTTGTATATTTTGGGCTGTATATCTACACATTAGGGATGGGGGTTAAGTTAGGTTACATTAGGTTGGGTTAGGTTAGGTTACATTAGGTTGGGTTAGGTTAGGTTGGGTTAGGTTTCTATAATTTTGTTTCTAAAGTATTGTTTTATCATCACGTTTTGTTATTTTTCATTTGGATTAACCCAACTTTACTTCTTGGAAGTGTTTCCAATAATCGACAAGTACCATAAAATTAGATGGTACTTATCTGTTATAGGGTCCCCACTAAAGAATTACGCTGTCTAAAATTCAAGAACAAACCGGTTTCATCCGTCTGTATTAAGGGACAATTAGCTTACGCTCAGTGGAAAACAAATGGCGGGCGACAGAACACATTAGACTTGCGTAATTTGGGTTATATATTTGTACATTAGGGGGGGGGGGGTTAGAGTATTTGGATAGTAGGAATTCAGAAAACAATTCTTACTTCATAATATGCAGAATAACTGTATCTAACACGTTTTGCATGCCGACCCAATATATTTTACCCCACCCCCCTAATATGCAAAAATAGCCCACATTTGTTTCTAAAATAGCATATTTTCATCATGTTTTGACATATTTCATTAGGATTAACCTAACTTCACTTCTTGAGCGGGGTCACTATAACAGATACAATTACTACTACTAACGACTCACCGCAGCACCAAGCCGCCTGAGGCCAACACAGCTATGCACGCTCCTCCTCCATTTCAGTCAATTCAAAGTCTCCCTCTTTAAACCTCCCAGGAATTTCCCATTTCCTTTAAATCTTTCTTTATGACATCCTCCCAACCCAGATGAGGACGACCCGTTTTCCGTTTAGCCCTAGACGGTTGGCCGAAAAAGACAATCTTCGGCAATCTGTCACCCTTCATCCACAGAACGTGCCCTAGCCATCTTGAGCTTTCTTTCACTTAGCCCTAGAAAGCGGGATTGAACCACATTTTTCGTACAGCCTACAGTTTGAAATACAGTCAGTCAGCCACGTACCCAGAACAATCCGTAGGCAATTTCTCCGAAAAACATCTAGTAAATCTTCATCCGCTTTTCGGAGCGCCCGTGCTCAGAGCCATATTTGACCGCTGTCATCACTGTACCTTCCAAAATTCTAATCTTGGTTTGTAGACTTATTTTCCTATTCTTCCAAACTTTTTTTGAACTGCGAAAAAACATCCTGAGCCTTGGCTATTCTACTTTTAACATCTTCACTGCTCCCACTGTCTTTACTAATAATACTACCAAGGTAAGTGAAGCTGTCCACCTGATCAATCTTTTCGTTACCCAACGTCACCTTTTCATCTTCACTTACTCCGAGCCATAGTGACTTAGTCTTCTTAATATTAATTTTCAAACGTATTCTAGCACCCTGAACTCTCAAAACATCTAGAAGTTCATTCAATTTGCTCAAACTTTTTCTAGGATGCTTAAATCATCAGCATAATCTAAGTCCAGAAGAGTTTCTCCTCCCTGTTTAATTCCGTGGTCTCTCATTGCCTTCCCTGTGCTCCTTAAGACAACCATCAAAATGATCCATATAAAGGGGGATAGAACACAACCCCGCTTAACTCCTGATTTAATACGAAACCAGCTGCTAACCTCATTTCTTACCTTAACCGATGCAGTGTTTTTCTCGTACATAGCACTAATCACTTTGATGTATTTGTCTGGTATACCATACAAAGATAAGACCTTTGCTAAAGCTCTTCTATCAACAATATCGAACGCTTGCTCATAATCTATAAAACTGAGGACCAAAGGTGTTTGACAACTAAGGCACTTCTCAATTATTAACCTAAGAGCGAAAATTTGGTCGACACATCCTCTACATTTTCTAAGTTCGCACTGTTCTTCTCTTCAAACTTTGTCTCCAGCGTCTCTCAACCTAAAAAATATCATATTACTAAGTAATTTGCTACCTACAGAGACCAGGCTAATGCCTCGATAATTATGACACTCACTCTTATCACCTTTCTTATACAGTGGTTTAATTACGGTGTTCCTAAAATCGTTAGGTACTTCCTCTTTTTCAAAAATCGTATTCATAATCTTCAGTAACTTATTTCTAACCTCAGAGCCACCATTTTTAAGAAACTCATTTACCACACTATCAGCACCTGGGGCCTTATTTTTTTTTTAATCCCTTTAGTACTGTCGCTAGTTCTTCCTCACAAAACAAATTTTCCTTCACATCCAAGGTATCACAAACATTTTCAAGGTATAACAGAAAAGTACCAATTATATTATAAAATTCATTTTATAAAATTAACAAAAAGATGCCTGTTGTCATTTATTTGGAGCACAATTAGCTCTTAAACGTTTGCCAATCTCTAATGGGCAAAAATCTTCTTTGCTCAGAAATTAGTTTTACGTATAATGTCAAGATAGGATCAAGTTGTTAATGATATAGATTATAATTTATTTATTTATTTATATTTGTTGATTCATTATTTGTTTTCCGTTTTATGATTTTTGGTTTATAGGTGAATTGTGAACATATTGTAATAGCAGGGCTCATATGTGGTCACTATTTCAACTAAAAGTCACTATTTTCGAGAAATGGTCACTAAAGTCATTTTCTTATGAAAATTGCGTTTTTTTTAAGAATTTGTGCTTCGTGGCAAGTAATAAACCATTTAGAGTAGAATGATTTGAGACAAAAAGTAATTTTTTTTGCACTGTGCGGTTTTCACTTTTAGAGACTGTTCCCAAGTAAATAGCTGGTCTCAACTCAGGTGCTTTTTTGTGGACAGGTGTAATATTGGCAGCTGACAAGTTAAGTTCCAATTTTGATTTTCAACCAAAACGGTAAGGCTAGGTCGCTGCTCATCATCTCTTAATGGTATAATTTTAACAACGGAAGACTTTGTCGTCACCGTAGCATAAATGGCTGAGGGCTGTCTTCTTGTAATCATTGGAATTGCTATTCTGTTGTTTTTTTTGTCTTTTTTTTACGTAAAGCTGTTGCATGTAAGTCAGGCCAGCGAAAGGGATTGCCGACCCTTGTCACTGGAGTCCGAGATTAGGCTATTACCCGATGTCCTTTTAGAAGGAGGTAGATAGAGATCAGCTTGTGTAGTATAATTGTAGTAATTCAAAGGTTAATCCTATTTGCCTTCCCCTTAGTACTTTTTCATGCTTAACCTGCTCTGTTCCTTATTCACGAGTTTTGATCTGGTGGCACATCTGATCCCTCATCAAATAAAAAATTTCTAAATAATCTTATATCTGTGACTTTGATGCTTGTAAAGATGGCAATTTTCATGGAAATAAGGTTTTTCTGGATCAAACCTGTGATTTAGTAAAGATAATTTTTGTTTTTGATTTACTCATAAAATTGAGCCTGTATTTTAATTTCCTTTTCTTTTTTCAGTGACTTCATACTGAAGTGAGACCTCCACAATTGGGAAGTGCAAATATCCGAAGGAACGGCTGTCAAAAGACGATCCGACTAGTTGACCCTATAAAGATTGGTGTACTGAGGGTCCCAGGGATCCTGCTGCATTTTCCTGCTTCTTGCGTATCTCTACACTGAGCTACTCAAAAGGCATACAAGCCATGGAGCAACATACTAGAACAGAAGGTCATCAGTAAAACGTGTGCAATAAATTAAATCCTTTGCAACTAAGGATACCTTCTCATGTTAACGCTAGTGGAGAGTCTTTGCCTTCTAACTCTCACATACCCTTCGTTTGTTTGAAGGACAACAGTTTGAAAGCTGAATTTATCTGGGCGCTGATAATGGTATTGCCGAAACTTCCTGCTTTATCTTTTGATGGTTTCGCAGCTACCTTCAAAAAAATTTTTATGGGATACCCAAGGACTTTGCTCTTGGAGCTAGTAAGCTTGCATAAATCATAATCGATGCTTTGTCACCTCTTATTAAGAGGATGATCTTAATGGTGCCTACTACGTTGTCGAGTTTGATGAGACGACAAACGAAGCTAGTCAGAAAAGAGCTTCAGGTTCGAGTCAGCTTCTTTTCTGAGAAAGTGGACAGGTTTGTCAGTTGTCACTTAGCTACCAATTCCACTGGTCAAACAAAAGCAGAAGATTTAGAACGTGAACTGATGAAGGCAATTGACGAAGCCAATTTAAGCCTCAAAAACCTTGATTGGGAGTGACAGACCTATCGTTAATAAAAACGTTTGGCGCTTGATGAGCAGTGAAAAATGTTCAAATAACGAGATCAAAGCAAACAATTGTTAAATATTATTGAGGCAAAAATGTTTAAATGGCACGGGTAAATGGTGGGAGTAAGTATGACTCTCTTATTAGACAAGTACTTGTGTGTTAGTTTTTGGAAAGGCACGCCTGCCTAAAGTCTCAGGCAGTTTGACCAAGAATTTAAAATTGAAATAGGACCATTAGATTGCCAGGAATGAGAGGCAAGAATCTATGTTATTCATAATGCTTTCTAAAAAGTGACTAGAAGCTTTTTTGGACGATGTTTCACAGTTGATGATCGTAGTGTACTTTTAATTTCGGGGCTGGCCGACTAGATTAAAGGACTTTCAGAAGATAGAGCAAGAAATGAATGGAACAACTGCAGGGCTTATAAAGCGCGTACCCACCAGATGGCTTACACTTGGCCAAGCTTTTTAAAGGAATCTCTTGGAATGGGGACCATTTATTGAGAACTTTTTTAAGTTTGTCCCTAAGAAAAACGAAAGAATTATGAATTCGAACTCGTATCGGTTGATTGCAAATCTGCTTAAGAGTCTAACCTTGAAAACAGAGTTGCAGTTTGTTGTGGACAGTGCTGACTGCTTCACAGAGTTCACTGAAACATTTCAGCAGGACAAACCACTGATCCATCTCTTGTTTGTGGAGCAAAGAAAGGTCGTAGTAGTGCTCTGTGGACGGATATTGAACGAAAAAGGGGTTAAAGCAATGACTAAGAGGGCAAATGCTAAACTACTTGATAATTCGTCAGATATGAAGGGCCTAGTGGACATCGTGTTGTATTATGATACCTGAAAGATGTTGAAGAACGTCATAAGAAATCTTTCTTGATAAGGGTACGTTAACACTTCAGAACTTCAGCTTCCTACTTGCTAAAGACATCTCGAACAGCGACTCTGCCAGACTCCTGAAGAGCTTCATATGCTTTCATCCCATAGAGAGAAAAATAGGCGGAAGTTTGAAAGATATTGGCTTCTTAGCTTCGAAATTGCAAGTTGGCGTCTCAAGATTAGATGGTTTAGATGACGTGTGGAAGCTCATTCACCTTGAGAAGGATCCAAAATTGGCGACTACGACTAGAGTTGACGAATATTGGGTGAATTTGCTGCGTCGTGAAGATTCGTTTAGGAAATGTAAGTACCGAAATCTTGCACGCGATGTCAAAGCAGCACTTAATTTATCTCATGGAAGTGCAAATGTTGAGAGAGGTTTCTCACTATCAGGAAAGATTATATCTGAACAGAGAACAGGAATGGGAGAAAAAATACTAAATGTAAAGCTGAAAGTTGCTGATGGGTTGAAAATGTTTGGAGGCAAACCCGAGAACGTTCCTATCACACATGACCTGATCAAGCTTGTACGGGAAGCTCGATCTAGTTACTATGACCATCTTGTAGCTCAGCGTGAACGCGAGAAAGCTCAAGAGGGGGCTATAAGAAGGAAGTTAGAATCTGACCAAGAAGAAGTTAAACTGCTATAACAGCTAGAAGAAAAAGAAGGAAAAACTGTCGATTCTGCAGGTAGACCTACGAACACAACGAGAAAAATGTGCGTCAAAACAAAAGGTTGCCGACAGTTTGTTAAAAGAGGAAGTTGATATACTGAAAAAAGAGATCGACCGAAACAATCTGGATGAAATCAGTGTCCCCCACCCTATCCTGGAAAGTTCTCGGGCAATAAGAGACGAACTGAACTGTCATACCAACGACGTTTCAGCTAAAGGAAAAAAATGACAACATTCACAAACAAAAGCAAACTTATCACATCGCTTCTGAAAAAGAAATCTAAGGAGAACTGATATCATGCTCGGTGACGCCGTTTAGTTTGATACATGTATCTGATTTTTTTTTTTATCGTTCCTATCAAAGGTTCTTTTTTTTTGCTGCTATTCATTGTAACTTTATATTCGAAGTAAATAGAAATAAACGATGAAGATGGACTTTTGTCCTTGTAAACTGATATTATTTTTGTCACTATTTTCGTGCCATAAGGCACTTTTTCAACTTTTCCAGAGCGGGTAGTGCGTAGGAGCCCTGTAATAGTAGGTTATAAGGATGGTTGGGATTTTTTTCTGAATTTCACAAATATTAAGCCCCCTCCTCTCGGCAATAAATCCCAAATACGTGTGAGATACGTGTTAGATAAATACCGAATACATGTCAGTTTGTGTATACAAACAGAGGAAGATGGTCGTAAATTTTATGAATATCGTAATTGGTAAATTTAAACAGTGGCTTTAACCTTGTCTATGCTTTAAGTATCTCCATCAGTTGGTTAAGAGTTTCCTCGAGGGAGCTCTTAGAGTCCAACTTGTTTCCTTCCTGTCGTTGTGCTCATCAAACTCACCCGCCAATGATAATATTGACCTAAAATCTCACCTTTTATTTATTTTAAGCAATGTAAGATCACATGTATGTGTAGGATGTTGACAGATTTAAAGCAAAATTATTATAATTAAATGGACCATTTGGACCTGCACTCTATTATATGATGGACTGGAAAGGCAATCCCGTATATAAGCAGATAATGTCTTACAGTATACCTACCATAAAGGCGAAAACATGCTTCAACAATAGGAACTCTGTTTATAAGGGTGTTTCAAAAATGACGGCGGATGCAAAGAAAAGGTGCACTCGTATAATCAGCACGTTAGAAAACCATCATTTAGAAGCTACCCCTCTCATCTTGAAATGATAATATAGCCGAATATGCTGAGACTTCCAGGAATTATTATCATTAGTTTATATATTAAACACTCAATCCACATTTATTTGTTCTTTTCAATAGTCTTGGTTATTTCGGTCATTTTCTATCTTTTTTGTTGTTGTTGTTGATGGTCTGACAGTTAAAAGACCACACTGCTTGAAATAGGTTTTGGTTAAGCACAAATGATGTTCTGGCCTTTAGAAGGCTTATTAGGCTTTACTTCCACCTCATTTTGTGGGTTTCTGTTTGATTCTTTATCTCATTTGTTCATTGATAGGGATTTCTGTTCATTTTTAGTTTGAGTTACTAATCAACTCTAGTTTTGGATATCTTTCGTTTCATGTAGCTCTTTATTCTTTCTTTTTTTAAACTTCTTTTCTGGCTTTTTTTTTTATTTAATTAATAGTAGAATCCAACTTAAAGTGACGAAAAATTACCCCTCGAAAAGTGGAGCTACAGCCTTCCTCAAATTGTCCACGACTAAGAAGTACTTTTTGTGTTTCGATTTTAGCGAAGAGACCATCCCAGAGACCCTAAAGTTGTCTGGAAGGCTTTCGAGAAGGTTGCACCCACATGGCCAATAATATCGCCAGACCATTCACATACGTAGAAAAATTGTTTGGGGAGACTGTCCAATAATATTTTTTAGAGGGGTTTGGGGAATAATAAAGAATAAATTTCATTGGATAATTAAAGAAAAGGATAATTGAAGTTCCTAGGAATTAAAGAAAACCTAGAATTTCAGGATCCCCGGCCCCGACGCCCAGCCCCTTCATACGGCCCTGGGCCATACCTCATTTTTTTTCTTTTTTTTTTGTCATACACCATCTTTTTCCGCATTCCTAGTGTGGCGAAATGATAATTGAACTTAGTGGTAATCGCAGTCTAGCAATCTTAATTAATTGGTTTTCTTTTCTTAGGTTTGGATATGAAAGAATTGTACTATGTTCAGGAAGGTGTAGTAAATGAATATGCATTGAATTTTGTTGTGCCAGTTTGGGAAAATATTTCAAGTCTTCATTTCGCCTGGCAAGCTGTAAAAAATGTTCAAGTAAGTTGAAATATGTTATGTTATGCAGTGGTGCAAGGGGGGGGGGGGGCAAAATATATTTTTCAGAACTTTTGGGAGGGGGAATAATCTATAATATGATAGTCCCCTCTTCACTGCTAGATGGTGGCCCTGATTTTGTGCTGTCATAACTTAAATAGTAAAAGACAAATTACTTAAAAATGAAAACGAGGACCAAAGTTAAAATTTAAACAGAAAAATACTAAAAACCAGGGAGGCTGTCGCCCCTTACCCCCACATTTATTATAAAGTATAGCTTCTTGTTGGAACGATGCTTCGATAATGAAAGGATCATTTAGTTTGTTTCCGTTTATTTATTTCATTTAGTTTTATTTCCTTTTATTATCTGTAAGATGTTATAAATGTAATTGAAAATATCTATTTAACTTTTAAGAAAATAGTGGTCTGCTTTTCTTGTATGTATTAACACTTTGTGTCTTGCTTGAGTGGCTTTTTAGTGATGATGGACTAAACACAGATAGGAAAACTTTTATTTCTTCTGTTGAATAGGCCCACTTGGTACTTGTCGGTTATTGGAAACACACCCAAGAAATAAAGTTAGTTTAATTCTAATGAAATATCACAAAACATTATGATAAATACTTTAGAAACAAAATTATGGAAACCTCATCTAACCCACCCTACTCCCCCTTATGTGCAAGTCCAATGCATTGTATCATCCGCCACTTGAGGATGCTACCATTTCGACTAACCGTCACAAGCAGTAAACGTCATAACATCTAACCGTCATAACATCGACAAAAAATTTATGAGTTTATATAATAGTAATAACTATATAATAGTTTAGAAACAAATTTTGGCTATATATTTGCACATCAGGGGGGTGGGGGTAAAGCATAGCATATATTAAATAAGTAGCCCAATCTGACCTAGGCACCTTCCCCCCTAAACCCCAAAAAACTAAAGTTTTAAAAATTTTAGATGTTATGACGGTTAGTGGTTCTGACGGATTTTTGACGATGTTATGACGGATTTTGTCGATGTCCTGACGTTAGTGGTCCTGACGGTTCGATGTTAGGACGCCTTCCCCGTCACTTGCTTTCATAGCTATGAAACCGGTTTACTGAGATGTAACCTGAGCGTAATTCTTGAATGTGCTTCCAGTAACCGACAAGTACCAAATACTTTGCTTCTACTAATGATTGACGGCCCTTATTTTGAGACCACCTCCATATTCTCATACTTATAGAGCTTTAATGCTGCGAAAGTATTACCTCGTCATCATCAAATATCTGCCGGTTTCGGATAAATGACACATAAAACGGGTTTCACTTATTCTGCAGACCTGCCGGATTTAAATTTACACACAGAAATGCTAAAAACTAAAAATTTGTGTTTTTTACTATTTCTAACTGTTAAACCAATAAGTTATTTCAAAATTTATTTTTAATTTTGGATATTTTACCAAAATATATTATTTACTTTTGTTTTAAGTATTGGAGAAAGTGTTTTTTTTTTTTATGAATTTTTTTTTCCATTATAAGGAATTTTCTTATTGAAACTGTCACAAGTGTTTCGCATTAAGCTCATTAATAAATTAAATACTGAAGTGATAAGATATCAAATTAAATACCTATAATAATGGTTGATATATCATATACCGACCGCTTTTTTTAATTTTGATATTTTACCAAAATATATTAGCCTATTTACTTTTGTTTTAAGTATTGGAGAAAGTGTTTTTTTTATGAATTTTTTTTCCATTATAAGGAATTTTCTTATTGAAACTGTCACAAGCGTTTTGCATTAAGCTTATTAATAAATTAAATACTGAAGTGATAAGATATCAAACTAAATACCTATAATAATGGTTGATATATCATATACCGACCGCTTCTCGGTCGGTATATAATATATCATGACCGTTTCTAAAGTCCCATCCTTAGAGAGTTTTTATCCCGCGAGAGTTTTACTAGGTCACCATTATAAATCCACTATGCTTTAATCATGACACTTCAACTAATCAGATGGTTTAGAAGTTTAAGGATTTTTTTTTAAGTTTCGAGCTAAATTCTGGGTATCTGGGTATGGAGCGTAATTCTGGGTAATTCTGGGTATGGAGCTAAATCCGTGTATAATTATTCTCAGAACTTAAATTTCACAGACAGTGAATTTACAATGTGAGATATATGTCGACAAAAATATAATATTCTCCATTGACCAATTACGTAAAGAAATTTTCAATTTTATTTGAGTAACTAATGTAATTCAAACTTTCAATTGCCTGATCTGCTCAGCTTTATACGTTCCAATATAGTTTCAAGTTTTAGTATAGAAACTACACAAAGTTGTCTAAACATTAATAAAAATGAATAGAAACCTAATAAAAAGACAAGATTCTAAATAAAAAAAGAACGGTATTAAGACTAAACAGTAACAGAAGTTATCTTAGAGAAAAATCTCCGTGAGCGCTTGAGGTCTATTTATTTAGGCCCATATGGGGCCAAAATAAATAAATCAATAAAATAAATCTAATCAATATAAATCAATATATAATCAATAATAAATCAGTAAAATAAATCAATAAATAAGTCAAGCGATTCATAAATATCATAAAAAGGGTCATTATAGAGCCACCCAGTTATAGACGTTATAACATCGCGTGGTAGTGCATTCGTTCCTAATCATATGGGCCTATGCAAGGCCGTATCCAGGGGGGGTTAGGGGTTTTGGTCACCCCCTCCCCTCGAAATATTTGTCTGACTCGTAAAAACATAACCGAAATACTACTACTACTACTACTAACAACTCACCGTAGCACCAAGCCGCCTGAGGCCAAAACAGCTACGCACGCTCCTCCTCCATCCCAATCTATTCAAAGCCTCCCTTTTTACACCCGCCAACGAAGTTCCCATTTCCTTTAAATCTTTCTTTATGACGTCCTCCCACCCCAGACGGGGACGACCTGCTTTCCGTTTAGCCCTAGATGATTAGCCGAAAAGAACAATCTTCGGCAATCTATCATCCTTCATCCGCACAACTCGCCCTAACTACCTCAACCTTTCTTTCATTTTAGCCCTAGAGAGCGGTATTGAAACACATTTTTCGTATAGCCTATTGTTTGAAATACGGTCAGTCAGCCGGGTACCCAGAACAATCCTTAAGCAATTTCTCTGGAAAACATCTAGCAAATCTTCATCCGCTTTTCGGAGCGTCCATGCTTCAGAGCCATATTTGACCACTGTCATCACTGTAGCTTCTAATATTCTAATCTTGGTTTGCAGACTTATCTTCCTATTCTTCCAGACTTTTTTTAACTGTGAAAAAAACACCCTGAGCCTTGGCTATTCTATTTTTAACATCTTCACTGCTCCCACCATCTTTACTAATAATACTACCAAGGTAAGTGAAGCTGCCCACCTGATCAATCTTTTCATTACCCAACGTCACCTTTTCATCTTCACTTATTCCTAGCCTTAGTGACTTAGTCTTCCTAACATTAATTTTCAAACCAGTTCTAGCACCCTGAACTCGCAAAACCTCTAAAACTTCATTCATTTTGCTCACACTTTCATCTAGGATGCTTAAATCATCAGCATAATCCAAGTCCAGGAGACCTTTTCCTCCCCATTTGATTCCGTGGTCTCCCATTGCCTTTCCTGTGCTCCTTAAAACAAAGTCTATCAAAATAATCCATACAAAGGGGGATAAAACACAAGCCTGCTTAACTCCTGATTTAATACAAAACCAGCTGCTAACCTCATTTCCTACCTTAACCGCAGCAGTGTTATACTCGCACATAGCACTAATCACTTTAATGTATTTGTCTGGTATACCGTACAAGGATAAAACCTTTACTAAAGCTCTTCTATCAACAGAGTCGAACGCTTGCTCATAATCTATAAAATTGAGGACCAAAGGTGTTTGAAAACTCAGGCACTTCTCAATTATTAGCCTAAGAGTGAAAATTTGGTCGATACATCCTCTACCTTTTCTAAAACCGCACTGCTCTTCTCTTAAAACTTTGTCTACGGCATCTCTCAGTCTAAAAAGTATCACATTACTAAGTAATTTGCTACCTACAGAGACCAGACTAATGCCTCGATAATTACCACACTCACTTTTATCACCTTTCTTATAAAGTGGCTTAATTAAGGTTTTCCTAAAATCGTTAGGTACTTCCCCTTTTTCAAAAATAATATTCATAATCTTCAATAACTTATTTCTAACCTCAGAGCCACCATATTTAAGAAACTCATTTACCACCCTATCAGCACCTGGAGCCTTATTATTCTTTAATCCTTTTAGTACTGTTGCTAATTCCTCCTCACAAAACAAATCTTCCTTCACATCCAAGGTATCACAAACTTTTTCATTTTCCTCTATATTTTTTCCTGCAACTCTATCTCGGTTAAGCAAGTTCTCAAAATGTTCGGCCCATCTCTCTTTAGTTTTTTCCTTATCGCTAATTGCGACCCCATTCCTATCTTTAACTGGGAAAAGTCCGGATTGACTGCTCCCTCTCAATTTGTGTAACCCCCTCCCCCCTAATAAAATCCTGGCACGTTCTTGGATCTGTTCTGTCCATGCATGACTTAAATTTTAAAGCAAAACTAAACTTTAGCGTAAATGACGAATTGAGGATCATTCTGAGGATCCTCATATTCAGGATAAATTTCAAATTGGTGTAAGAAATGAACAGAAAAATATGTTTTCCAAATAAATGTAAAGAGCAAAGTTAAAACTTACATTGAATGGAGATTTTATGTAATTTGTATTTGTAAGCCCTTTCTCCCTAAATTCCCACTCTTTAGGCCAAATTTTGACTAGTATTTTCCTGAAAACATGTTAGAAAGACAGAAATATAGCTTGTTGGCAATTTTCAGTTTTATATTTGCCGATTGTCTTAAAAAACACAAAACCTTTCACTCTCAAAGAAATGGAATAAACAGCTAAAATTTTTGCGGTGTTGTTTTTGTATTGGACCGTTCATTTTTGAAGCATAGATAAAAGAATCAGAACTTGAGCGTAAATAGTAAGGGGATTGTAACCCCCCCCCCTCCCACAGCATATTTTAAGCTAGTTTTCAGTTTTGCCTTTGCTCTTTAGTTTTAGTTGGAAATCTTTGTATTTATTATTTATTAGCAAATTTAAATATCTAGTTGAATAGTTAATTTAAATGTTTGTTTGAATTATTAATCAAAACAAAGAATTTAACGATATAATAATTTGTTGAACTAAGGTTAAGTTTAAGGATCAAAATACTTCATTTAATAATTTAGTGTTTAATAGTTTTTTTCAATTTAATTCTATTTGACAGTTTGAAGACTCGTGTTCTAAAGACTGACGTGTTTCAGAGCCATGAGCTTCTTTAATATTAAATCTTTTTGAAGTCCTCAATCTTCCTGTAACTTCGTCAATTTAGCATCCTGTTTTCTATTCTATCTACATCCTACCTTTTGCTTCTACCATTAATAATTTTCATGACCTTCCTTAGTCAAGTTAATTCTATGACTCCTTTATTGTAATTTTTCAAGTTTAAAATCCAAAGTATTTTAAAATGGGAACGAGGAGCATGTACATACCGAAGCTATAGCTACCGTGAAAATTCAAGTTAAATTCCAGTAAATATAAAACTGGTCGTATCATCATTTCATGTTGTAAAAGCTTGATGGTAAAAACTTCTTCTACATTAAAGTGATTAGTCCTATGTACGAGAATAACACTACAGTGGTTAGTGGAAATGAGGTTAGGAGCTGGTTTCGGATTAAACCAGGAGCTAAGCAGGGTTGTGTTCTATTCTTATTTATAGGAATCATTTTTATTGGTTTTGTCTTAAGGATCACATGAAAGGCAATGGAAGAACACGGAATAGAATGGGCAAGAAAAACTATCCTGGATTTAAATTATGCTAATGATTTCGGCATCCTATTTGAAAGCTAGAGGCAAAATAACTGAACTTTTAGAGGTTTTGCGAGTTCAGGGTGCTAGAATAGGCCTGAAGATTAATGTTATTAAGACTAAGTCGCTAAGGCTAGGAAAACGTGAAGATGAAAAGGTGACGTTGGGTAATGAAAAGATTGATCAGTGAACAGCTTTACTTACCTTGGTAGTACTATTAATAAAAACGGTGGGTGCAGTGATAATACTAAAAGTAGAATAGCTAAGGCCCAGGTTGAGTTAGTAGTAGTAGTAGTATAGTTGGAGCAAGTATGTCCTGTTTGGTCTTACGGCTAGAGAATTGAACTGAAACTTTCAGAGACAGTATTGTTGTCGGGGGAGGGGGGAGGCAAGGTTATCTGGGATTTTTGTTTCACGTTGAAAGGGGGGGGGTCTCTGATCCTCATAAAAGTGTGTGCATCACTTTTTTTTTCGTCATCTGACAGGCTTTGCTTATGTTATTTATATATTTTGCTTCAATGCATGACTTTATAATGATTTCTCTTTCTTCTTCATAATCTGCTAACAATAGAAGGAAAAAAAATCTGTGTCACGATTTCTACTGTATTTTTTACTTTGGTTTTGATAAGTCATTTATTTGAGTAAGATGTTGTCTTTATCATGCAAATTACCTTTTTCTAACATCCATCTTTGGGGACAGTTGAATTCAAAACGGTAGCTTTGTGCAACTGGAAACACAAAACATTTTGGATTTTTTTTTTTTTTTTTTTTTTTTTTACAGAACTATTAACCACCAATAGCGTGTTCCCGTCAATATTACTATATTAAACAATTTTTTATTTGTTCATCAGGGCGAATGATAAATGAATAGGCTATTAAACAAAGCATTAAACTAAAACGGTACATTTGAACCTTTCTTATAGAGTAATTTCTTATTGCTGTAATTTTGCACACTAAAGAATATACGAGGGGTTTCCCACTTTAAAAATCGTGTAGAGTATCAATCAATATCTTTATTGCCCCCCCCCCCCAAAAAAAAAAACACACACACACAAGGGTTCAATATGGAATAGATGAGAAGACAAAAAAAGAAGAAGGAGGAACACACTCACAAAGAAAACTATACTACCAAGAATAGATTCGAATATTTCTACCACAGTTTATATAATTATCCAGTATGATCTTTCCCTATCTCACCCATTATAAAAACCCAGACCAAGGTGCGAGTGCTCCAGAGAACGTTTTTGCAGATAGAAACATAAGCGGCATCAGATCTTTTCACGGGTAGACAAGTCAGACGCGAAACAATTGGAAACAAGTGGAAACCCACTATTACGAATAATGCACTTTGTTGGAAACAATCGGAAACAGACTAACCCGCTAATGCAGAAAGAAGTGGGAGGAGCTTTTTGTTCGTACCGAGCACAGTTTATAGAATTATCCAGTAAGTTTATCGCAGATCATTTCTGGTCTTCATTCTCGGTACGAACAAAAAGCTCCTCCCACTTCTTTCTGCATTAGCGGGTTACTTGTTTCCGATTATTTCTAGTATAACTGTAAGTTTCGCGTCCAAGAGGGTTAAAAAGTGCATTATTCGTAATAGCGGGTTTCCACTTGTTTCGGGTCTGACTTGTCTACCCGTGAAAAGATCTGATGCCGCTTGTGTTTCTATCTGCAAAAACGTTCTCTGGAGCACTCGCACCTTGGTCTGGGTTTTTATAATGGGTGAGATAAGGAAAGATCATACTGGATAATTATATAAATTGTGGTACCGAGAATGAAGACCAGAAATGATCTGCGATAAACTTCCTTGTTAATTCTATAAACTGTGATTTCTACTAACACATAGCAGGATGGAGGCTGTCTGGCCATCTGCGGTCTTGAAACTTAACTTATGGCACTTACCCAATTTGATTCTAGCCAGGTTAATCTTGGTGCTTGGCCAATAGAAAACGTCAAGAAATTCAAATATCTCGGCTGTGTTTATAACACCAGATGGTTGAGCGGTTGAGGTTGAGGAGAAATTTCCGCCCCTATAGCAAAGGCTTGGGGAGTCCTTGAAAAAAAAAAATATGTGGACAAGCAAGAAATTTGGAGGAACCAAAACTAATTCAGATTTTATGTTGCAACTATCCCATATCTGAGCTACTATCTGCTTGTAAGATATGGCCGATAAAAGCAGAAGATACAAGAGCTTTGGACATGTTTGACGACCGTTACCTGCGTTATATTCTTCGCTTCAATAGATGTAACAGAATGTCAAATAGTGAAGTAGGGAGGCACTGTGGCCAATCCAAATAAGTATCACTCGTTATCAAAAGACGTCGCCTAAAGCTCCTTTGCCACACTTTGCGTCGTTTCGCTGGCACGATATGTTGAGACGCCCTTGTCTGCGAAGCAGGACCCTCCCGGAAACAAACACCAGAGGGTCAAAAGGAGAACCTTTGACAAAAACTCAAAGAAGATCTGGAAGCGTGGGGAGGGAGGGTGGCCAAAGACAGCCTCAAAGATGAGATAAAGACTGCCTGATGATATCCTGGAGAAGCTGCACCCGATCAAATAAAATTGTCAGCAAAAGTCATTCCAAAGTCCAATGGTACCGGAGATAGAAATACATGGTCTAGTTCCTGCCAAAAACAAAGTAGAAAAAAGTATTTATGTAGTCCAGGATAATTCTAATCTATGTGGGAAAAATGGTAAATTTGGATCTAAACAAACGTGAGGAGACGTAACAGATTACTACCTCTTACATCCTCTTAATGTTACTATTCAGTAACTGGGTGAAATCCAACCGTTGCAAGAGATAACGAGCACCTAAATTCTTGTGTTCAGGACGTGTTGTTGAATCTCAAGCAAAAATGATAGAAGCTATGAGTAGGCAAGTTGTCCCAGTGTCGCCATTCTGGGGCCTAACCTAACTTTTTTTTTTAAGGGAATTCTTCCATTCTTGCCAGCATGAAATCACCAGAAGGGGCCGTGAGATACGAATAAAATTTGATTGAAAAGAAGACATGGTGTCTGACTTGTAAGTTTTTGGGACCCAGAGCTGATGTCACCTCTTTAAGTAATAGATGGGAGGGTTAAATCATTTATATTTAGAACGGGCTCTTGGAATGCAACAGAAATTTGGGGATAGGCGAGTGGTGTTTCCAATTTTAGGTTTGGTTGGCGGATCTCTGTCGGCGGAGATGATGCCTAACTTTTGTCATCAGTACGTCTACCAGATAAACTGTTGAGTATGCCATAATTGATGATAAATAACATGGAACGTCTTAGTTAATCTTTGTGGGTCTGGGATAAATTTCAGCTATTTGTTAAGGGGACGGGGTGATTCGTATTTAAATTATAGTCATCAGGGTATTTGCAAAAGGAATTGTTGAAACTCGTACAACCATAGTAGGAAATAGCAGTTAGTGCACCCGTTGTCCCGTTTTAGATGATTTGACACTGGATAGAGGAAGAAGGGGGTCATTAACTCTTTCCATACGTACCTTAACCAGGAGGGATCGAGTAATGTCAACCAACCTAGTGGGAACTAAGAACTATATACATTCTTTTTTATTTGTTTTTGTTACAAATCTTACCTCTTTGGAAAGAGGGGAGGAGGGGGAAAACATAAAGACCCTCCAGTTCCATTAATGGTGCATAGGGCGTCGACAATTGTTGGCGTTTAGTTGCCAGGTCTTTTTTACAGGGACAAGTAGCAACCCTATTGTCCAACCTTGTGGCAGTTTGGGGTAGAGCCCCGGACTTCGTATTGCCAAACGTCTATAAACCCTCTGTGCTTCCTGGGGCTGAGGAAAGAGAAAGGGGACATCGATATTTTGTTTTATCAGCCTAATATAAAGAAGGACTGTTATGATTGATTCGGACCAACCTGGTCAACCTCTATACATTAGTGTGTAGTACCTGCGGTCAATCGTACCTTTGTCATACCTCTGGGTATGAGGTGTCAATTGAATTAGTTGGGAATTAGCGGCTAAGAATTTTGGTGGATCTACATAGTGCTCGAGCCTGATAGACTTTGTTTGTCATTTAATTTGCATTTAATTTTTTCATATTTTTAGTTATTTTCCTTTTTTTGATTTATTGCTTTGTAGGTTTTTTTGCCATTGTTTTATCTTCTCTATTAATAGAGAAGTCTTGTCTTGAGGTCTTGTTTCTACTAGTTTTGCAATCCAAAGAAAACGGGAAAGTGGAGGCTTTGACGAATTAAGGCTGTTATATTTGAATTTTTTTGATTTAGTATCATGATATAATTTTAATTTAATTTTATCGGAGCAAAAATTTTATGAACCACTTGCAGTACAGCAGTCCGTAGTCAAATCAAAAATATCATAAAACGTATCATAATCGAACTAGATGGCATTCGAGATTGTACTTATCTCGGGGTGGATTTACTTGAGTTTCTAGGCTATTGAGTTCCCACATTTTTGGGTGGAATTCAAAATTAAAATTTTAATTTTTAACCAAAAATTTTAGAACCAAAAGCTTTAATCTTCATGCGAAGCTTCAGAGTCCTTGCTGTGCCTAGAAAGTTGGTGGATTTGACACCTCCTCCCCAAAAGGAGCGTAATTTGCTAAAAGGGGCGTAATTTGCTATGGGGCAGGGGGGACAACTGCCCCTCCAAGACCTCGGTTTGCCCCCCGCCCCTGACCTCGGTTTGTACACCGATTATAAAGTACTTTTATAGTACTAAATAGTACCTTTATTGTACCTAATGGCTTGTTTTTAAGTTTTTACTGTCATTTTCACTTGATTTTGGAAATTTGGCTCCAATTTTACCCCGCCCTCAGAATTTTGACGAAATTACGCCACTGCTTTTCAGCTTAAAATTAATAAAAAAGAGGCCTAATATGGCACTTTTTGGATCTTTAACTGCTGAAAAGTGAAGAATTTTTTTCCTAGTTGACCTCCTGCCCTCCACAAGTTAAATCCTCGATACAACCCTATTGAGGGGTCACATCGTAATGTGGCTATTAACCGATTGCGATCGGCTATAAAAAGTTTGTATTTCAAAGCTTTTGTTTTCGCCTTGTTTATCAAGAGTCCTAATTTTTACTATAGCCTATATTCTACAGAATAATTTTTGTACAATAGTTTTTACAGAAGTCCTAGTCAAGCAAGATTTCAAACAGGCAATTGCTTTGAAACAGGGGCTTCTCACTTCGTTGAACGATATTTAAACTTTAGTTTTTTGGTGTTTTTGGGGGAAAAAGTACCTACTTTAGGTTAGGTTAGGTTAGTGTAAGGGTAAAGCATAGAATATATTAAATACGTAATCTAACCTAACCTAGGTACAGTCCCCCCCCTAAACCCCAGAAAACAACAGCTTAAATATTGTAGCCGCAATTTTAAATCACGCTTTGCCATCCATTTATCTAGCAAATACCCGTTTGTCTGGTTTCCTGTAGTAGTTCCTTGTACAGTATATAGCGGTCGGTGACATATAATGTACAAGTACCGCTATGCTTAACCCCACCGCCTAATGTGCAAATATAAAACCGAAATTTGTTTCTAAACTATTATATTTTATCCTATTTTGTTTTATTTCATTATCATTAACCAAACTTCAATTCTCACGTGTTTTACAGATAATAGAACAGTACCAAAAATTATATTCAAAACTAGTTTTTAAAAGATTTGATCTCCATTCGAAAATCATAGAAAGGCAGTTGCAAATTTACTAGGTTATGAGAAATATCATATTTCAACCGACTTATTAAAAGATCATATCTCGCCTTGGTCACTGAAGTTATTTTTTCGTCTGATAAGCATTCCATGCGTGTGTTGGATACATTATGTAAAAAAAAGTTTTTAAATTGAAACTAAGGAGTATTAAGGAGTTCTTTAAAAGTTCTAAAAAAAACTTTAGTGTAAAGAGCGAGGAATTAAGTAGGGGGCAATCCCCTTATGTACGTAATAATTTCTATTCGTTTTAAGTTTTAATGCTACTCCTTACTTACAGTTTAAAAAACATGCTTTTTATTCAATTTCTGATAATGCCGGTAAATCCGCCCCCTCCATGAAAAATTCCCTTACCCCACGACAAATTCCTTCTTGAAAAGATCCTCTCATGTAAGGCCCCCGGGAAATATCTGTATGCTTCCCAGTAACCAATACTATACGTAAACAGTGGGCAAAGGTCATAGCTTGCAGCCCCTCTTCTAGGTACTGTGGTGGGGGGGGGGGTTCAAGTCATCCTCAAAGACATAGTTATTAGATCTTTGGACTATGCTGAAGAAAATGCCTTTCTCAAACTTTGACTTCTGGGGAAAAAGGGGCATAGGAGGGGAGCTGCCTTCTAATATTTTTGTTCCCTTAAAAAGGGCACTAGAACTTTTGATTTCTGATCAAATGAGCCCTCTACCAATCTTCTAGGGTCACTGGTATGATTCAATCAGCCTTTGGAAAAAAAAAATTAATATACGCACATCCGTGATCTTTCTTCTGGCAAAAAAATAATGCCTCTGATAGGAACTTGAAACCTCTACAGTAGGGTTTTCTGAAATGCTGAAGCCGACGGTGGGATTTTAATTAGGATTACTTGATACTTTGGGGGTGTTTTCCCCGTTTTTTTAAAAATTGGGCAAATTTTCTCAGGCTCGTAACTTTTGATGGGTAAAATTAGACTTGGTGAATTTTGTATATTTTTAATAAGCATCAACATTCGATTCTTTTGATGTACCTCTTGTTATCAAGACTCTGTTTCTTGGAGTTTTGGTTAGAGCCGCATCGCTCTTTACTTACAGTTCGTTACCACGAACTGTTTAGTAAGAGTTACTATCCTTGAGAAAATAAAATAAACGCTGGCCAGCTGCAGCAATTCAATGATGTTGCAACACTATTTTGAAAAGTTGGCTGAACATCCCACCCCTCAAACTAATTAATAATATTTAAATAATTTGAAAAATAAATTAAAGCAGGATTAGAAGTAATCTATTAATTAATTAATAAATTGAAAATAAGTTTGTTAATAAATACAAATTTTGTTAAAATTTGACCTAAAAATCTTGTGGGAGACGGTGGGGGGGGGGTGCTAATCAAGATTATGCCCCGGGCGCAGGAGAGGAATCCAAAG
>CM051266.1:65152000-65219500 GCA_027921565.1 Artemia sinica | reverse complement strand
AAACGATCTTTTGCGCTATCTTATCTCCTCTACTCCCTCCTCCCTAGAAAAACTAAAATTTTACTCTGGTCAAGTGATCTTGATGAAAATTAATCAAAACAACTTTTTGAACAAAATAAGTTTTTCAAAAAAGTAAAAAACTCCATTTAACCAAAAATGAATAAAAATAGAATCAAATAATCTACCAAGCATAAACTACCACGAATCAGTATCAATAAATAAATGAAACCCAAAACAAACAGAAATTCAAATAAGTCAAACACAAATCGAGCAGAAATTAATCTGAGTAGGGTTCTAAACCCTATGCTTTCTAAAAGCCAGAATATAATTTGTACTTTACTGAAAAAATTCAAATGAATTTACTGAAAAAAATGTGCATTGTCAGTTTAATTTATATATGCTGATATTTATTCCTTAAAACCTTAATTAATTTTTGTTTTCTTAAAGTTATAAGTGAAAACATTTAAAAGAATTTTTTTTTCAGTGGGCCTAGTCAACTGGGTCTAGTTGCCCTCGAATTACTTTTGGCTATTAAAAAGGGTTCTAGCCCTTTTATTTTCCAATGGACTGAGCCCTTTTTGAATTTTCTTAAAAAAAAACTTTCTATAATACGTACCCAGGGAATAACTTACAGCTCTTGCCCTGAGGGGTTTGGGATCCTCAAAATCATGATTTCCAGAACATTCAACTACGTTGAACATAATGGCTATCTCAAAATTTTAATTGAATGTGTTTGAGGAAATGGTGGGCGTGAGAGGGAGGTTATTTGCTCTCCATTCACTTTCAACTATTAAAAAGGGCACTAGCCCTTTCAATTTTCAATCGAATGAGCCCTTTTTGAAGTTTTACGACAACGCTTTCTATAAAAACCTCATATACCCCCAGGACATAACTTTCAACCCTTGCCCTGAGGGCTCTTGTAGGTTGTCATCCTCAAAGACATAATTTTCAGAACTTCCAACTACGTTGAAAAAAACTGGCTATCTCAAAATTTTGATTGTACGTGTTTCGGAAAATGGTGGGCGTGAGAGGGGGGCTAGTTGCCCTCCAATTACTTTCGCCTACTAAAAAGGACACTAGTCGTTTAAATTTCCAATGGAATGAACCCTTTTTGAAGTTCCTACGACAACATTTTCTATAAAAACCTTATATGCCCCCAGGGCGTAACTTACAACCCTTGCCTCGAGGGCTCCGGGAGGGGGGGGGGGGTGTCATCCTTAAAGACCTAATTTCCAAAACTGTCAACTACAAAACAAAATGGCTATCTACAAATTTTGATTGTGTGTGTTTGGGGAAAAGGTGGGCGTGAGAGGGGGGTTAGTTGCCCTCCAATCACTTTCGACTATTAAAAAGGGCACTAGCCCTTTGAATTTCCAATTGAATGCGCGCTTTTCCAAGTATCTACGACAAAGCTTTCAATAAAAACCTTATATGCCCCCAGGGTATAACTTATAACCCTTGCCCTGAGGGCTCTGAGGGGGTTATCATCCTCAAAGACCTAATTTCCAGAACTTTCAAGTACGTTGAACAAAATGGCTATCTCATAATTTTTATTGGATGTGTTTGGATGAATGGTGGGCGTGGAAGGGGCATTAGTTGCCTCCCAATCACTTTCGATTATTAAAAAGGGCACTATCCATTTCAATTTCCAGAATGAGCCCCTTTTGAAGTTTCTACGACAACGCTTTCAATGAAAACCTTATATGCCCCCAGGGCCTACCTTATAACTCTTGCCCTGAAGTCTGTGGGGGGGGGGGTTGTCATCCTAAAAGACGCAATTTTCAGAGCTTTCAACTACGTTGAACAAAATGGCTATCTCAAAATTTTGATTGAATGTATTTGGGGAAAAGGTGGGCGTGTGAGGGGGGTTAGTTGCCCTCCAATAACTTTTGACTATTAGAAAGTTCACTAGCCCTTTGAATTTCCAATCGAATGAGCCTTTTTTGAAGTTTCTACGACAACGCTTTCTATAAAAATCTTATATGCCCCCAGGACATAAATTACAACCCTTGGCGTGAGGGCTGTGGGGGAATGTCCTCCTCAAAAACATAATTTCTATCTGGAAATCAACTACACTGAACAAAATGGCTATCTCAAAATTTTGATTGGATGTGTTCGGAGAAATGGTGGGTGTGGAAGGGGTGTTAGTTGCCTTCCAATCACTTTTGACTATTAAAAAGGGCACCAGCCACTCCAATTTCCAATCGAGTGAGCCCTTTTCGAAGTTTCTATGATAACTCCTTTTATACGAAGTGCCCTGGTCTAAAGAAAAAAAAAAATAACACATTGTGCCAACATCGTTCTTTACTTAGGCAAGCGCGAAAAAAGAAGAAACTTTTTTTCAACTGAAAGTAAGGAGCAATAGTAAAACTCAAAACTAGCAGAAATTATTCCGATTATGAAGGGGTTGCCCCCCCCCCCATCAATACCATACTCTTCACGCTAAAGTTTTTAGAACTTAAAAAAAAACTTCCTATTCTAATTAAACAGCCCTTGCGTTTCAGGAGTCGTTCTTAAAAAAAAAATCAGACAAACAGTCAAACTTTAGAGTAAAGAGAAAGGTATTTTGGAGGGGGCAACCCTTTCATATAAAGTAAAATCTCTGTTCGTTTTGAGTTTTATTATTGCTCCTTAACTTAAAGTTGAAAATAATAGTTTATTTTATTTGATTTCTGATTATTTTTCAAATATTGCCAGTAAATTCTGCTCACTCTCCATGGAAAGTTCCCTCCCCTCTTGGGAAACTCCTCCGTGGGAATTTACTCCCCCGTAAAATACACCCCTCCCTAAAATTTCTTGCACAAGATTTAGCCTGAAAACGTTTTCTACCTTCATTTGAAAAAGACTTACATATTGAGTCCCAATTTATTCTTCAAAAGGACTGGCGGTTAAGGATTAAAATCCTCCCACTGTATTTTACTGTAGCACTTTTTTATGAACAGAAAGAAAATCTTGGCCCAAAAATGTACTTCCTGATGCTTTGGGCACCCCCTTCTAGCATAAAAAGATCTACTGATTTACACTCTTATAGCTAGTACGTAGCTGTAATAACAGTTTGTTAGAATGGATTGAACAGAAAGGCATCACTGCGCTTCAAAATGGATGGACCTATTTAATTAGACTTATGATATTTTGAAGACGAATGGCCATCCCTGAATGTTTGCTTGTTAATACTTTGTCATAGTCGGGGCAAAACTGTTGTTTTGCCCCGAAAGGGCAAAATTGCACGAAAGGGCAGAAATTGCACTTTGCTGTGGGCTGATCTCTTTGTTAATTGAAAAGGACGGCTCACATCCGTTGGAGTGTGCCTTCTTTCAACATTTTGTGACCACTGTTTAGACTCCCCAAATAAAATAAAATACAAACAAACAAAGAACGCCTGCTTCTCGGGAAGAATACGTTTTTTATATTTTTGTTGATCACAGCTTGAAACTTTTGTTTTACATTTTATGTGTTTGAGAGTTGAATATTATGTTGTTGCTGTCATAAAAAATGCACGCTTTTGGTTGGTTTTAACTCCTTTTTTTCTAGGAAAATGCACGATTTTTACACTTGCGTTAACTTATAATAGGCAACAATGAAAAACTTTTCTAAAAAGAGGTTTTCCAAAGCAAAGTTAAGACCCATATTCAATCCCAAGATCATCGGAAATAAAATCATTCCAAAATTAAAACGAAATAAAATTACTATCAATGAATAAATGAAACCCAAAACCAATATAAATTAAAGTGAACAACCGTATCAAACATAAAGAAAATAGATATTGCTGTAGAGAAACAAATGAATCCTAAAACAAAACAAAAAAACAATAACGAATGAACATGTCAAACTTGTAAAAATTACCACAAATACGAATAGAATGATCACGTCAAATTACTACAAGTTAGCTTCTCCTAATCCGTCTTGAGTCAAGAGCATCGCGCTTTACTGAAAACAAAATATATTTTAAGCATTTTCTCTTTATAATTACAATGTTGAAAAACTGAAAATAGCCGAGACTTCCAGGAATTGATATCATTAGGCATGTTGATTAAACATTTTTGTTTTAACAAAACACAAATGGCGCCCATGCCGCTTAGGGGGTTTAAGAGGGAGAGGAGGTGGAGTAGCACCAATCTTTTTTGAAAATCTTGATTCGCCTTGCTGCATTATTATTTATTGTGCTGTTTCTGTTGTTGAAGTTTATGGAGTTCACTAATCGACGCACGATTTGTTTTCAGTAAAGCAGAATTGATGTTGTGGCCATAAATCACATCACACAGCTGATGCCTTAAACCACAGCGGATGCTTTTAATCCTTAAGTTGACTCAATCATTCACTTGAATTTCTCTTCGGTTAAAGCTTGAATTATTATAAAATTGAATGTGTCTCCTCTTCTTGGGTTTTTATATGCTCTTTATTTTTCTTAGAAAAAACTTTTTTTTGGATTTCTTTTTGAAAATTAATAATAAGCTGTGGCTTGGAACACCAGCCAATAAGATCTACGAAACATCAAATTTCATTGATCAACTGTTATCAAGACTGTTTCCCTTTTTGGCCTTCGTTTCTTAAATAAGTAAATTTTTATATGCTGGTAACATGATGAGCAATTTCAAAATTAAAAAATTTCATATATTTGGAGTCATCATGAAGTAAAGGTTCTCTTGATATGCATACAGTATTGTTATCGAAAATCCCTTTCATTGAGAGTTTCTGATATTATTGACATTTGTCGTTCTTTACTTACAGTTCGTTACCACGAACTGTCGAAGAAAGGATAAATAAATTTAAAAAATGTAAAAAAGATATTAAGGCCAAAATCGAGTCAAGCTATGTAAAAAGGTCAATAACTTTATTTAGTATTTGTATTATCAAATAGTCCCAATCAAGCTCATACCCATGGGGGAGGGGGCTAAAGGGCTGTAGGTCCCCCTCAAGAAAAAAATTACATTCTGTTTTTAAATATTATTTAATCTGTTCGGTTTTATCATTCACTCCTTTGTCCCTGCTCAAAACTTGCATTCAAAGAGCTAAAATAAACCTAAAGTAATGCCGTAAAATACCGTTTTTTCTATGGAATTTTTAAAGTTTTCCGTTGGTTGTCCCAGGGCCCCTGGTCAGCCCCCCATAATTATTTTTTAAGTGCGCCACTGGTCCCAATTTCACTAGTTTTTGGGATTAAAGGGATAACCTAACAAGACCCCTCTCAACAGCTATACCTAATGGAAGATAATTATCTTTTTTTTTCTTTTGCTATTTATTCTCTACCAGTGTTATGTCTGATACGGCATTAATTTTCTAAATTAATGCCGTAAAATACCGTTTTTTCTATGGAATTTTTAAAGTTTTCCGTTGGTTGTCCCAGGGCCCCTGGTCAGCCCCCCATAATTATGTTTTAAGTGCGCCACTGGTCCCAATTTCACTAGTTTTTGGGATTAAAGGGATAACCTAACAAGACCCCTCTCAACAGCTATACCTAATGGAAGATAATTATCTTTTTTTTTTCTTTTGCTATTTATTCTCTACCAGTGTTATGTCTGATTTTCCAAGGGAAGAATAGAATATCACAGTAAGCTGGAATGAAAATGGATTAGATGAGATCCCATGGGACAAGGGGGAACAATGCCTTCTCATGTCAAATGTTTTCTAATTATGTTTGGCCAACATGATTTTGCATAACTTGCGATATGTATTACTAGTTTTTTCCTGGAACACATACATTTAACCGGAATGGAATAAAGGGGAAAAGAACCCCCTTGTTTGCAGATATGGCTGGTGGATTTTTTCCTTCTCAGTTGCGGGGATGTATCGTGTATAAGCATCAAGAAATAGAAAACTCTTTTTTCTTGCATAGGGGTATCATACTCATTGACTCGATAGCTAGTGTCTAGTTGTATATTATTTCGTTTTCAAATTTTAAAACTTCTCGATGTCTTTCGTTTCCGTTTTAGATAATTTCGGAGACTACACTGGCTTTCTATGACGATAAATAAAAAGTTCAAATAGGGATAAAAATCCTTTTAATAGACAGTGATAAATTTCACTAAAATACTAGATATTCCGGTCACATATGCAGTGACCGTCATCAGTTTTGAAACTGATGACGTTCAAAAGTTTTAGTTCAAAAGTTGATGTAACAAAAGTTACATCATAGTTTTACTGCTGATGACGGTCACTGCATATATGACCGAAATATCTAGTATATTTGTGAAATTTATCACTGTTTGTGAGATTTGTCACTGTCTATTAAAAGCACTTTATCCCTATTTGAACTTTTATTTATCGTTTCCGTTTTATCCACCTAAAATCGCAAAAGTGTGGTAGACGGGACTACACAAGGTCATTCCTTTGGAAATGGGGTCACAACTCACAATGGTAAACTAATCACTGACCACTTTGTCATTTGTCCAGGATCGTTGAGCATCAGCTAAATTGCTGCATATCAACAATGAATTCCCAAAAACAAGGCTGTATTTTAGGGGGGGGGGTTTGAACCCCTCACCCTCAAAATTTTCGTCCGACTCGTAAAAACGTAACAAAAAGAATATAAACACATTTTCGATTCGTTTTTATATAACACCCCCTCCGAAAAAAATGCTTTTGTACCGACCCCCCTCCCCTCCCCCAAATAAAAAAAAAATCCTGGATATGAACCTGCCTACAAATTAGTTCATAATTCCTGCTTTCTTTTTTGCAGGTGTCCTACAGTATTGGTTTCAACTATACAAATCCAGCAGCCATTTTGGAGCCCTCTCTTAATATAAGCAGGACCGGAAAAATTCCTTCTAAGCTTCCAGAAATATTCCGTTTGTCTTTAATTTGCACGGGTCATCTTATTGCGGAAGTAGACTTAGAAATATACTTCAACTTTACAACTGGGAGAGGAAAGGGGCGGGAAGTGAAGCAACTTATTTTTAAGCGGAAAAAAATTTGTAAAGGTATGTGCAACTTTTCCATTCAGATTTTTTGGTACTTGTTGGTTTTTGGAAACACACCCAAGAAATGAAATTGGGTTAATCCTAATAATAATAAAAAAATAAAAAATAATAAAAAATAATAAAAAAAATAATGACGATAAAATAATACTTTAGAAAAAAAAATAATGGAAACCTAACCTAATCCGAATTAACGTAACCTAACCCGACCACCACCCCCACCCACACCCAAATTATACAAGTCTAATGCATTATGTCTAACTCCAGTACATTGTATCATCAATCACTTCTTTTTGTGGCTATGAAACCGGATTTCTGAGATGCAACCTAAGCCTAATTCTTGAATGTGTTCACACGACAAGTACCTTTTTTTTGTAAAATGCTGCTGAAATCATCTTTTGCCACTCCAATACAAGTGTTCCACAGTGTTAGGGGGGGGACCCCCGTTTACATTTCGTGGCTTCCATAATTTTTTAAATGAAGTTATATGCTTTTCACAAGAGTCGCCAAGCTCCGTGAAACAGATTATCACTCAAGCTAATGGCTCAATTTTCTTCAGAAATTACGGGAAAGGGTGGCGAACGTTCTAACGAATCTTGAGGTATAAATAATTCCAAAATTCTCCCCTCGTCTAAAATCTGAGCTTTCATGTAAATAGTTTCGGTTCTCCTCTTGGTAAGCTCATATGTAGCTATTATAGCGAGGCTATCAAGCGAGGCTAGATACCTCTTTTTCTAGGAGGAGATCATAGTCCTTTATTGATAAAAATTTTTGTTTGTTTCTTAGGTATTAGTGGTTTTATGATAGCTGGACACATCGGTACTTTGGGTTTTCAGTTATTTATTTTATGTGTTTTTTTATTTAAGTCACCTCACAGTAAGGAATACCTCGGTTTAATTTTCTCCAGATACCAGATACCACTCCAGATACCATCTCCAGATACCACTTGTATGTTTTTCAGTTGAAGCCTACTCCTTTAGTTGCAAAAATGCAGAATGGTCGAAGCCACTTATAAACAAGTGGCCTCTTTTTTTGTGCTTATTCGTTTTCTTCTTTGAAAATTGTTGCAAAACATTTTTTTTCAAAAACCGAAAACAGTAGATGAGAGACTTCTTTTCTTTGTTAAGTCAGTGCGTTGACGGTGACTTGACGAAAATTATCCACACTAAAAAACTGGCAAGAAATATAAGTTTGCTAACTTTTCTTAAAGCAACTTAAGCTAACGGTAAGCAAAAGGAGCAGGCATATGCGGATTCAAACAATAATTTTTTTTTTACTTTTAAAAGAGCTTCTGATTCTAATTAAACAGCTCTAGTGTTTGAGAAGTCGTTCTTAAAGAATTGGGACAAAAGGTCAAACTTTAGCGTAAAGAGTGAGATGTTGAAGAGGGGCAGCCCCCTCATATTCGGAATAATTTCTTTTCGCTTTAAGTTTTAATTTTGCTCTTTACTTTCATTTTTTTATATAATTACTGATCTTTTTCATATAATGCCAGAAAATCCGCCCCCCCCCTCATGGAAAATCCCCCGCCTTCACGGAAAACTCCTCCATGGAAAGTTCCTTCCACGTAAAATCCCCCTTGAGAAATTACCCACGACAAATCGATCCTCACAGCAAAGTCCTCCCAAAAAATTTCTTGCGGACGATTCCGCCTGAAAAATTCTCCTTAGAATTCTTTCATGTAAAAAAAGACTTATTTTTTATTTAATTTCTGATCAAGTCATGCTGGAAATCCACACTATCGTAAAAATTCCACGGAAATCCCCTCCCCCAATAGAAAGTTTTCCAGCGGAACATTTCCACATGGATAGTTTCTCCTAATGATGTCCCCCCATGGAGAATTTTCTCCGCAGAAATCCACCCCCCCCACGAAAAAAATCCCCCAGAGACTTCAAGCCCCACTGAAAATTTTCCCTTGACAATTCTTCCAGAACATCTCCACAGGTAAAATTGATTCGCCAAAGAAGAAGTAAGCAAATAAAACAAATTACGTATATGAATTCTGGCAAATTCTCCCCGTGCACAAAAATTTCCCGTGGAAAGCTCACCAACGGAAATTTTCCTGCAAGCGGAAAATTCTCCCTTGGAAAAACAAAACTTTAAGAGTTATGCAAATTTCATAACTTGCAGCCCTTTCCCTGAGGGCTGCAGGGTCATATCTTCTCCATAGGCATAGTTACGGACCTTCCAACTATGCTGAATCAAATGGCCATAAAAAAATATCGGATGACTTTGGGGGGAAAAGAGGCGTGGGAAGTAGCCTTCCAATTGTTTTGGTTCTTTACAAAAAAAGGCACTAGAACTGTTGATTTCTGGTCAAATGAGCCCTCTCCCGATATTTCAGGGACAATTGTTTGACACGATTACCCCTGGAGAAAACAAAAAAAAAACAAAAAAAACAAATAAACATGCATACTTGATGTTTCTTCTCGCAAAAAATGTAAAATCCTACATTTTTGTATAAAGGAGCTTGAAACCTCTACAGCAGGGTTCCCTGATATCTGACGCTGTGTTTTTCATTAAGATCACTTTTTTGGGGTGTTCCCCATTTTTTTTCGAAAATTGGGCAGATTTTCTCAGGCTGGTAAATTTTGATGGGAAACATTAAACTTAATAACTTTATATATTTGAAATCAAGCGATCAAAACTCTGTTTTGATCGCTAGTAAGGTGCGTCACACCTTACTTACAGTTCGTTACCACGAACTGTTTGATGACCTGGCATCAAGCCTTTGTATTAAAGAGATGGACAATCCTGGATGGGTATTCCTTTTAGAATTGTTTTTAGTCAGTGTTATGTATTTTTGTGTATAGTAACTATTTTTTCCTGTTTTTCCTCTTTATACTTCATCGTTTTCACTTCTATATTCATTCTCATCGTTTTCACTCCATAATGATGTATTATTTTTTTTTTTATAGGTGAATCATTAATTATTCCTGTGGCCACAAACAAGAAATCCTCAAATTCCATTTCCATCCCTGGGAATCCCAGTCTCGACAATGAGCCTGTTTTAGCAGTTCCAAGTGCTCCAATAAGCCGTAGTCCTCACGCAGATGGGGAGACAGAAGATGAGAGTACATCACCAGTTATGTACATACTGCTAGGGTGTGCTGTTGGCGCAGCTGTTGTTTTGATTATTATCGGAGTGGCGATTGTGTTTCGGAGGAAAAAGAAGATAAATAGAAATAGAATTATAGGGTGAGTATAGCGTCCAACGCAAAAGATTTTTTTTCTTCGGAAGAAAAACATTTTTTTTTTTCATTTTTTTTTCTTCGGAACGTTAGCTATTTATTGAAAGGCTAAAAATGAATTATCTATGGGGTACATTTTCTTTTAACCTACGTGTTTGAAAAAACGAGGTGTTTTCTTAAGTTCAAAATAGGCCTACAACTTTTTTCAGATTTCCTATTGACTACAAAATAGCAACAGTTACTTATCAGTGTATAAGTGTAATTTAATGTTAAAATAATGAAAACGTAGTCTTTGTCGTTGAGAAATAAAATCAAAAAATGAAAACGACTTAAGAAGCCTCTTGTATTGAGCCATACCTAAACACCTAATTGTATATACGTAGGACAGAGCGTGTACACGTGAAATGGCTGGTTTCTTTTTCTTTTCTTTTTTTTTTGGGGGGGGGGGTAGGTAGTCAAATTCATAGAGAATAACAAACACGCAAATCATATGAATATTTTCTGAAAATCAGGAGACCTGGGGAAAAGCCTGGCCCCTGGCAATGTAACTGCTTTATGCTTACCCATGCTAATTGAATTTAAATCGTATAACTCTCATGCCACTTGAGTGGCATGGGCATTATATATATATATATATATATATATATATATATATATATATATATATATATATATATATATATATATATATATATATATATATATATATATATATATATATATATATATATATATATATATATATATATATATATGTATATATATATATATATATATATATATATATATATATATATATTATATATATATATATATATATATATATATATATATATATATATATATATATATATTATATATATATATATTTATATATATATATATATATATATATATATATATATATATATATATATATATATTATATATATATATATATATATATATATATATATATATATATATATATATTATATATATATATATATATATATATATATGCATATATATATATATTTATAAATATTTATTTATATATTGATTTGTCGAGTCGAGATTTATAGTCTGATTAGTGCACCTCAATACCTTCTGTGAATTAATTCAATCTGTTTTCTTGTGTTTTGCTTTGTTTGTAAGATGCTTTGTGTTTCAATTTTCCTAGTCCTAAAATGTGTTTTAGACTCTTTTGTCAGTTGTATAAGTATTTAGAAACTGGAATTTGTGATATCAAGTTTTTATCCCCATCTTGAAAGTGTAAGAACTAAAATCTTGAAAAACTAACTTAATTCAACTTTTAATTTCAATGTCAATTATTAAAAAGCGAAAAAATTATTCAAACTGCATCCCTTCCAAATGTAAGGGCACGATATGCATCATTGAAGGAAAAATAAAGCCACCATCAACTGATTCTCAATATTTTTTCAGTTCGATACCTACCCCTAGTAGGATAAAAGCCAATTTATACAGCCCAAAATTAGAAACCCAATTAGGAACCTGAAATTGAAAAACGTGAATGCAAACCTGAAACGTATTTTGGGTTTTCTGTTCTCCTTATAAATTCCTGTCGTGTACCATACCTCCCTTTGAATTTTTGTAGCTGAGGTTTACCTGTAGCAAATAGCATGGGCGCCCATAGACTGTATTTTAGGGAGGGGGCTTACCTGGTCTAATCAGCACTTCCAGTGCTGTATAATTGAAATCTCAAGACAAAATATCATGGGCAGCGCGATAGCGCTGCCTAAGTAAAGAGCGATGTGGGCACAATATATTGTTGATTTTTTTTAGACCAGGGCACTTATAGAAAGAAATGTCATAGGAACTTCAAAAGAGCTCATGGAGAGTAGCCAGCTCCCCCTCCCCCACGTCAATCACTTCCTCTAACACATCCAATCAAAATTTTGAGATACCCATTTTGTTCAGTGTAGTTTTAAGGTCCGGAAATTATGACTTTGGGAATGACGCCCCCCCCACAACCCTCAGAGCAAGGGTTGTATGTTATGCCCTGTGGGGATATAAGGTTTTTTATAGGAAGGGGGCTCATTTGATTGGTAATCAGAAGTTGCTACTGGCCTTTTTAACAGTCAAAAGTGATTGGAGGTCATCCAGCCCCCTCCCCATAAACCAACCATTTCCCCAAACACATGCAATCATAATTTTTTAGATAGCCAATTTGTTCAGTGTAGTTGAAAGGTCCAGAAATTATGTCCTTGGGGATACCTCCCCCCCATATAGTCCTCAGGTCAAGGGTTGTAAGTTACGCCCTGGGGGCATATAAGGTTTTTTATAGAAATGGTGGTTGTATAAACTTCAAAGAGGGCTCATTGAATTGGTAATCAGAAGTTATTGTGCTCTTTTTAAGGGTCAAAGTGATCAGAAGGCAAATAGCCCCCCCCCCCACACACACACACGTCGTATTTTCCAGAAACGCATCTGATAGAAATTTTAAGATGGCCATTTGTTGTCTTAGGAACTTCGAAAAGGGCTCAGTCTGTTGGTAATTGAAAGGGCTAGTACCTTCTTTAATAGTCAAAAGTGACTGGAGGGCAACCACCCCCCCCCACGCCCATCATTTCCCCAAACACTTCCAGTCAAAATCTCGAGATAGTTATTTTGTTTGACGTAGTTTAAAAGTCCAGAAATTATGTCTTTGAGGATGAAAACCCCCTAATGGTCCTCAGGGCAAGGGTTGTAAGGTATGCCCCGAGGGCATTTAAGGTTTTTACGGAAACAGTGGTCTTATACACTTCAGAGGGGGCTCATTGGATTGGAAATCGGAAGTTGAAGAGCTATTTTTAAGAGTCAAATTTATCAAAGGGCAGCTATATCATGTCATATTTTCCCCCAATGCATCCGATAGAAATTCTAAGATAGCCATTTGTTTAAAAATAGTCCAAAGATCTCATAACACGGCCTTTGGGGTTGACACAACATCCAAAGTATGGGGATAAGGGTTTTAAGTTATGCCCCGGGGGGTGTAAGGTTTTTATGAAGAGGTGGTCTTGTGAACTTTAGTGGAGGCTCATTTGATTGGAAATGCATGCTTCTAGTTTCATATTAAGATTCAAGCGTGATGGAGCGAAAATAGCCCCCCCCCCTCTCCCTGATATACTCTTTTCCCCAAACACATTCGATCGAAATTGTGAGACAGCCATTTTGTAGCCAATAGTCCAAAGAGAATATAACAATATCTTCAGTAATCAAATATACGAAATATTTAGGCGGACGTTGAACTAAATCAAAACACACTATTAACATGTGAACTTTCAAAAAGGTGACAACTAAAAAAAACTTTTTCCATACAACAAGTTTTTCAAAGAAAAGTAAAGAGCTCCATTAAGCCAAGAATGAGCAAAAATAAAGTCAAATAATCTTCCAAGCGTAAAACTACCACAAATCACTATCAATAAATAAATGAAACTCAAAATGAACAGAAATTAGAATAAATAGCCGAGTCAAACTCGAAATGAGCAAAAATTAACATAACCCCCATGCCTTCTCAAGACCAGAACAAGGTTTGCGCTATACTGAAAACAAAATATGTTTAAATGTTTTCACTTCTTTTGCTCAAATAAGTTAAAAACTTTTTTTCCGCACTTTTTTTTACCCATTTTTTATTTTAAGGAATAAATATCGGTAGAGGTAAATTAAACGGACAATCCACGGTCATTTATTTTTTTTCAGTAAAGCCTAAGTTATGTTCTGGTCTTGAGAAGGTAGGGGGGTTGTCAGCCTTAGTAATGTTAATTTTGCTCGTTTTGACTTTGGCTCGGCAATTTATTATCATTTCTGTTCGTTTTGAGTTTCATTTAATTGTTGATATTGATTTGTGGTAGTTTTATGTTTGGAAGATTATTTGACTTTATTCCTGCCCATTTTTGGCTTAATAGAGCTCTTTACTTTTCTTCGAAAACTTAGTCTGTGGAAGGTTTTTTAAATTAACACAAATATATGACACTGTCATTCAGCCAGGGGGGGGGCAGGTACCCCCCTGCCCCCCCCCCCCTTATGGGCACGCATGGCAAGTAGAAATATTATTTTGTTAATTTCTTTGCCTTTCAGATCTTCATTTTTGGGAGGCACTGCGCGAGTTGTTGACTCCTCCAAGCAACACCCAACTCTAATTCGCTCACACTCCCCCCCGTCTGGCAACCCGTCTGATAAAAGCACTGCAAGTTCTTACGCCATTTATACCACTCTTCAACCATCAAAGACTTTTGACAAAAAGGACGAATATTACACAGCCAATGGTGAAACGGAAGAATATTGTTGTTTTTTAAGCAATTACAACAAAAGTGTTAGCAGTAATTTTTCTGCGGAGTTTGGCTCAAAGACTGATGAAAGAGAATTGGTCAATATTGAGAGGTAAGCCTTATTTTAAAGCTATTGTCGATGGAAAGACAGGTATGTTTGTCGGCTGAAAAGCTTTTTTTACGAAGTTTTTACACAGTCATTATCTAAAGATAAGCCGCTAGTCCTGGAAGTTGTCTCCTTTTTCGATTTTTAAATACACGATTATTTTCTCTGAGGAAGCAACTAAGAAAGCATTCTTTGGGAATAATCTCTTCTGGGAGGTTATTTTTCTAGGTGGGAACAACTTTCTTTTACATACTTCAGGCGAGGAGTTCTTTGCTGTAAGTAGTATTGGCTGTTAAAAAAAAGTATCGCTTGTGTATCAAATGCGTCTCAAATTATTCAAAAAGTGTCCATTTTGGTCTTCGCTGAACCATTGCGTCACAAAATTGAAGATATATGTGTTGTTGTTGCTCGAGCCAAATGTCAAGGTCAATGTTGTTGTTGTTTTTGGCCAAGTGCACGCTCTCAGCGAATGTTATGATCCAGAAATAGTATTTGTTGTTGTTGCTCGAGGCATATCTAAAAGGCACAATTTTGACCCCTTTACATCCGTGCTGACTATCTTGGATCGTGAATTGATACAAGTTGTTGTTGCTTTTGTGACAAAATGTATAATGTGTCCTGTTCAAATATGTCCGGATTAAGCCAAAAATTTACTTACACAGGTTGTAATTATTTCAGTTCATGAGTACTAAAATTAATAAACATTTTGTTCGGGGCCATATCCAGCGGGGGGGGGGGGGTAATAAGTTTGCATCCCCCCTTTCTTCCCAAATATTTCTCTGACTCGTAATTTGGCTGTAAAAATGCAGGTAAAAAGACTATATCTCTTTAACAAAATTTAAAAATATCTGTCCAACTCGTAAATTGGCCTTGAAAATGCAGGTAAGAAAATCCTCGACCTCTCCCTCGAATGAAAATTCGCAGACTTCCTTTTAGATGCTCGTGGCGGGGACTTCTCAACTGTAGGTAGTCTTGCTGAGCAGCACTGAGACCAGTGTTGACATCCATCCTATCTACGAGGTATGAGATTTGACTTCTCCTATCTAGTGATATCTACATGAAAAAAAAAGATAAAAAAGGAGGCGTATGGTACCGCAATTCGTGTTCTTAGTGCTAGTACTAACAACTCACCGCAGCACCAAGCCGCGTGAGGCCAACACAGCTACGCACGCTCCTCCTACATCCCAGTCTATTCAAAGACTCCCTCTTTATACCCTCTCAGGAAGTTTTCGTATCGCCCTAGAAGGTTGGCCGAAAAGGACTATCTTTGGCAATCTGTCATCCTGTTTTAACCATATCCTGAATATCTAGAAATGCTTCATTTTTAGGTAACATGACAATATTATATTAATGCCAGCGAACGGTTTTACCACAGGGAAGGCTGGAGAAAGCGGTATTTTTTGGTAGAAAAAGTGTTATAGTTTCGCCAAATATTGTATAAATTTGCACACTTGTGTGATTATTTTGTTTTATAAGAGAAGAAAGCAATTTGAAGATTTTAACTTTGAAAAATCACCCTGAAAATTAGATTGTTTCAGTACATGTAGGCTATCTTTATAAGATCCTCTGTTTTAAAGTTTTTGCCTCCTTCACGTGGACAGTTTTGACCTACTGTCCCTTTTACTGTTCGTGAACGGTTGAAAAACAAATAGTCTAGTAAAAATACGGTTTTGACCTAGCATTTAAGCAACAAAAATGTTTTGGCATCAAAATGCTCCAAGAAATTCGCTTAGTATTGTATCGAAAATCGGTCGAGCAGAAATACCCCTTTTTTACTGGAGCATAGCTGGAGCTGGAGCATATTGTATCGCCTTCTCCATCGTCTTCTACCTTTTGATGCAAAAGTGTGATGTGAGCTCTCTCCAGAACAAGATAAATTGGTGCTAATGCCACCTCTAGATTATCCTAAGAGATGAATTCGCTTATTGGTTGCACTAACTCGCAAACGGTAAAAATTAACTCTTTTAAATTCTATCTCTTACTTTCAGTGAATACTAGCCTACTACGGATATTATATCACAACATCAGTCGGCCGACTCAGCTGCAGATGCTTCTCTTGCACCCTATTCTGTTTATAGCTTCCCTATTTACTTTCCCCCACGAAGTTTCTACTTCCTTTAAATCTTTTCTTGTGACCTGTTCCCATTCTGCTCCAGGACGTCCTATTTTTCATTTGACTTCTGCTGGGTTGCTACACACACAATTTTTAGGCAACCTAACATTTTTCTTCCTAAAACTTGACCTAACCACCTGAACCTTGCTTTTATATTATTCCTGGACAGTGGGACCTTTCAAAAGAGTATCCCAGTTTCATAAAGCATAAAATTGCGAAGAAAGGATAAAGCGAGGACAATAAACACACAGTGAAAAAATTGAAAAATTATGCAAATATTTCGGTCAAGACCTCCGCTTGACCGTCCTCAGTGCAGAATAAAACTGATAAAAATATAAAAAAGCAAACCTTAAAACAATACACAAAACTAAAATAAGATGACGCTTTCTGAGTAAAAAACACAAGTCTAAATGGTATTTCACAATTTCGTCTTACGTAAAGCAATCTTAAAGGCTAATCGCTTTCCAGGTAAATAATTATCAGAGATTCTATTTGATTGCGCAACATAATTTTGTGGACGGATGTAAAAACGATCAGAATTAATAATTTCATCATAAATGGGACATAATAGAAATCATCATCCCAATTAAACTGGAAGAACATAATCATGTTTCCTCTGCTAATCTTCTAGTATATCTCACGTATCACACCGAGGACAGTGAAAATGAGTTGAGATTTTTTGGCTTTGTTAAGTACAAACTTACACATCTTTACATATCTCAAAAAATAAGGAAACCAAGAATTCAATTTCAAATGAAGTAGACCTCCATACGCAACTATTCAGTTTATGGCAGTGGCAGGCGCCACATTCGAAAAAAAAACAGACAACTGAAACGTGGATTAAAAATAAGCGAAAAATAAGCTTAAAACACCAAACAGGCTACCGCTAAAAAGGTACAGTTATCTTTTGGGATCAGCAGATTTTTAGTGTTTGAATTTTAATGGAAGATAAACTGATTATTTTTGCCAACTTATTGGCGAAAATTACATTTATCTTTTGTAATCAACATATTTTTAGTGTTTGAATTTTAACGGAAGTTAAACTGATAGTTTTTGCCAACTTATTGGCAAAAATAAGCTTAAAACACCAAGCAGGTTAAGAAGGTAGCCTACAGTTATCTTTTGGAATTAACATATTTTTAGTGTACGAATTTTAACGGAAGTTAAACTGATTATTTTTTTACAACTTATTGGAGAAAATAAGCTCAAAACACCAAACAGTTTAAAAAAGTACATTTATGTTTGATATATATATATATATATATATATATATATATATATATATATATATATATATATATATATATATATATATATATATATATATATATATATATATATATTATATATATATATATATATATATATAATATATATATATATATATATATATATATATGTATATATATATATATATATATATATATATATATATATATATATATATAATAATAATAATAATTTAGAAGATGTGAAAGGTATTCTTTAACATCTCTATTGGGGTTTTTAAAAAGTATATTTGGCTAGACGAATATGGTTCAAAATTACCTTCAGGGGTCTGTGATGGATGTGCCGCTAAATTGATTTTGTGATAAATTTGTCCAGCTATTTTGAAGCTGTAAACATTACGACTATTTTTGGTTCGATCATCGCTTACGTTGAATGAAGCTAAAGCAAAACATGAGTTCTAGTTTCGTATTTGTTTGTGGAACTCTTTAGAGAGCAACTGATGTCCTATAACAGGACAAACAAATTCACTGGGAAATTTTTGATGCAGGAATGCAGTTCGACGAAGCAGGCAGCAGCCCCCAAGTAAATCATCTTTGTTGATGGCTATATTTCCTTTTGGATAATGGAGGACTTAACAGTGAATACATACTGAGTTGAAGGGTCTCAGTGACTTGTAAATAACACTTGCGTAGCTTAAAGTATCTTTGTAGGTTTATACTGGGTTTTATGCCACACTTTTTTGGCATCGAAGATAGTGATGGTGCTTTTCTTCTAACATAATATTTTTTTGGTATTTGTGTACGTAATGTTACATACTCGAGAAGTGAAGTTTGGTCAATCCTAATTAAATATACCAAAATGTAATGAAATTTAATACTTTAGAAACAAATATGGGCTATATTTTTGCACATTAGGAGAGGGGGGGGGCTAAAGTATATGGGGTCTGCATGCAAAATGTGTTAGCTACAATTATTATGCATATTATGAAGTAAGAACTGTTGTCTAGCTTCATGCTGTCTAAATACTTTACCCCACCCCACCCCCTAATATGGAAATATATAGCTCAAACTATATAAGTCCAATGTATTCTGTCACGCGTCACTTGGTTTCCACTGACCATAAGCTAATTGTATCTTAGTAAAAGACAGATAAAACCAGTTTGTTCTCAAGTGTGTACCATTATGTACACAAGTACCTTTTTTTCTTGTGCACTTTCATTTTTGACTCGTTCTAATTCTTGCTGTCCTTTAACAGCACAGTTCTTTGTTCTTCACTGTCATTTTTGACACTCTTAATACTTGCTTTTAGAGTCTCTGCTAACCCTAAAATTCTTTGTTCTTCACTTTCATCTTTGGCAAGTTATGATTCCTGCTGTTCCTTGTAATTCTCGCTGCTGATTATCTTGTTACTGCATATTTCTTTGTTCTCGCGGTCGTATATCTTCTAACCACACATTTATCTGTTCTCCCTTTTCATTTTGATTCGTTCTGATCCTCAATGTCGCATGCCATATAACCGCGTATTTTTTTCTTCTTCACTTTTGTTTTTGAGTCGTTGTGATTCTCGTCGCCACTTATCTTTTAACTGCATATCTCTACATTCTTCAATTTCGTTTTCGACTTGTTCTAATTGTCGGATTTGCCAATATTTAAACTACATATCTCTTTGGTCTTTATTTTCGTTTATCATTGCTTCAGACATTTTTTCAGTGCCTTTTGCCTTAGTTGCTTGGATTGGTCTTGTCATTTTTGATGGTGTAGGTTGTTCATTATCACCTGTCGTACATTTACATTTCTCAGGTCGTTCTCTGGATCTTGTCTCACTTAATGGTCCAGTTGTTTCATTTTGAGCTAACAATTTTGTTCTTTTTTGTTCTTTTTTGCACTCATTTTGTGCTAACGTTAATTTACGTCTGTGTCCCCTAGATATTATGAAACTGCTGAAAATGCCTTTTGATGTTTACATTACCGAATATTGGTACATGCGTGTACATATTTCTAAATTTTTGTTCTGTAAATGCTACTAAAACGGTTTCAAATCTATTTTCCTTGTGTATTCACTTTCAATCAGCATAATTGCTAAACTATCTAGCCTCTCCTGATTATTGTTGATATCAGATAGTTTTTTTTATTGGCTTTAGCCTGGAAAATTATCTCTCTCCAAAAGCAACACTTACTGAATTGTTAAGAACATTTCACAATTTTGAAAATCAATTGTTCATTTTGGTGGCGGGGCGGGGCTCGATTGGGCCCAGTTGTTCCAATCGTCCTTTTTCAGGCCCTGCTTATGACTACACTTTCAGGCAAAAGCTTAAGAAATTTTGGTATACTTCCAAGAATTACTATGATCTTCCCACAATTCACCTAGTTGTGCGGATGGTTTTTGCGAAACCCTGTCTTCCTGAAAAATTATAAATACGTGTCTGCTTTCAGCAAGCTTCATATTCAGCCAGGATTGCAAGATTCTTCTTTGGAGGAGAGCAGGATTTTGAAAAAAAAAGTACAAAACCATGTTAGTTATATGAAACAATCGGATAAACCTCGTAGTAAGTTTAGGAATATGGAGGGTTTTTTTTGAGTGGGGGAGGGGGTTCGGACAATCTTCTTTGCTTTTGACCCTGTTCAAATATCTTTTTTATGTCCTTAAAGCTTACGAGTCCAAGCAGGTTTCTCTAGATAGCCCATCTTTTTTCTCTTTTAAAGTTGTATCTTCCACTGGAATGCTCAGTTTACCGGATATTCAGAGCTGCAACCCATGTACCCAAATGTCTCATCAAATCGCGTTTCTTTGCGTTTTATAAGCAACAATACTGTCTTGATGAGCCTCTGTGCCCCTGATTGCAATCACTGATTCTTCATCATTCAGAACCTAACCCTCTTTTTGTCCAAATAATGCTCTAAATATTTGAATTCTTCTGCAAGTCATCAGTTAATCTTGAATTTAAAACAGTCATTTTTGTACACAAAAAGCAGAACGGACATAAAATTAAGATGAAAACTGCTAAATCATTAGCTGAATTTTCTCGACCATGAACGTTGTAGGTACTTTAGACAATAGTTTTTAAATCTCCTTTCCACGGGTTCCCAGACCTTTGTAGCTATTCGTAACCTTAGCCTGAAAATACTGCCTTCGCACTGTTTGAAGCATCAGGAAAAAATATAAGGCTCTATGAATAATCATTAACGGCTTTAAGGTTTGTGGAAGATTGCAGACCCCACCCCTCCTTCAATCAAAGCTGATATAAAACAATGGCCGATTTTACCAGACTTTTGTAGAAGTTATGATACTAAGGTGGTTTTTTACTATTCTCAACCTTAGTAGACACTAGTAGACCTCAAGGGCTGGGCACACATAGCAGATTCGGGAACCGATTTCAACATCAGTGGACAAACGATAGTGGTAAGAAAAATTTGTTGAAAGAAAAAATTATTGTGCAAAATTTTCAAAACAAAAAAGCATGGACACAAATAGTCAGCTGGAGTTTATTAATAGTTGTTTGATTGATCTCATCTTAGTTCTCAGTTTAGTTCTCAGCTCAGTAGTTGGGTCTTTCACCATAGATACCTCTGGCTGACTACTTATTTGTATCCCTATTTTTTTGTGATGATCATGATGAAAATCAGCGCTGATTTTGTAAATCGGCGCCGAAAACTAGAATATTTTTCAAGCTCAAATCGACACCGGTTTCTTTTAAAATCGGCACTTATTTGGAAATCAGTCCCCGAAATCAGCTACGTGTGCCCAGCCCTTTAGTGTGCAAGATTGTAGACACTCCTTCCTCATTAAGTGACAATGTGTCACAGTGTGTCACACTGTGACAATGTGTGACAAGGTGTCACAGAACCTTTATTGGAGTTTTGAGTGAGTTTGAGTGGTTTTATTATTCATATGTGAAAACCACGACTTTTTGTTGGTTGTTTCTAAATTATAAAGTTTTCAGCGTAGTAAAAAAAAGTTCTATTTTGTATTTTATTAGTCACATTTTCGTTAGTGATGCCTTGTTGAACCTTGAAAACATATTAAATAAAAAAAACAAGTTTTTTAAACTGAAAGTAAGGAGCGACATTAAAACTTAAAACGAACAGAAATTATTCTGTATATGGAAGGGCTTTCCCCTCCTCAACGCCTCGCTCTTTACGCTAAAGTTTTTTATTGTTTCAAAAAATAAAGTTTTGAGACAGAGTCAAACTTTAGCGTAAAGAGCGAGGCGTTGAGGAGGGGAAAGCCCCTTCCATATACAGAATAATTTCTGTTCGTTTTAAGTTTTAATGTCGCTCCTTACTTTCAGTTTAAAAAACTTGTTTTTTTATTTAATTTTTGAACGTTTTGAATAAATGCAGGTTTTGATCTTGGCTCACCATACATGAATAATTAAAACAAAATTTGCATATTAATTTAATTTTATTTGGTTAAATGGCTTTCTCGAAACTTGTTTAATTTTATTCACTAACATTTTTATTAGTAATAAATATACGTAGCTTACGAAATAACTTACGTAACGAACTTCTATATTCATATATTTTTAATACGTATATTAGGGGGTTCGCCCCCTAATCAATACCTTGCTCTTTAAGCTAAAGTTCGAATTTTGTTCCAATTCTTTAAAAATGACCGCTTAATCAAAAAGGCCGTTAATTAGAATAAATAGCTCTTATGAAAGTACTAAAAAATCTTTGGCTTAAAGAACGAGGTATTGACTTGGGGGAGAACCCCTCATATACGTAATAATTTCTGTTCATTTTAAGTTTCTAATGTTGCTTCTTACTTTCAGTTGAAAAAACTTGTTTTTTTAAATTTAATTTCTGATCGTATTTTAAATAATGCTTGGAAATCCGGCGCCCCCTTCATAGAAATGTCCCTTACCCCAAAGAAACATCCTCCACGGAAAGATTCTCCTGAGTAACCCCCTCTTTCAGCCCCCCCCCCCCCCTACCAGAAAAAAATTCTTCCTGAAAATGTCTGTATACTTCCCAATAACCAATACAATATGTAAGCAATGGGCAAAGTTCATAACTTGCAGCCCTTCCCCTGGGAACTGTGGGGGATTAAGTCATCGTAAAAGACATATTTATTAGATTTTCGACTATGCTGAACAAAATGGCTATCTCAAAATTTTGATCGGGTGACTTAGGAAAAAAAATGAGCGTGGGAGGGGGCCTAGTTGCCCTCCATTTTTTTGGTCACTTAAAAAGGGCACTAGAACTTTTAATTTCCGTTCCAATGAGCCCTCCTACAATGTTCTAGGACCACTGGGTCAATACGATAACCCCTGGGAAAAAAAAAACAAATAAACACGCACCCGTGATCTTTCTTCTGGCAAAAAAATGCAAAATTCCACATTTTTGTAGATAGGAGCTTGAAACCTCTACAGTAGGGTTCTCTGATACACTGAATATGATGGTGTGATTTTCATTAAGTTTCTATAACTTTTAGGGGGTTTTTCCCCCTTTTCTCGAAAATCAGCCAAATTTTCTCAGGCGCGTAACTTTTGATGGGTAAGATTAAACTTGATGAAACTTATATATTTGAAATCAGAATCAAAATCTGATTCTTTTGATCTATCTATTGGTATCAAAATTCCGTGTTTTAGAGTTTCGGTTACCATTGAGCCGGGTCGCTCCTTACTTACAGTTCGTTACCACGAACTGTTTGATAAGCAAGACTAGTCAGTATCGACAACGCTTTTCGTCTGTATAAATTCAAACATTAACTATATTTTGATTCCCAAAGCCAACTAAAATTTCAAAAAAAACTACACCTTCTTAAACTGCTTGGTGCCATATGTTTTAGGCTTATTTTTTGCTTGTTTTCTGCTTTTTTTTCTCCTATGCTTCTCTTTTTAAATTGTCGGCCGCTGCTATAAAAAACTATAAATCATAACTGCATATGGAGGACTTGTTTATAGATTGAGTTCCTGATTTTTTTTTTTTTTTTTTTTTTTTTTTAAGACACATGTGATTGCGTAAGTTTCCACCTTACCAATTCAATCAAAATTCACTCTCCCTTTCCTTGTTTTTTATTTTTTAGATTTTTTTTTTAGATTTGGAAATATGTTAAGAAACTTTTTCATACTTGTGCCAAAATGGAAAAATTTTCTTCATTTTAGGCAAGCATAAATCATTCTCTAAGAACAAGTCTAAGCAATTTTGACTATGGTGCAGTCGAGTCAAGCCTTTAGACCTTTAGAGGCTTGTATGGTTCCTCACTCTAATTTTTGTTAGTTTATTTAAGCATCAACTTTACATAAATTTGGAAGGAATGAATTCAAAAGGAGGCAATAGCTATCGAAAACTAAGGTTTTATTAAAATAGAAAAATCAAATTGATTGCGAGGAAAATATTTAGACTAATATAAAATTTTCCCCATTGAATTAGACTGTCTATTATGCATAACTAAAACTAAATGGGTGGCTTCAAATATTACATAGCTGTTAATTTTCTATGCATTTCAAGAATAAAAGATTTGCAAAAAAACAGTGTCGCACTAAAACCAAAAAATAAACTGAACATTATGAATTTATTTAAACTGAAAAAGTGTAAGCATTAAATCGAGTGATATGAGCATTATGTACTTCTGCTTTAAGTCACAGCTGTAGGTTTTTCGCAAAATCGCATGTTTCACAAGGAACATAAACCCTAGGCTACTACGAATATGTTTAACCAAAAAGAGCGTCATACAACAAGAGCCAGTACAATTATAGTTTTTGTCATCAGATTATGTAAAAATGATTCCCTGTTTCTGATATAATTCCCGATTCTTAGCCAATCGGCAGAAGACACAAATTTTGTCTGATAATAATATTGCCGATCAGAAAAGGAAACGCTCCCAATTGCGAAAATCAAGCATTGTAGCGGAAGTCTGGTCTATGCTTTGCCCGAAGATCTTGACTAAGCCCACACTACCATTTGTGCGTTTTATCCAAGTATGAGGGTAGAGCCCCCTAATGTGATATAATGGGTTTGTTGCACCATTTCAGTATTTCACGTGGAGCTAAAACACAGACAATACTTTTTTTTAATACCTTAACTCACCTTTACTTACCACTCCTAATACAAATTTGGGTTCGACCCTGGGTAAATTATCATAAAATGTTACTTAGCTTACAAGTTTGGTTATGTATTATTCAAACTATGCAAAACAATTGTGACATAAATGAGTTTACATTTGTATTGGCTTATCGTGTGTATAGTCTATTGGGAAGACAATGTATTGATTTGAGTGCATTAGATAGAGCGCCTTTGAGTATTGCTGGCATGTGCCCAGCATTCTGATGGGGAGGGGGGGGGCTGAATTTGAAGAAATGGGCGTTGACATCAATTATAGTACAATTCTTTGTAGAGATAATTTTACTTGTAAAATAACAACACGGAGTATCTCTTAGGGTTCGAGAAAGTAATCTAAATCAGTTCGTCTATGTGTAGGGGAGTAGCTCCGGTATTTTTATTTGGGAGGGGCAAGAGGGGTCCATATCTGGATAGTCAATGGGAATGGGCTATTTAATAGTTTTTTTCAATTTGTTTTGCGGGAGGGGCACCGCCCCCTCTTGTTCCCCTCCCGAAACGGCACCCCTGGTGGTATGGGGCGCAGAAAGATGCCGAGGATTCGATCTAGAGAAAGTGTTATTTCGGGGGTGAGGCGTTGTAATCCTCTAAAAAAATGCATTTACTGTTCTTTTTTATCCATAAGATAATAGACAGTACTTATTTTGTTTTGAAATTGTCACAGGGATAGGAGGAGGTCTATTGTGAAGCATCCCTATGTTACCCCTCCCATACTTTGAAACACGTCTCTTTTTATATTTTCATTGATAACCACCTTTTTTGGAATTTTCATTGAAAAAAATTGCCCGTTTATATGTTGAAAAGTACATTTAATCTGCCCCTTTGTTTTTTACGAGCTAGTGCCCCCGGGGGTATTGGATCCTAAACCAGTTCTGAGTTCGCAAATGGAATGCTGTAACTCAATCATCTATATTCAGGCTAAACTTTTTTTTTATTTTACCTGGATTAATTGGTTTGGTCTGTGTTATCTTACACCAAATATTAACTAATGTTCACATTTTTGTCGCAACAACTAAATTCATTAAAAAAAAAACTTAGCCTACATATGCGTATATTTGAACATTAAAATGGATCAAATCCATTTTTCAAAACTTCAAATGAATTCAAACTAAACTTCAATTAGTAAAACTGAAACTAGCAACACTATCTCAAAACCTGTTTAATTTAAACTAAGCTTTAACTTAAATTATAATTTAGAAATGTTAGCTAAAGGCTTATGAGCTAGGTTCTGTTGTGGGTTTGGAAAGATGAAGACAGAGAGGTTTGTTAGGGGCGAGTGATGAAAAATGAGTTTTGAACTTGGAGGCACAGCAAAAAAGTTTAAAACATGTTCGTGAATGCATTGACCTGTCCAAAATCCCTCAGCTATCCTTTTGTAAAAAAAAAAAAAAAAAAAAAAAAAAAAAAAAAAAAAAAAAAAAAAAAAAAAAAAAAAAAAAAAAAAAATACCATGGCGTTTTGATTACATCTTCGATTGATAACATCTTCTCACTTTAAAAAGTTTGGTGCACAACGAAGGTATTTGTACCATTTCTTTTCCACCTATCTGGGCACAGAGGGGATCTACACTTTCCTGAGATCAGTCTAACCCCCCTCAGACTGGAGAAACGGACTTAAAAAGGAAAAAATGCCAACTAGTTTTAAGTGAAATACACCTTGTTTCGTGACATACTCCTTCATTGATTATTAACATATGCCGAAATTGCCCCCCATGGGTGCCCATAAGCTGATTTTTTTGGGAGGAGGGGGGATGATCTGGTCTAATCGGCACTTCCAATGTTGTATAATAGAAATCTCAAAATAAAAAATAAGGCAGCGTCATTCAGCCCAGGGGGGCTGGCGTAGGCTACCCATGCCGCCCTGCCTTTCTGTTTATAATTGAAATAACAATATAGAGGTATATAGCGACAATTGAGAATTCTAGTTAAGATAGTTGGCTAAATAATACAGCCTACAGCAATAAAATCATAAAGCCTATACTAATCAGCTTCACATCCATAAACATTAGTAATAGAAAAAGAGATAATAATAATAAAAAAAAAAAACACCAGAACAAACTCAGTAGAACATACAGGGAAACAGCATAAAAAGCAGAAAGCATTCTATAATTTTAAAAAGGCTTGATTTTTTGTATAGGATTAGAAACCGCTTTTCGGATAAAATTTCCGCAACATTTGAAGGAAGAAACAGTGCCGCTTTTGCTACTTTCTTAGCCACGCGAGTGAAGCTTTTTGGGATCGTTTCAAAAATCAATACCGAGAGTTTTATTCACGTAGCTAAACTACTGCATTCAAGAAAATTTTGTAAAGAAAGTGATTGCCTTTCATGCTGTTTTTCAGGTTTACTGTGGTTTTCTTCCATGTTTTAATTGTTTATTCTTTCTCTCTCTCTTTCCGCTGATAAAGGTTTTCTGAATGTAAAGCCAAAACATTCAGGTCCTATTACTTTATTTAGCGAAAAGTTTTACCTGTTCTTAATTTCTGATTATAACCTATATATATATATATATATATATATATATATATATATATATATATATATTATATATATATATATTATATATATATATATATATATATATATATATATATATATATGTACATATATGTATATATATTCATTTTCGTACTGCCGTGTTAGCCAGTACACACCGAGAAGTTTGCTGAATGTAAGATCTAAGAAAACTGGTTTCATAGCCACAGAGACAAATAACGGGTGACGGAATACATTGGACTTGTATAATTTGGGCTATATATTTTCACATTGGGGGGGGGGGGTAGGCTAAGGCTAGGTTACTTTACCCCTCCCCCTAATGTGCAAATATATAGCCCAAATTGTATCATTGTATAAACTAAAGTATTATATTTTCATCATATTTTGGTATATTTCATTAGAATTAACTTTACGTCTCTTCTCGAGTGTGTACTGGCTAATAGGGAAGTACCTTCATTTAACTTGTGACATCTGTAGAACCGGTAGATATCTTTCTTTTCATTTACCATATTTCAAAACGCAGGATTTACAGCCCCTTGTCATGGTACTTCGAAACTTTAACTAGTACTTAATCACAAATTGTTAATTTTGTGGTTATGCAGTTTGATTTAGTAGGGCCAACACCTGCGACAGCCAGTGCGCACCCCTCTGGAGTTGTCTTACCGTTACCTTTTTTTCATCCTATTCTCTATTCTTTAAACGTGTTCCATTACAGCTTTTGTTTTCAATTGACAGCAAAGCCACTAACTTGATTTAGTAAAATGATTAGATAAATCTTAAAAGAAGTTTGAGTGGCGAAGCTGTCAATTAAAAAAAAGAAAAATAGCAATGCAGTTTATTCAAAGAATGGTAAATGATTTGTTAAGACGTTTTTATAGACATTCAAGTTTTTACCATCAGTCCTTATCAATTATCTATTGCATATGTAGTAGCAAAATATCACTTATTGATTTTCCTCTTGCTATAACAGAATCGTAAAAAAATGTTTTTCTTCTTTGTTTAGGTCTCAGATTTGCATAAGCAATATGGAACTTCAAGGTGCTTTTGGCCTGGTTTTATTTGGAACATATAGAAGGATAGATGGCGTAACTGAGGAAGTTCTAATAAAAACCATATCAGGTCTGTTTCTTTATCCAATATGCATATTTATGGGATTGTTGATCATATTTATTTATATTAAAGTAAAAGAAGACTGTGGTTTTCCCCTATGCCCCAAGGCCTGGAAGTTGATTGCCTATAGCCAACCACGTACACGGGAACACTTTTTGGGGAAGGGGATTAATAAAAGAGCAGGTTTCAACAATGTAATAAGAAGTGCTCAGAAATTATAGGAAAATCTAGGATTTCGGGAGCCCAAGCTCCCCCCCCCCCCCTCCTGTTAATGTCCCTGTGTACAGAAGTGTTTCTTGCTTAAATCTCATTCACACCTAATTAATTCTAATCAACTAATACCTCAACTGCGTGTCGGTGTGAGCTCAAAAATGTTAAATCAAGGGTTAAGCTAGGCTCTGAAAGGAGTATAATTTTGCTAAGCAGCCGGATTTTCCATCATCCAATGAGTAAAAATGTCTCTGTACAGGTGACAATTTCGCTAGCTTCTGCTTCATTTTCTAGCCAACAAAATTTAGTTCAAAATAAATAAAAGCCTCCTATTCGAAGTGGTTTAATATATGAAACTAGTCGAATATACCATTGATATTCTTTTTTAGATAAATACTGAAAGGAGTCTTTTTTTTTATTTAGCTTTTATAGAAAGATTTGAAAGAATCTCAAATTTATCAAAAATACTTGCTGGATTTCACACATGGACATCAGGTGGTCCTGTCCGGGGAGCGACATTTTTCGTCTTCTGGTTAAAGTAGCTTTAAAAGCTATGGTGACTAAAAATAATAAATTGCGTTACCAAATTATTGTGAGATTAGTAATACATAAATAAATTAGCTGTAAATAAACTAAAACTCCATGTTTATTATTTCTCTCTCCGACGTTTTTTAATACTACATTCAGATCACATTTGTGTCCAATTTCTTTTTATTATTTTACATACGTCTTTTACATGTTGTCATATAAAAGATCCTATCTGAGTAAGCCACTTACTCAGATCAGTACAAGGGTTTATCTGAGGTAAGTTGATTACATACGCTTCATTGTTCCATGGATTCTTAACCCTTTACTCCTGAGTTAGGTTTTAGCTTCTGGAAACCTACGCGAGAGATAACTATCAAATGGTGCCTTCATCGTTTCTTAGTTCGGTTGTAGCATATTGAGGGAATGCACTAACTGTCCTGAGCATAGTGACTAACATGAAATCTATTATTTCTGTTTTATAGTGTAGCACAACTGGAAACTAATTGATGGGAGTTTTTCCGTCAAATGTTCACCAATAACTCTGACAAGATTAACCATGCCAGGAACCTGCCAAACTCAGGTTAAGACCCTTAAGCAATGCGTGATCTCTTTTTGTTAAAACGACAACAAACTCGCATCATCCAAACCTTTCTTTTGCTTGTGATTTTCCAGTTTGATTTTCAAGATAATATGTTACAGCTTTGGCAGTTTCCAATTTGCTGTTATGTCGTCTACGCTTTTAAAAGAGCGAGTCTCTTTTTTTTATTTATTTGTATATGAACGCTTTTGCCGGACACCCGTGCGGCAGTTGGATATCTTAGGGATATTTTTCTCTGATATTTGGTATTCTGGAGTTGGGAGGGTTTCAAAGTTTTCATATTGTTGATATGAAGAGGCGTTTCTCGTTTGGTTTAACTTCTGTTCGCTTTCATGTGTCTTAACCCCCTCATTTCAATGAGGATGGAAGTCTGTTATTTTTTTCAATAAGGATGGAAGTCTAAGAAGTCTTTTTTTGGTACTTGTATGATATACGCCCTACCTAACGTTCTTCCAATATGTTTCTCTTACGCCCAATACTAATTAAATATACCAAAGTAAGATAAAAGTATAATACTTTAGAAACAAATTTGGGCTATATATTTGCACATTACGGGGGGGGGGGTGGGTTAAAGTATAGCGGGTCTGCATGCCTAATGTGTTAGGTACAATTATTCTGCATATTACGGAGCAAGAATTGTTTTCTAACTTCACACTGTCCAATTACTTTACCCCCACCTGCCTAATATACAAATATATAGCTCAAATTATATATTTTCCGTCTATTCTGTCACTTCTATTTGCCTTGTCTCACGCTAAGCTGAAAGAAACTAACGAAAAAAACGGTTCTATAATGCGTCGATGAATAAACAACTTGAGCGGTGGGGCGTATATTATACAAGTACCCTTTTTTACAGTCTCACTGAAAAATGTCTTTATTTCTATAGTCCTGCAGCCAACGGAAATATCTCGGTCTGAGTTCAAACCAGTTTATGAATGAGCTTGAGAGAATTGAGTTTCAGTTTTGTTACTTGTAACCACAGTTTATAGAATTAGCAGTATGATCATTCTCTATCCCTCCCATTATAAAAACCCGGACAGGGGTGCGAGTGCTCCGGAGAACGTTTTTGCAGATAGAAACATAGGCGTTATCAGATCTTTTCGCGGGTAGACAAGTCAGATTTCTCTTGGACACGAAACAAGTGGAAACCCGCTATTACGAATAATGCACTTGGTAACCATTTCTCAGTGATTGACGATAACAAACTAATCCGCTAAGGCAGAAACAAGTGGGAGGAGCTTTTTGTTCGCACCGAGACCGAAGACCAGAAATTATCTGCGATAAGCTTACTGTCTATAAACTGTGCTTGTAACTTGGTATTGCTGTTACTACTTAGTGTTCACTGTAACATTTAGGTGTTTGAACCTAACACGGTGCAACACCGTTTTAGATTCTTGATTGTCTTTAGCGTGCCACTCTTCGTAGAAGGCCTTGCAAACAAAAATTTTGAACCTCATTTTATCCACTGCCCTGTAACCTTGTGTTGGTGTGCTGAACATTTAAAAATAGATTTAATTCAGTTTAATGCTCATATCTTGACCTATATATGTTTTCCGGTATATACAAGCTATATTTGCAAAATAGACTTGCGATAGTGTTCTGAATTTCAGTTTTATTGCTTGGAACTTGGTATTGGTATGTTGAAAAAAATAATTGACTTCATATACTTTAATACTAAAACATAGAGATATGTAATTTTTTTCTACTTCATAATAGGTTTGTTTACTATGGTCTTGCGACAATGTTACAAGTTTTAGCTCTACTGTGGTAATTGCCTAATTAAACAAAAAATAATTTAATGCGAAATAAAACATTTATAACGCAAAAAAAATACAAAATGCAAAGTTTTGAAATACCACTTTTTATTAAGATAAAAGTACTCCTGGAATGTTTGGGCTCGAAAGGAACTTGCTCAATAACCAATTTCCTGGCTAAGTACGTCAATTGGCCAGATAAATGTGGTTGACATTATATATATGCTCAGATTTTTGAGACTGAGGGCGCTCTAATTCACTTGCCGGGCGAACCTCTGCCCGTTTGATATCTTGTTCGAAATACCTTGGATTATATGTTCAAATATCGTAAGTGTTTAAGCGTCTTATTATATTATCATAGTAGTCTTATAATTGTTGATTCCCTGGGACAACTAGTCCCAGTGGCATATATATTGTCAGACCATGTATCATCGCGTGTTGCATAAAATAAAGTATTATGTTATAGCCAACCTCTTTACAATCTTATTTAAGTCTCGAATAATCCCAGCTGGTACGCCAAATTAGTCAGGTCAAAGCCTAAGGCACGCTACCAAAGTTTACTTACCTTAGGACCATAAATATCTCCCCTATAAAGGAGTAATAAGGTATCAATTACAACCTTAAACTCACTTTACCACACTACTACTCGGAACTTTGTATTGTGGCGTGCGTCGAAATTTTTTTTAGTGGATGTAATCTTGCTACTAGTTTATTCTTTTTTTCTACATAAAACATGCTGTTTTGACAGAAAGCGAAACATGAAGAAAAACATGCTGATTATAGTCGCTTAAATCTTATTTTTACGAGCCCTAAAAGATAGAGGCATAGAGTTTGACAGATATTCAGATCCTAAGATGTGTCTGGAATAACTATCCGGAGTTTCCTGAGTGTCGACGGTTTTTCAAGTATGAAAGCCCAAATTTGAGATGACAGGGAGAAGCCAAGTTTGGAATAAACAAATTTTATGTCTAATAAAAAGTTACCGTGGAAAGTTGGTTTATGGATTGTCATTAAGCAAAAGAAAAGGCATTGAGGTGGATGTAAAAGAGAATGGTTGACGCTTCAAAGAGACAGAAATCATCCGATAATTACGACAAAGCTGCCTTTTTTCAAAAATCCTCAATAAAGAATGGGTACTTGGGCACTATATGGGTCTTTACAAGGAAACCAGTCACGAAAAACCCGTTTTTTACGGGTTGATTTAAGAGACCGCTATAGAGTAATGCAATGCATAGCGTGGTTTTCATTGCGTTACGATATTTAAACTGTTGTTTTTTGGGGGTTTAGGGAAGGAAAAGGTACCTAGGTTAGGTTAGGCTACGTATTTAATATATGCTATGCTTTACCCCTCCCCCACCCCCCTAATGTGCAAATATATAGCCCAAATTTGTTTATAAACTATTATATATTCATCCTATTTCTATTTTATTTCATTAGCATTAACCAAACTTGACTTTTTAGAAAGGCTCATATAATGCACAAGTAATACCAAAGAATGTTATGGAACGTTAACTGTAAAAAACATCATAGGTTAACATTAACTGACAGAACTAAAGACCTGTTTACCTAGAAATTCGAATCTAATGTTGGCAGATTTCTAAAATTGTGCTGAAAATTCGTTTCCACCTAGGAAAGCACAAGTTTCCAATAAACGTGTTTTGTATGTAATAAAAATAGATGTTTTATATGTATATTTTTTAGGGGTTTCCATTGCAGTTGATGTCTTTGGACTGGGTTGGATGTTTGTTTGAGTATGAGTTATCTGATTTTTTGTTGATTTTTGTATTTGAAATCATGCGCTATTTTCCTGCCTAGTTTGCAATTTTGGCAATGATTAATTGGGAGATTGAGTTCTGTAGTTTTTTTTTTGTATTTTTTTTTATATCTTTGTTGGTATATTTTTTTGGTCCGCTTTTTCTTTTTGGCCAGGGAGCGTTACGGCGAAGTGTTGAAGTTGTTTTTGTTGTAAATTTACTTTTAAATAAACGAACTCCGAACTCCAATACTGTTGAGGGTTAGTCCGTTTTGTCAATTATCGAAAAAATAGGTATAAAGTGCATGTGAAAGTGAGTAGATAAAGCTTAAAAGAGACTAAAACCACTATCTTTCAACTATGCTTTTTCAGTGTTGCAGTAAAATTTACGCTCTGAAGAACGTTATCAAGCGTAAGACGAAAAACATCAAAAGTTGGTCGATGGAACTAAAACGCATTTTATTTAGAAATTACAATTTAATTTTGTCCGATTTCTACAATTGTACTAACATTTCGCTTCTATCCAGCAAAACACAAGTTTGGTGTCCCCCAGGGATCAGTTTTAGGGCCTGTGCTATTTATGATTTATGTTAATGATCTATATTATATTGTAAAAAAGCAGAAACTTATTAATTGCTGTAGGCTTTGTAATCCTAAGCCTTTCCTTGCCCATAGTGGCAACTATAGTTCGCCTTGTTCTGATGTCCTTGTTTTTTTTGCTGATGACAGCACACTTGGCACTTCGGGAAACTGCGAATCAGGGCTTCGATTAAATTTGTAAAATTTGTTTGAGAGGGTAAGTTTGTGGCTTGATGGTAACTATCATCTTTCAAACGTTGCATTGATTTTATTAAAATTAAGATATGCAGGAGTCTCGGTATTTTAAGGAACCTTAAATATACTTTTCCTGGATCAATTTTGAAAATCCTTTTTCACTGCTTGATCCAATCTTACGTTTCTTACTGTCCAATAGTGTGGATGTCAACTTTTCCTTCACTGTTAAAACCACTTTCTAAGGTGTACAATAAAGCTAGAAACCTCATTCAGGAAACTAATCGTTCATTAGTTAGGCCTATACCATTACTTGATCTTGAGTCACTATACATTCTTTCATGTGCATGTTTTACTTTTGCTCAGCTTCGTGGTGAAGCTGAGCAAAAGTAAAAACCCCCGGTCCCTAAGTGTTCCGCTATCTTTTACCTCTGATCAAAATAATTATAATCTTCGCAATATGACAAATCATGTTCAAGTTCCATTTACTCCTTGTATAAGGCCAGATTTTAATCCTCTAATGGCGTGCCATATTGTTCAGAATAAGTTGCCTAAAAATTGTTTAAAATTCTTTGGCTTCTTAGAATTTATTTTTATCTATGTTTTTATTAATTTATTATTATTATTTTTTTTGGAGTCTATTTAATCCACTTTAACTAATTTAATTTATTTATTATATTTTTTTCTATATTTTTTATTTTATTTATATTTTCTTTTCTTCCCCTTTTGCTCTTCAGTCTGTGAGTAAGTGATCATTTTAAATTTTCTTTTGTTTTTCATCTCTGAGTAAGTAACTCGTTTGTCTTCCCCCTTCTTTACAGGCCAATGAGCCTTTGGGGGAATAGTAACATGTCATATTGTATGTGTATTTAATGAAGAATAAATCTTATCTTGTCTTGAAGTAAACGTGTTTTAAATAAAATAAAAAATTTACTGTTCAGATTAGTTTGTTTTATTGTTAAATGAAAAGAATTGTTTAAAGTGCATCTAAAAGAGAACTGAAAAAAAGAGACAAAATCACCTAAAAATGACAAGGAAAGCGCCACCATTTAACTATACTCCGCCAGTGATGCATTAAAATTACTAAAAAATTTTTGGTTAGGCTCTGTGTTTTCGTTAAGAATTTTTTAGCTTCTAAGAAAGATCCTTTGACAAGTTTTGAAACTGTTTAGCTGTCATCCTAACACTGCTCTTCCCCATAATTCAAAACCGCTGTATTGTCTTGTCTCAGAGAACTTTTAAAGTGTAATAGAAAAAGTTCAGGGAAACCTGCTTCGGAAAGCACTGTCAAAAAGATGTTTCTGAAACGGCTAAGTTCTTTGATAAAGTTTCCAGAGATCGGAGATGTCTGGCTAAAAAGCTGATGATGTTCCTAATAAATCATTTATTCAAGTGGATAATGGCTACTAACACCACATAATAATCTTTTCGGGAAATACCTGTAATTTTGTTCAAGAAATACGCATATATCTCCCCACGTCTGTTTAGAAAAAAAGTTTCAGTTTTCTCTTTAGTATTCAATCTATAATGTGGCCACTTTATGTAGCCGCATGTCATTATCGCCTACTACTGGTTTGGGCAGTTACACAGACAAGTGACTATAATATGCGGGGGGGGGGCTATAACTAGAATACGGTACTTGGGCATTATACGGGCCTTTCTAAAAAGTCAAGTTTGGTTAATGCTAATGAAATAAAATAAAATACGATGAATATCTAATAGTTTATGAACAAATTTTGGCTATATCTTTGTACATTAAGGGGTGGGGGGTGTCGGGGGGGGGGGGGGTAAAGCATAGCATATATTAAATACGTAACCTAACCTAGGTACGTTTTTCCCCACCCTAAACCCCCAAAAAACAAAAGTTTAAATATCGTATACGCAATGAAAACAAGCCTTGCATTGCATTACTCTATAGCGGTCTCTTGAATTGGCGGGTTTTTCGTGACTGATTTCCTTGTAAAGGCCCATATAGGGCTCAAGTACCTAGAATACACCCACTTTGAATACACTCGATTATAATTTTCTTTGTTGTCACATAAAAAAAAATGAGCTCGGGAGGATAATTTTTTAGTTTAAGAGGGGGTTGGCATCCCTGTCAGTACGAAAATGTCATTTCCACTCATCTATTATCCATATTAAATCCAAATTATTAGTTAATAAAATCATTCTAATGATTAATAATTGATAAGAATATTTTAATCCTTATTTTCTATTTATATTATCTAAGTTCTACCAATTTCAATGATGATTGACTACCAGCGGACATTTACTGACTGGTTAAAAACTAACCTGAAATGAGTCGTCCCCCTCTCCTAGTCCTTTCTCCAGATATATATCCTTTGTTCAGTCTCAAACGAAATCATTAAATAAAGTTCAATGTTTCAAACCAGATTGCATGTGCACCTTCAGACAGGATTTGTTGCTCCCATTCAGAAAAAAATAGTGGTAATACTCCAGTTCTACATGTATGGAAAAATTGCAACCATCTAGCCAAGGGAGTGCTCACTCTCCATTAGCTAGTATACATCTTGGACTGTCACTTGTTAAACCTAGAGAGGTACTTTTCTATCACGCCATCCTTTTTTGTCATACGTGATAGACCATGCCATTTGTGGCGAAGGTTATATGGTTAACACGATTTTCGAAAACGGGTTTCCGCTTGCGTGGAGCAGTATATCGCTGAGGTTGTGAGATACCATTTGCGTTATTGATGCTTTTGAATTAATTTGTCTGAGGTTTTTTTCCCGCTTGCGTGGAGTAGTATGTCGCTGAGGTTGTGAAATACCATTTGAGTGTTGTTGACGCTTTTGAATGAATTTGTCTGAGGTTTTTTTTTCCTCTTGCGTGGAGCAGTATATCGCTGAGGTTGTGAAATACCATTTGAGTGTTGTTGACGCTTTTGAATTAATTTGTCTGAGGTTTTTTTTCCCGCTTGCATGGAGCAGTATATCGCTGAGGTTGTGAAATACCATTTGAGTGTTGTTAACGCTTTTGAATGAATTTTTCTGAGTTTTTTTTCCCCTTGCGTGGAACAGTATATCGCTGAGGTTGTGAAATACCATTTGAGTGTTGTTGACGCTTTTGAATTAATTTGTCTGAGGTTTTTTTTTCCGCTTGCGTGGAGCAGTATATCGCTGAGGTTGTGATATACCATTTGAGTGTTGTTGACGCTTTTGAATGAATTTGTCTGATGTTTTTTTTTTCTAACCCTAATTTTGCTCTTTTGTGCCAAAATCTAATATTTGGGGAAAAAGGTATGTAACGCAACCACTATTGTTAGGGATTGACTTTAAAAGTAAAAATTTCCCTTTCTCAAGTAAAGAGTAAATTTTAAACTTAAACCGAACAAAAATGATTACTTCGCAGATTATGCAAAATATAATCTACACAGATAGCTCAAAGAAACTGACTCGTCATATTTGTGTTTTGCTGTAAAAACAAAAACCTATCCCCAAAAAACAGGATATTCTCTTAGGAGCAGTACATTCCATAAGCTGCCTGCAGAAAATAGAAGACTGTCCTATAAGGCTTTCGAAAATCTTTCCAATGCCATGATTTTGATATTTTTTTAGCATACAACTATAATTTTTGTGGAATCTCAAGCAAGCACAGTTCTCAGTAAATCTGTTGTTTCCCAACTTTTACAAACCTTGGAAAATATAACGAGTCAGTTTAAGCTAATTTTGTATATATATTTTGGATAATATTTGAGGCAATAAATTATATTATAATAATTTTAATTATAACAATTGTAATAATTTATATATTCGTCTTAAGTTTCAACTTCGCTCTTTACTTCTTCTGTAAGAAAAACTTTATTTTCAGAATACCCCCAAATCTGGTTTGAAAACAAACTTTTACTTATTAAGTTAAAAGCTATAACAGTTTTTTTTTCCCAAGCGCATTTAAAACACTCGATTTGCTGTGGTTGCTGCAACCACAGCAAATATAAACTAGATAAATGCTGCAGCCGTGAGAATGGATGCTAAAAACAAGTGAAATTATTTCAGATGAGCGCTCTTCCAAATTATAATGACCCCTAGACGGATATCATCCTCCTCTCTTAAAAAAATAATCTTGCAACAAGAAGAAAATCATAGAAGAAATATGGTGGTATTATGTTATGAGCTTCAAAAAATCGAGTCAGGGGCTCTTTGACGCGACATATGAAGGCTACTGCAAGAACTTATATCGAGATCTGGTCGCTATGTTAGGCTCACCTATTCAGGTTATTTTTTAACGGTAAAATGTTTCAAATCAGCGTAAGAATTAAAATGTGTTCTTAATTTGATCTAACATGAACAAGGGATCATTATATACAAATTATATACTGATCACTGATGTTTGCTCTCAGGTAATATTTGAAAAGGCTGCGTAAACAGAGACGTACGTCGGACATTGGCGTGATGATGTGCTATACCTTCCAGAAAAGCCTCAAATATAGCTTAATTGTATGGGAAATATAAGGAACTATCGAAAAATCGTAAGAATATCGATATTGGAAGGGATATGACTTTGCAATCCTGAAAGCCCCTTCTCCTTGAAAGCCCCTTAGCACGAATAAAGGAGGGGGTGTCTCGGAGTTGCCTCCCCCAGATTTTGAATTTACCAAGGTTTCCAAGCACTTTTTATTCAATTTATCGAACATTATTTTTATTATTGTCACACTCTACCCCACGTGCCTGATATCAAGTATTAAGTTTTATATACACATATGCTGTTGCAACGTGAAAATCAGTTTTGCATTACAATTGCGCTACGTAAAAAACACCTAAAAACGTACAGATTACGTTACGTTGCATAAAAATTAGTATCCATTTGGGTTATCCAATGATACTTGGGTTGACCCCTCTATCCTAGTAGGTTTTATCCGAAGTATAATATTGTTTGTTGTTGTTGTTGTTTTTTTTTTTTGTTTTTTTTTTTTATTTTACTTTTTCTTTCAGAACGGGGTGCTGGGTTTCATGCTACTCAGCTTATGAAAGAAAGCTCCCGATTCTTGGGAATATGTCATAAAAACGTGGCATCTCCAATAGGAATATCCTTTGGGGATCTTCCATATATTATCTATTCCGGAAAAGGATTAGTCAACTTGAAGAAGTGAGTCCTCTTTTTTTGTAATTGATTTTGTTTTGTTTATTAATTCCTTATTTCATTAAAAGCTATATTGCTCAAGCCATGGGTGCACGTAGCTTCTTCTCTAGGGGGGGGGTCAGCCGATTATGTTATGAAGGGGGGGGGGCTGAAATTATTTTGGTAGTTCACAAAACCTTACATTGCCAGCAAGTTCTTTCATACCAATGACATCTTTATTAATAAGTAATCACCAAATATCATAAATCATCAATAAGCTTCAGCATTAATTAATCTTCTTTGGATTAGAGCCGAATCTTTTCAAAACATTATGTATAATTGCTTCTTGTTGACTTCTTTTCTGTCATTCCAGCTGTTTATTTCCAGCTTTTTGAACCATCTACCTTTTTTCAACTGCTTTTTCAATCATCTGCTTGTTCAGCCATATCTAGAGTAAATTTGGAGTTCTAAGGAAGGGGGAAGCTGCCCCCTCTGCCCTCTTTCTGTACCCCCATGGCTCAAGCACTTTAGTGCAGACGCCTAACGAGGGATAGACTTCCAACCCAATTCCTCCCCCTAAAAGTCACAGTTTTTTCAACTTTTCCGATAACATCCTGTATTTCTACATGATATTCCCGTCTTAATTTTTCTTTAAAAGTTAAAAACTCTTCCCCCGAGTCTTTACCATTCCTTCAAAATAATTTTCACCGCACCCAATTGAAATACGTAGCAAAAGAAAAGAGGAAAGAGAAGAACGTATAAAAAGGTCAGTTAAAATAATTAAAATAAAATTGTCGTAATAACAGCCGTATCAAAATTTGTTAACAGGCAACTTGTAATGCAATTTACTCGTCACACGCAAAATTTGTCTGAGTATATTCGACTTTATTTTTACAAAATGTCTCTTATAGTTCAGTTTAATTTAATTGATTAAATTTCTCTTTAATTAACGTACTTTCTTTACAGATGAATATTCCTTTTGTTTGGATTTTAAAATCCTATTGTTTTATCTGCCTAGTTTTTGAATATATATTAATATTTATTTGGCATCATCTTTTCTTTTCATTTTTTTATTTTATTCTTCTAATTTTTTAGCTGTATTACTGTTACCACTATTGTCAATTCTATTGTTACTATTATTTCCGTTTCTACCATTGAATCACAGAGGAACAGAGAGTTTACATGTAAATGATGTTGTGACTAAAAAACCTTCGTTCGTTTTATGCGGACAATTTTGGCGGGGGGAAGAGGCTTGTCTGGGAGAATTTTCAGTGGGGAGTAAATTTTTGGAAGTAATTTATTTCAGCAAGGATGTTATTTCCGGGGGATATTTTCTGGTTTCTTTTTTCCACGGGGCGTATTTTCCGGGAGGGTTAGTTTCTGCGGGGAATATATTTTGGGAGAGGGGGTATTTTCTGGGGGAGTAAACGCCTAGAACAGAAAACTAAAAATGATTTTCATTGTTACTAATATTTGTGGAAATCAAATACCAGTTGCGAAACACGTATCGTACTCGGTTTATTTATCGATTTTATTTTTTTTTTTTTACTTTTGAACTGGTACATTTTATCATCAGTCTCCGATTATAATCAAGGGCATAAACAAGGTGGAAGACAGGTGGCACTTGTCTTCTAGATTTTGAAAAATAAATTTTACCCTCAGACCCTATTTTTTTTTTAAATGACGCCACTGACTGTAACCAACAGACTCCTACAACACAATTTTAAGCAAAGAAATTGGAAAAAAATTGTGAAACATGTATGCTTAATCCAATATGTATGTTTGCAATTTTGGGAACCTCGTGAAATTAGCAACTCTTTGCAAGAAGATACCGTACTAAAAATTAAGATAGACCCCCCCCCCCTTTAATGGTTTTGATGTATTATAAATGAGTATTCTTTGGCATTTCAAAAAGTGGTATGATGAAAATTATAGATTTTTGTAAGATAGGGAATTAACGTAAAAACACGCTTAGGGTTATCCAATGAAATAGACAAACGGACAAATTTTCCGTTTATTTCCGTATATTTCCCAACAAGAAATACTGTATGTTAACAATGGACATTTTGGGCAACTTACAGCCCTTACAAGGACTATGGAGGGTCATTTCATGCCCCAAAGCATGGTTATTGGACCTTTTAACTGTTCTGAATCACATGGCTATTTGAAAAGTTTGATCGGATGTCTTTTGGGGAAAAGGGGCTGTGGGAGGGGGACTTGTTGCCTTCAGTCTTTTTGTCACTTAAAAAGGGCACGAGAACTTTCGAATCTTGTTCAAATGAGCCGTCTCGCGATCTTATAGGGTGTTTGATCCGATAGAATCACCCCTGACAAAAAAAAAAATAAATAAACACGCATCCATGATCTTTCTTCTATTCAAAAAAAATTACAAAGTTACACATTTTTGTAGATAGGAGCTTGAAACCTCTACAGTAGGAATCCACATAAAGTGGATCAACAAGACAGAGCTGTGCCAATTATAAAGACAAAGTTGACTTACTGGGAGCAGCAAAATAGGAAAGTATTGTAACTTTCACAGTGGGGGGGGGAAGTACGATGAAACTTTCATTCGGGGAGGAGTAAAAATATTTCACTATCTGAATAACAAGTGCCAAAAAACTTAGGAAATTTGGGATTTGGGGAGGGGGGCAATAGAGCCCCTCCCCCTTCATTCGTGAATAGGGGGGGGGTTAGTAAATATACCTAATTACTTCTTTCTGTCTAAATATCTCCTATATTTAAATCCAGTGGCATTGTTTTCTCTCATATCTGAGCTAATATGGTAGACCTAGAATCAAGGACAGGCAGACTTAGATATACAAGGTCACGTATAATGTATGAATTCTTTTTACTGAAGTCTGTTACTGATTTCTTCATGGTGTTTTTACATGGTTTTAAGTATAGATCTTTACGTAAGTATGGATACTAGGAGATAGTCATTACGAAGACAATTAAGAGGGAAGAGTGGAAAATTGAAACTATCTGATTGGCTGGCTGATAATCACCTCAGGAAAAACCGCTATATAGAAAAACTTGAACATAGACACAAGTCTCTTTCTACCTTTGCCGTGCGTTAATACCTCATCATATATTACCGCTAACAGTCCTTTCTTTTTTATGGTATATATATACAACTGACAGTGTATTGTGGCACTTTCCTTGAAATATTGTCCTTACACTTGAATAGGGAGGGGGTCACTATTTGGAAGCTTACAAGATTACAGTCAATCAGAGGGCTAGAATATGAAGCTTACAAGACCACATCCTCTTTCTAGGCCAATCACGGGAGTCGGAAATGACATCACTTGATTTCTAGGAATTATGCGGGACTCTAAAGAGATAGAAATTCTATTTTAATAAGGCTTCATTTTATTTAGGCTTAGCGATAAATTCAGGAATTATTATTATTTTGAAGCCTTTATAACGCATCTTGACTCTTGAATTCATCTCTTGGATATCCTAGATTTAAGACGTTTCTAAGTGCAACAGATTCAGAGGGGAATGATTATGGCTTCACTTGGGGGAGAGATGAAACATACAAGGAGATTAATAGAGATTGAATATATTACTGAACCAGATCCCTGTGAATTTTAAATGCGACAGTGCACAGTTGTCAAACATAGGAACCTTTAGAGATTAATCGACATTTTAGGGGGTTATTTGGGCGAAACAAATTAATCGACATTTTAGGGATTTTGTGGGCGAAACAGTTTGAGACATTTTAGAGGATGATTTGGGGTGAAACTCTGTGGTCGCTATAATAGACATGTACACAATATGGGATGTCGACGATATAAAATATTGTTTTTGGCAATGGAGTATGCTAAAAAGTGGAAAGTGATAGAGCCATTGGTGTCAAGATGACATCGAGAATTAACCTAGCTTTACTTCCTGATTGTGTTCTGTATATTATACAAGTACCATTTATGCAGTGTTGTCAATATAAAAAGTTAATCATTTATTTTTTACATGATAATTTTATTTCAATTTTTTTTTACGTGTCGTAGAATGAACAAGTACACAATATGGGATTAGTGAGACAATTATGGATTTGAACATCAAGGACCGCAACCACCAATGACTCTAGCCACCAAGGACCTCAACCTCCAAGGCCCCCTTTCTCCAACCTCCCAGGGGCGCCCTCCCCACAAGTTTTTGGGCCCATGCCCCCCATTTTTTATACCTTTTGAAGTTTATTTTTTTTAACATGATAATTTTATTTCAATTTTTTTTTTTTACATGTCATAGAATGAACAAGTACACAATATGGGATTAGTGAGACGATTATAGATTTGAACATCAAGGACCGCAACCACAAATAACCCTAGCCACCAAGGACCTCAACCTCCAAGGTCCCCTCTCTCCAACCTCAAAGGGACCCCCTTCCCCCAACTTTTTGGGACCCATCTCCCCACTTTTATACTTTTTTAAGTTTATTTTTTTAGCATGATAATTTTATTTCAGCTTTTCTTACATGTCTTAGAATGAACAAGTACACAATATGGAATTAGTGAGACGATAATGGATTTGAACATCAAGGACCGCAACCATCAATGACCCTAGCCATCAAGGACCTCAACCTTCATGAGGCCCCTCCCTCCAACTTTTGGGGTCCATCTCCCCATTTTTTTAATATTTTTTTTGAATTTTTTAACTTTTTTTATTATTTTTTTAAACATGTTTTTTTTCAACTTTTTTTACGTATCTTAAAATAACATGAAATATGCTTGCGGCTGTACCAATCATTCTCTATGCTTGCTCATAAACACGACGCGGCTTTCCCAGTGATACTCAATGCCGGTTATCGACACTACCTTCTTTATTGCATGTATTAAATCAGTAATTTTTTTTACATTGGAAGGATTGACATCTGCATCATACTTTTGTTTAAAAAGTGAAAATGAATGATTCGAGGAAAGTGTGTACACATGATAAAGTCATTGTTGTCTTGAATGCTGACAAGGAGAAGTATTTGAACTTTGAAACAAGTACAAGTGGTAGCACTATTGGAAATGTATGCGTGCGTTATCATGCCAGTGAGAGTTTAGATTTCTTTAGAGTACCCAAGAATTTTCATTGTACAAATGGTGGATATGCAAGAGTATCATTACCAGAGATGATAGTGCTCAAAAAGAATGCCGACATAAAAATAATAGTTGATGAAGTGCGGCATCTTCTTGCTCATGGTTCTAGTAACACATTACCTACTGATACATCTTATTCCCCTCATTCAGGTATTAGTATTCAAATGAATGCAAAGGGGAAAAGAAAAGCCAACTGCTGCATTAATGTAATATATCATATCATGGCCACCTGCCAGAACTGTTACCTGTGTAAACACAGTGTGAGAATAGACAGTGAAATTGCTTACAAAATAAAAAGGGCATTGGCATACAATATCATCAATGATTATAAAGATAAATTGATGGAAAATGAAGCACAAGTGAACGTTATTACTATTATTGATTATATAGTCAACGAATCCAATAGTACCAAAGATGAAATGCACATTGAGCAAGTAGGTGATATCCCAGTAAAAATTGTGTATGACTGAAAATGGGTGAATGATTATTCTACTGGTTATGAGCTAAGAGACGACAATAATAACTATAATATCAAGAGAGAACATGATAAAATATTTTATGGAACAGATTCAAAATGTCCAAAGTTGTTCAATGATGTTAATAATGTATAATAATGTCAGAAACATATTTTTATATTAATATTCTACATGTCGTTATTTCATTAAAAATATATTATACATCACTTTGTTACATGATCTTTATTTTTAGGGTATGCTAGAACGTCAAACGTTCAGAATATCTATTAAAAAGGTCAGAGATGTAAGAAAAGGAATTTTCAAAGATAAAGATACTACTAGCAGGCTCATAGTGGATATATTAGAAAATAAGATACTTTTAACAGGAACTTTTACCAAAGTCTGAGAGAGATGAGCTGAATTTTTTCTCAAAAATCTCCACAGACAAGCAAACACCCGTCCTGACACACAGCGGAGAGAATTTTAGTTTTCAGAGACAGGAACATCCAAGTTTAAAATACATCTGTTTCTATTAATAATATTTGATTTTTTAATAAAGTTGGGTTTTAGTTTTCAGAAATAAGAACATCCACGTTTGAAATACATCTGATTTTAATGATATTTTTTTAATAAAGTTTCGGTTTTAGTTTTCGGAAATAGGAACATCCGTGTTAAAAATATATCAGGTTTTATTATTAAAATTTGATATTCTAATAAAGTAATTTCATTGTCGAAATCAACGATAAACCTGTTTCACAAGTTTAAGTACTCATCTTTTTCACTCCCAACATTACTTTACGACTTTTTGCATATCCCAACTCCAACAAATACTTTTCAAAAGGCTTTATTATATTATTTCAGAACAAGTTCTTCTCTTAATATTCCTCCTAAGCCCATTTTACAAGTGGAAGTACTCATCTTTTTTTCACTACCAACATTACTTTACGACTTTTTGTATACCCCAACACCAAGCAAATACTTTTCAAAAGGCTTTATTATATTATTTCAGAACAAGTTCTTTTCGTAATATTCCTCCTAGACCTGTTTTACAAGTTGAAGTACTCATCTTTTTTTCACTACCAACATTACTTTACGACTTTTTGTATACCCCAACACCAAGCAAATACTTTTCAAAAGGCTTTATTATATCATTTCAGAATAAGTTCTTTTCGTAATATTCCTCCTAGACCTGTTTTACAAGATGAAGTAATCATATTTTTTCACTCCCAACATTACTTTACGACTTTTTGCATACCCCAAAACCAAGAAATACTTTTCAAAAGGCTTTATTTTACTGTTTCAGAACAATTTCTTTTCTTAATATTCCTCCTAAACCTGTTTTACAAGTTGAAGCACTCATCTTTTTTCACTCCCAACATTACTTTACGACTTTTTGCATACCCCAACACCAAGCAATAATTTTCAAAAGGCTTTATTATATTATTTCAGAACAATTTCTTTTTTTAATATTCGTCCTAAACCTGTTTTAAAAGTTAAAGTACTCGTCTTTTTCACTCCCAACAATACTTTACGACTGTTTGCATACCCCAACACCAAAAAATACATTTCAAAAGGCTTTATTATATCATTTTAGAACAAGTTCTTTTCTTAACATTCTCCTAAACCTGTTTTACAAGTTAAAGTACTCATCTTTTTTCCCTCCCAACATTAGTTTACGACTTTTTGCATACCCCAATACCAAGCAATACTTTTCAAAAGGCTTTGTTATATCATTTCAGATCAAGTTCTCTTCTTAATATTCCTCCTAAACTCATTTTATAAGTTGAAGTACTCATCTTTTTTCACTCCCAACATTACTTTACGACTTTTTGCATACCCCAACACCAAGCAATACTTTTCAAAAGGCTTTTTTATATTATTTCAGAACAAGTTCTTTTCGTAATATTCCTCCTAAACCTGTTTTACAAGTTAAAGTACTCATCTTTTTTCACTCCCAACAGTACTTTATGACTTTTTTCATACTCTAAAACCAAGAAATACTTTTCAAAAGGCTTTATAATATCATTTCAGAACAACTTCTCTTCTTAATATTCCTCCTAAACTCATTTTATAAGTTGAAGTGTTCATCTTTTTTTAACTCCAAACATAACTTTACGACTTTTTGCATACCCAAACAACAAGCAATACTTTTCAAAAGGCTTTATTATATTATTTAAGAACAAGTTCGTTTCGTAATATCCCTCCTAAACCCATTTTACAAGTTGAAGTACTCATCTTTTTTCACTCCCAACATTACTTTACGACTTTTTGAATACCCCAACACCAAGCAATACTTTTCAAAAGGCTTTATTATATTATTTCAGAACAGGTTCTTTTCTTAATATTCCTCCTAAACCCGTTTTACAAGTTGAACTACTCATCTTTTTCACTCCCAACATTACTTTACGACTTTTTGCATACCACAACATCAAGCAATACTTTTCAAAAGGCTTTATTATACTATTTCAGAACAAGTTCTTTTCTTAATATTCCTCCTAAACCCATTTTACAAGTTGAAGTACTCATGTTTTGACTCCCAACATTTATTTACGACTTTTTGCATAACCCAACACCAAGCAAATACTTTTCAAAAGGCTTTATTTTATTATTTCAGAACAGGTTCTTTTCTTAATATTCCTCCTAAACCCGTTTTACAAGTTGAAGTACTCATCTTTTTCACTCCCAACATTACTTTACGACTTTTTGCATACCCCAACACCAAGCAATACTCTTCAAAAGGCTTTATAATATTATTTCAGAACAAGTTCTTTTGTTAATATTCCTCCTAAATCTGTTTTACAAGTTGAAAACTAATCTTTTTTCACTCCCAACATTACTTTACGACTTTTTGCATTACCCAACACCAAGCAATACTTTTCAAAATGCTTTTTTATATTATTTCAGAACAAGTTCTTTTCTTAATATTCCACCTTAACCTATTCTACAAGTTGAAGTACTAATCTTTTTTCACTCCCAACATTACTTTGCGACTTTTTGCATACCCCAACACCAAGCAATACTTTTCAAAATGCTTCATTATATTATTTCAGAACAAGTTCTATTCTTAATATTCCTCCTAAACCTGTTTTGCAAGTTAAAGCACTCGTCTTTTTTCGCTCTCAACATTACTTTACAACTTTTTACATACCCCAGCACCAAGAAATACATTTCAAAAGGTTTTTTAAAATTGTTATTTCAGAACAAGTTCTTTTCTTAATATTCATCCTAAACATGTTTTATAAGTTGAAGTACTCATCTTTTTTCACTCCCAACACCAAGCAATATTTTTCAAAAGCCTTTATTATTTTATTTCTGAACAAGTCCTTTTCTTAATATTCCTGCTAAACCCATTTTACAAGTTGAAGTACTCATCTTTTTCACTCCCAACAATACATTTCACTCCCAACAATCCCAACTACAACTTTTTGCATACCCCAACATCAAGCAATACTTTTAAAAGGCTTATATTTTATTAGTTCAGAACACGTTTTTTTCTTAATATTTCTCCTAAACCCGTTTTATAAGTTTTTAAGTACACATCCTTTTTTACTCCCAACATTACTTTACGACTTTTTGCATACCCCAACACCAAGCAGTACTCTTCAAAAGGCTTTATAATATTATTTCAGAACAGGTTCTTTTCTTTATATTCCTCCTAAACCTGTCTTACAAGTTGAAGTACTAATCTTTTTTCACTTCCAACATTACTTGACGACTTTTTGCATACCCCAACACCAAGCAATTAAGTAATGTTTGGAGTGAAAAAAGATTAGTACTTCAACTTGTAAAACAGGTTTAGGTGGCATATTAAGAAACGAACTTGTTCTGAAATAATATAATAAAGCATTTTGAAAAGTATTGCTTGGTGTTGGGGTATGCAAAAAGTCGTAAAGTAATGTTGGGAGTGAAAAAAGATTAGTACTTTAACTTATAGAACAGTATTAGGAGGAATATTAAGAAAAGAACTTGTTCTGAAATAACATAATAAAGCATTTTGAAAAGTATTGCTTGGTGTTGGGGTGTGCAAAAAGTCGTAAAGTAATGTTGGGAGTGAAAAAAGATCAGTACTTTAACTTATAGAACAGTATTAGGTGGAATATTAAGAAAAGAACTTGTTCTGAAATAATATAATAAAGCATTTTGAAAAGTATTGCTTGGTGTTTGGGTATGCAAAAAGTCGTAAAGTAATGTTGGGAGTGAAAAAAGATTAGTACTTCAACTTGTAAAACAGGTTTAGGAGGTATATTAAGAATGTTTTGAAATAATATTATAATGCGTCTTGAAGAGTATTGCTTGGTGTTGGGGTATTCAAAAAGTCGTAAAGTAATGTTGGGAGTGAAAAAGAATGAGTACTTCAACTTATAAAACAGGTTTAGGAGGAATATTAAGAAAAGAACTTGTTCTGAAATAGTATAATGAAGCCTTTTGAAAAGTATTGCTTGATGTTGTGGTATGGAAAAAGTCGTAATGTTGGGAGTGAAAAAGATGAGTACTTCAACTTGTAAAATGGGTTTAGAGGGATATTAAGAAAAGAACTTGTTCTGAAATAACATAATAAAGACTTTTGAAAAGTATTGCTTGGTGTTGGGGTATTCAAAAAGTCGTACAGTAAAGTTTTGGGTGAAAAGGATGAGTACTTCAACTTGTAAAATTGGTTTAGGAGGGATATTAAGAAAAGAACTTGTTCTGAAAAGATATAATAATGCCTTTTGAAAAGTATTGCTTGGTGTTGGGGTATGCAAAAAGTCATAAAGTATTGTTGGGAGTGAAAAAAGATGAGTACTTCAACTTATAAAATAAGTTTAGGAGGAATATTAAGAAAAGAACTTGATCTGAAATGATATAATAAAGTCTTTTGAAAAGTATTGCTTGGTGTTGGGCTATTCAAAAAGTCGTAAAGTAATGGTGGGAGTGAAAAAGATGAGGACTTTAACTTTTAAAACAAGTTTAGGAGGAATATTAAGAAAGAAACTTGTTCTGAAATTATATAATAAAGTCTTTTGAAATGTATTTTTTTATGTTGGGGTATGCAAAAAGTCGTAAAGTATTGTTGGGAGTGAAAAAGATGAGTCCTTTAACTTGTAAAATAGGTTTAGGAGGAATATTAAGAAAAGAAGTTGTTCTGAATTAATATTATAAAGCCTTTTGATAAGTATTGCTTGGTGTTGGGGTATGCAAAAAGTCGCAAAGTAATGTTGGGATTGAAAAAAGATTATTACTTCAACTTGTAAAACAGGTTTAGGTGGAATATTATGAAAAGAACTTGTTCTGAAATAATACAATAAAGCATTTTGAAAAGTATTGCTTGGTGTTGGGGTATGCAAAAAGTCGTAAAGTAATGTTTGGAGTAAAAAAAGATGAGTACTTCAACTTGTAAAATGGGTTTAGGAGGAATATTACGAAAAGAGCTTGTTCTGAAATAATATAATAAAGCCTTTTGAAAAGTATTGCTTGGTGTTGGGGCATGCAAAAAGTCGTAAAGTAATGTTGGGAGTGAAAAAAGATGAGTATTTAAACTTATAAAATGAGTTTAGGAGGAATATTAAGAAGAGAAGTTGTCCTGAAATGATATTATAAAGTTTTTGAAAAGTATTTCTTGGTGTTGGGGTATGCAAAAAGCCGTAAAGTAATTTTGGGAGTGTAAAAATATGAGTACTTTAACTTGTAAAACAGGTTTAGGAGGAATATTACGAAAAGAATTTGTTCTGAAATAATATAATAAAGCCTTTTGAAAAGTATTGCTTGGTGTTGGGGTATGCAAAAAGTCGTAAAGTAATGTTTGGAGTAAAAAAAGATTAGTATTTCAACTTGTAAAATGAGTTTAGGAGGAATATTAAGCAGAGAGCTTGATCTGAACTGATATAATAAGGCCTTTTGAAAAGTATTGCTTGGTGTTGGGGTATGCACAAAGTCGTAAAGTAATGTTTGGAGTAAAAAAAGATGAGTACTTTAACTTGTAAAACAGGTTTAGGAGGAATATTAAGAAAAGAACTTGTTCTGAAATGATATAATAAAGCCTTTTGAAATGTATTTTTTGGTGTTGGGGTATGCAAAGAGTCGTAAAGTATTGTTGGGAGTGAAAAAGTTGAGTACTTTAACATGTAAAACCAGGTTTAGGAGGAATATTAAGAAAAGAACTTATTCTTAAATAATATAATAAAGCCTTTTGAAAAGTATGGCTTGGTGTTGAGGTATGCAAAAAGTCGTAAAGTAATGTTGGGAGTGAAAAAAACATGAGTACTTCAACTTGTAAAACAGGTTTAGGGGGAAAATTAAGAAAAGAAGTTGTTCTGAAATAACATTATAAAGCCCTTTGAAAAGTATTTCTTGGTGTTGGGGTATGCAAAAAGTCATAAAGTAATGTTGGGAGTGAAAAAAGATGAGTACTTCAACTTGTAAAACAGGTCTAGGAGGAATGTTACGAAAAGAACTTGTTCTGAAATAATATAATAAAGCCTTTTGGAAAGTATTTCTTGGTGTTGGGGTATGCAAAAAGTCGTAAAGTAATGTTGGGAGTGAAAAAGATGAGTACTTCAACTTGTAAAATAGGTTTATTGTTGATTTCGACAATGAAATTACTTTATTAGAAAATCAAATGTTGTTAATAAAACCTGATATATTTTTAACGCGGATGTTCCTATTTCCGAAAACTAAAACCGAAACTTTATTTTAAAAATTATTATTAAAATCAGATGTATTTTAAACATGGATGTTCTTATTTATGAAAACTAAAACCCAACTTTTAAAAAATCAAATATTGTTAATAGAAACAGATGTATTTTAAACGTGGATGTTCCTGGTTCTGAAAACTAAAATTCTCTGCTGTGTGTCTGGACGGGTGTTTGCTTGTCTGTAGAGATTTTTGAGAAAAAATCCAGCTCATCTCTCTCAGACTTTGGTAAAAGTTCTGTTAAAATATCTCATTTTCTAATATATCTACTATGAGCCTGTTAGTAGTATCTTTATCTCTGAAAATTCCTTTTCTTACATCTCTGACCTTTTTAATAGATATTCTGAACGTTTGACGTTCTACCATGCCCTAAAAATAAAGATCGTGTAACAAAGTTATGTATAATATATTTTTAATGATATAATGGCATGTAGAATATTAATATAAAAATATGTTTCAGACATTATACATTATTAACATCATTGAACAACTTTAGACATTTTGAATCTGTTGCATAAAATAATTTATCATGTTCTCTCTTGATACTATAGTTATTCTCTTCTCTTAGTTCATAACCAGTAGAATAATCATTCATCTTTTTTGAGTCATACACAATTTTACTGGGGTGTCACCTACTGGCTCAACCTGCATTTCATCTTTAGTACTATTGGAATCGTTGACTCTATGATCAATAGTAGTAATAACGTTCACTTTTGCTTCATTTTCCATCAATTTATCTTTATAATCATTGATGATATTGTATGCCAATGCTCTTTTTATTTTGCTAGTGATTTCACTGTCTATTCTCACATTTTGTTTACACAGGTAACAGTTCTGGCAGGTGGCCATGATATGATTTATTACATTAGTGCAGCAGTTGGCTTTTCTTTTCCCCTTTGTATTCATTTGAATACTAATACCTGAGCGAGGGGAAAAAGATGTATCAGTAGGTAATGTGTTACTAGAACCATGAGCAAGAAGATGCCCCTCTTCATCACCTATTGTTTTTATGTTGGCATTCTCTTTGAGCACTATTCTTGGGAAATTCTTGGGCACTCCAAAGAAATCTAAACTCTCAGTATCATGACGACGCACGCATAAATTTCCAATGGTGCTACCACTTGTACTTGTTTCATAGTTCAAATACTTCTCCTTGTCAGCATTCAAGACAAAATGACTTTATCATGTGTACACACTTTCCTCGAGTCATTCATTTTCACTTTTTAAACAAAAAATATGCAGATGTCAATCCTTCCAATGTAGAGAAATTACTGATTTAATACATGCAATAAAGTAGATAGTGTCGATAACCGGGCATAGAGTATCACCGGGAAAGCCGCGTCGTGTTTATGAGCAAGCATAGAGAATGATTGGAACAGCCGCAAGCATATTTCATGTTAATTTAAGATACGTAAAAAAAGTTGAAAAAAACAATGTTTAAAAAATAGTAAAAAAAAAGTTAAAAAACTTCAAAAATAAAGTATTAAAAAAATGGGGGATGGGCCCCAAAAAGTTGGAGGGAGGGGGTCCCTTGGAGGTTGAGGTCCTTGATGGCTAGGGTCATTGATGGTTGCGGTCCTTGATTTTCAAATCCATAGTCGTCTCACTAATCCCACATTGTGTGCTTTTTCATTCTAAGACATGTAAAAAAAAGTTGAAATAAAATTATGTTAAAAAAATAAACTTCAAAAGTATAAAAATGGGGGGATGGGTCCCAGAAAGTTGGGGGAGGGGTCCCCATGGAGGGTGGAGAGAGACGACCTGGGAGGTCGAGGTCCTTGGTGGCTAGGGTCATTGGTGGTTGCGGTCCTTGATGTTTAAATCCATAATCGTCTCACTAATCCCATATTGTGTACTTGTTCATTCTATGACTTGTAAAAAAAGTTGAAATAAAATTATCATGTTAAAAAAGGTAAACTTCCAAAAGTATAAAAAATGGGGGGATGGGCCTCAAAAAGTTGTGGGGAGGGGGTCCCTTGGAGGTTGGAGAAAGGGGACCTTGGAGGTTGAGGTCCTTTGTGGCTAGGGTCATTGGTGGTTGCGGTCCTTGATGTTCAAATCCATAATCATCTCACTAATCCCATATTGTGTTCTTGTTCATTCTACGACATGTAAAAAAAAGTTGAAATAAAATTATCATGTTAAAAAAATAAATGAATCTGTTTTTTATATTGACAACACTGTTTAAATGGTACTTTTGTAATATACAGAATACAATCGGGAAGTAAAGCTATGTTAATTCTCAATGTCATCTTGACACCAATGGCTCTATTACTTTCAACTTTTTTAGCATACTCCATTGCGAAAAACAATATTTTATATCGTCCACATCCCATATTTTGTACATGTCTATTATAGCGACCACAGAGTTTCACCCCAAATCATCTTCTAAAATGTCTCAAACTGTTTCGCCCACAAAATCCCTAAAATGTCGATCAATTTGTTTCGCCCAAATAACCTCCTAAACTGTTGATTAGTCTCTAAAGGTTCCTATGTTTGACAACTGTGCACTGTCACATTTAAAATTCTCAGGAATCTAATTCATTAATTTATTCAATCTCTATTAATCTCCTTGTATGCTTCATCTCTCCACGAAGTGAAGCCATAATCATTACCCTCTGAATCTGTTGCACTTAGAAACATCTTAAATCTAGGTAAGAGTCAAGCTGCGTTATAAAGGCTTCGAAATAATAATAATTCCTGAATGTATCACTAAGCCTAAAGAAAATGAAGCCTTATTAAAATAGATTTTCTATCTCTTTAGAGTCCCGCATAATTCCTAGAAATCAAGTGATGTCATTTCCGACTTCCGTGATTGTTCTAGAAAAAGGATGTGGTCTTGTAAGCTTCGTATTCTAGCCCTCTGATTGGCTGTAATCTTGTAAGCTTCGAAATAGTGACCCCCTCCCTACTCACTTGAAGAGGAAATTTAGTTTCAAATTCTAGAAACTATTTGTTACTTTTAAACTTTTCTAAATGTTTAAAAACGAACTTTCTTCAGGTTTTTACAAGAATGTGGCCAACCATTGGACGCTCTGACTGTTTGTGAAATAGGCCTACAAATATCATCTGGTCTTGAATACTTACATAGAAAGAATATGGTACACAGAGATATTGCGGCAAGAAATTGCATGTGAGTATTCTGGATTTCGGAAGACGGGAAGTCTTCCGAAATAACCTTTTACCTTAGGCCTACTTTATTGACGCTTCTATCTTTAAGTAAACTTAAATGGTGATTCTGATGAAAACAGACGATAAATGTATCCTTGGTTTCTCAGAATCTGAAGTTAAAACGTAATTATGAAAGTAATGGTAAGGTATGTATTCAGTGTTTACGTTTTTATGGTTCTGTTTCAATTTTATTTTATTTTTATCAGGTTTATATGTATCACACTATGGTGTCTAACAAAAAGGTGTTCTGTATTTTGAAGTTACACTTTGTTTTTTCTATTCGTTTTGTCGAAAATAATAAAATTTTAAGGTTGAGCCCATTAGGCAATGAGATTAGGTGACTTTAGGAGAGGAAACTGGTGTAAACACACTAAAACCATCTAGCACTTAGCGATCTTTTTCCATTTTTTAACCTACTCTAAACTGCTCCACAAAAATATTTCAGGTACTTTAAATGAAGGGAAGGGCAATGAAAATAGAATTATGCCACCAGTAGGCCTTCCAGCTAGCTTACTTAACCTTCCAACATTGTTCCAAGCTACCCTAGGCCTACTTTGTGCAGACTTTATCTGGTCTTAAGGAAGCCCTAGACGATCAATCATTTTGATCAAAAGCTTCCTTCAATCAATTGACTCAAGCATGATTGACCGTCTAGGAACCTGTTTGATGCTTGAGTCAAGCGTCCACGGTGATTGATAGAAAGTTTGAATGACTCTGTCATTTTGATCAAAAGCAGTGTGTTAGACAAGCTTTGGTCGAGATTGAAGGGCCAATTGAACGTTGATTGAAGCACACATCAATCGATCGACGCAAACTTATTGATCAAAATGATTGACCGTCTAGGGCCTCCTTTAAAATAATTCCAAAAAAAAAAATGCGATTAATAATCACATAGTAAAATTTCAGCATTAATCCTATAACATGGTTAACGAATGCCACACTTTAATACCTTCTAGTAGTTTTTATTCCTTTTTTCCCGTGATAAATCGCGAAGGCCCAACTCATATAAGTCTTTATTAGTAGCGTACAGATCGCAACAACAAATTGACAATTCTAGCCAAGGGACAGCATAGCTCGATGTGTCCAAGCGATCCATAAGTAATTGGTCAGCAGCACCAACTAACACAAACATCTTCAGAAAATAACAAAACGAATCGAGAAAACAAGCAGCAAAAGGAAAAAGAAAAAATCGAAAAAGAAATTAAAGAAAGAAGAAAAAAGAGAAAAGATGTCCAGGTTAAAATTCTAAAGTATTCTATAAACATTACGATAAATGTGTTTTATGCTCTGACTAGTCTTTATTTCAAATATATCAAACAGTTCGTATTAACAAACTTTAAGTAAGGGGCAACTCGGCTCAATAGTAACCAAAAAAAACAACAACAGAATTTTGATATCAATAGATACATTAAAAGAATTGGTTCTTTATGCTGATTCTAAATATGCAAGATTCATTCAGTTCAGTGTTGACCATTCAAAGCTGCGAGCCCAAGAAAAATTGCCTGATTTTCGGAAAAAGGGGGAAATACCCCCTGAAAATTTGTCTTACTTTCTCTTTTCAGACTCAATTTTGCATGTGGAAATATTTCTGAGAATCTTCAGGGGGAAATTTTCAGCGTTTTTTTTTTTTGGGGGGGGGGGAGTCCGCGGAAAAAATTTACATGGGGGAATTTTCCGCCGGAGCAACTTCCCACTAGTGGAGCGGGGGATTTCTGGAAATAAAGCTCCGCGGAAAGAGGAATTGCCGGCATGTTTTGAAAAAAAAAAACGATTGGAAATTAAGCCATATTCAAATGAAAGTATGCTAAGGAGACTTTTTCAGGCGGAATCGTCTGCAAGAAATTTTACGGGGAAAATTTTCATCGAAGATGGAATTATCCGCAGGGAAAGGGAGGGGGTGGGGCATTTTGCATTGAAAGAACTTTCCACGGAGGAGTTTCCCGTAAGTGGAGGGAATTTTTCATGGAAAGGAGCCAGATTTCCCGGCATTATTTGAAAAACGATCCGAAATTAAATTAAAAAACTTGCTTTTCAACTGAAAGTAAGGAGCAACATTAAAAGTCAAAACGAACCAAAATTATTCCGTATATGCAAGGGATGGTTGCATCTCCCTCAATACCCTGTTTTTTATGCTAAAATTTGACTCTTTTTCCCAATTCTCTAAGAACCACTCCTGAAATACAAGGACCGCTTAATTAGAATACGAAGCTTTTTTAAAGTACTAAAATCTTAGAGTGAAGAGTGAGGCATTGAGGAGGGGGAGCCCTCCATATGCAGAATAATTTCTGTTCATTTTAAGTTTTAATGTCACTCCTTACTTTCACTTGAAAAAAAAGTTTTTTTTATTTAATTAATTTACTTGATCGTTCATCTTTTATTCTGTTTTTATGTTTTCATGGTTCTCTTCCAGCTTTTTTTTTTATTATTATCGTTTTCGTAGTAATTGTTTACTATAGTTGTGTAAGTAGTTGATGAGTAAGTGGGTTCCTTGGCTATCTATCATACTAAAATGTAAAAATAATATAATTGTGTAATGGTTTATTTCTTAAGCTTCTTCTTGTATATTTTGATCCAAAATGAAGCAATATGATGTTTGAACAGTCTAGGCGCAGTCAGGGTTTGCCTTAGCGCGATTAAAAATCCAAAACATACATTCTGTTAATATTGAAATTAATACTTTTTACACTCTGACCATGATTTAAGGCAACTGTATTTGTTTGCACGACTATTTGTCTTTTTCTATTTTCGCAGTTCTCTTTCAGATCTATTTTTTTAGTTGTTGTTGTAATCTTTAAGTATTTTTAAGTAAGCAGTCCTTCAGTAGTAATGTTCGTTGGTATCTTTGACGCTAAAGTTTCCAAAAAAAGTTTTCGCTTCAACGTTTGCTCATTGGGTTTCTTCCCGTTCGTTTTGGCACAAAATGATACAGTATGCAATTTGAGAAATTTAGGTTAAATCAGGATTTGCCTGTACGGGATTAAAGTCACAAGGGGTTGTTTTTTGAAGTTATCAAAAGATTTTCCTCCTTGCGACTGCTTAGTACCTCTTAAATTACCAAGGATATTAAAAATTAAATCTAATAGTTAAAAAGGATTAAGCAGGAACTTTTTAAATATATATATATATATATATATATATATATATATATATATATATATATATATATATATATATATATATATATATATATATATATATATATATATATATATATATATATATATATATATATTTATTTAGAAACTTAAATATATATATTATATATATATTATATTTATATTTAGATTATATATATTATATTTACATATATATATTTAGAAACTTAAAATTAAAAGAAAATGAACAAGGGTGAAAAACAACGAATAATAGGCCATAAACATGGGGTACCAAACCGCTTAAACAGGTGTAGCTTTCTTTTGAAATTGTAGTTGTCTTTGAGGATCAAAATATTGCTAATGCTTGAATGATTACGGACGATAAGAGTTTTTAAACTAAGTAATTAGTTTTTACCTACTTGTTTTAATGGTTCAGCGTGGCAACATTGACGAAAACGTCACACTTCCCTAAAAAATTGACAATTTTGAAAGAACCACGAGAAACTTCTTTGAAAATCAGGGTTTTCAGGTGTGAATGGAACTACATTTGGTTCCAGGGGGAGGGGGTTATTAAGGTTATTATAATAACCTTGGTACTTTTAAATGTGAACTTACTGCTAAATCAAGAAAAGGATTTGGGAATGAAATTGAGGATTCAGTTTGCTGTTTTTTGGCGAAAACGTCACACTTCCCTAAAAAAATTGACAATTTTGAAAGAACCACGAGAAACTTCTTTAAAAATCATGGTTTTCAGATGTGAATGGACCTACATTTGGTTCCAGGGGGGGGGGATGTTCTTATAATAACCCTGGTACTTTTAAATGTGAACTTACTTCTGAATAAAAAGAAAATATTTGGGAATGAAATTGAGGATTCAGTTTGCTGTTTTTTAGGACATAAACATTCAAGGCATAGTAGGTGGCCCTACTTTTTTAATTACTTAAAAAAAATTCAGACCAAAACTGGATTTATTTTAGGGCAGTTCTCTCATTCCCTCAAAATAGCGTCTTTTTTCCCTCTTATAAAAAAAGAAAGTAAGTTCCAGATTCCATCTTAATATTCAGCTGACCAACTATGCTATTAATTTTGAACAAAGGCTCTCTTGTACCCTACTTTGTTAAATTTTAATTGAAAAATAAGATGAAAATAAAGAAGGTTGAATTGTGTAGGTTTATTTATAACTTGATATTTTAAATATTATAGAACAATTGTTATTATCCCAAGTATTATGGTTTAATATTATAAATCAGTAATGGTATTATAAATTTTGATTTTTTTTACAGCTTTTATTTTTGTATATGTTAGTTGATGGAAGAATATTTTATTGTCCTACTGACTTCAGACCACTGTATATAAATAATATAACAGTAAGATCACGGGTCAGTGATTTTTGGCACTACATCCTCGGCTTGTACAAACAGCTCCTCCCATTTAATCTGTAATTTGCGGGTCAGTGTACAATGTTGAAGCCGAGTTTCGCATTCAAGAGAAATCTGACTTGTCTACCCGTGAACAAAATCAAATGTCGCTTATGTTTTCAGTTGTTTAAATGTTCTCCGGAGCACTTGCATCTCGGCCCGGGTTTGTATAATGATTAATTAAGAAAAAAACTTTCCGAAAAATAAGTTTCTCAACGAAAAGTAAAGGCCATTTTAAACTTAAGCGCAGAAGATACAAATACCTGTTAAAATTCAAACTCAAAACGACCAGAAATTATTATTAAAGAATAAATGAAATCCAAAACGAACAGAAATTAAATAAACAATCATAGCAAAAAACATACAATAAGTAATAATATAAATGAATAAATAGATCTTAAAGCGAGTAATGCTTAGATTGAATATGAAAATCAAGCTTAAAACGAAAACAAATATTTTGCTATTAAATTATAAATGAAACTTAAAACGAACAGAAATTAAATAAACAATCAATGCGAAAAAACATACAATATATATATTAATGTAAATGAATAAATAAATCTTAAAACGAGTGAAACTTAAGTTGAATATGCAAATCAAGTTTGAATCGAATAAAAATAACTACAAACAAGAGTTTGGGTATCGTCTCACTGCAGAAGCCTAAAACCTACTGCGTCATTGGCGCTTTACTGAAAACAATTCTTTGAAATATTTTCACTTTTGCAACTTTAAGAAATCAAAAATTAATTAAGATTTTAGGGAATAAATATCAGCATATGTATATTAAATTGACAATGCACATTTTTTTTCATAAGTACAAATTATATTCTGGCTTTTAGAAAGCATAGGGGTTTTTAACCCTACTCACATTAATTTATGCTCGTTACTCTAATATTTATTTTAATTTTTGTTCGTTTCGGGTTTCATTTATTTATTGAAAATAAATGATGGGCGTAGGGGGGGGGGCTAGTTGCCCTCCAATCACTTTTGACTATTAAAAAGGGCACAATCCCTTTGAATTTCCAATCGAATGAGCCTTTTTTAAAGTTTCTATGACAACGCCTTCTATAAAAACCTTATATGCCCCCAGGGCATAACTTAAAACCCTTGCCCTGAGAGTTGTGGGGGATTGTCCTCCTCAAAAATATGTTTTCTATCTGGAAATCAACTATGCTGAACAAAATGGCTATCTCAAAATTTTGATTGGATGTGTTTCGGGGAATGATGGGCGTGGGGGGGGGGCTAGTTGCCTCCAATCACTTTCGACTATTAAAAAGGGCACTAGCCCTTTAATTTCCAATCTAATGAGCCTGTTTTGAAGTTTCTACGACAACGCCTTCTATAAAAACCTTATATGCCCCCAGGGCATAACTTAAAACCCTTGCCCTTAGGGTTGTGGGGAATTGTCCTCCTCAAAAACATATTTTCTATCTGGAAATCAATTACGCTGAACAAAATGGCGATCTCAAAATTTTGATTGGATGTGTTTGGGGGAATGATGGGCGTGGGGGGGGGGGGCTAGTTGCCCTCCAATCACTTCGACTATAAAAAAGGGCACTAGCCCTTTGAATTTCCAATTGAATGTGCCTTTTTTGAAGTTTCTGCGACAACACCTTCTATAAAAACCTTATATGCCCCCAGGGCATAACTTAAAACTCTTGCCCTGAGGGTTTGGGGGGGACTGTCCTCCTCAAAAATATGTTTTCAATCTGGAAATCAACTATGCTGAACAAAAATGGCTATCTTAAAATTTTGATTGGATGTGTTTGGTGGAATGATGTGCGTCGGAGGGGGGGGGGGGGCTAGTTGCCCTCCAATTACTTTTGACTATTAAAAAGGGCACTATCCCTTTGAATTTCCAATCGAATGAGCCTTTTTTGAAGTTTCTATGACAACGCCTTCTATAAAAACCTTATATGCCCCCAGGGCATAACTTAGAACCCTTGCCCTGATGGTTATGGGGGATTGTCCTCCTCAAAAACATGTTTTCTATCTGAAAATGAACTACGCTGAGCAAAATGGCTATCTCAAAATTTTGATTGGATGTGTTTGGGGAATGATGGGCTTGGGGGGGGGGGCTAGTTGCCCTCCAATTACTTTTGACTATTAAAAAGGGCACTATCCCTTTGAATTTCCAATCGAATGAGCCTTTTTTGAAGTTTCTATGACAACGCCTTCTATAAAAAAAACCTTATATGCCCCCAGGGCATATCTTAAAACTCTTGCCCTGAAGGTTCTGGGGGAGTGTCCTCCTCAAAAACATATTTTCTATCTGGAAATCAACTACGCGGAACAAAATGGCTATCTCAAAATTTTGATTGGATGTGTTTGGGGAATGATGGGCGTGGGGGGGGGGGGGCTAGTTGCATTCCATCACTTTCGACTATTAAAAGGGCACTAGCCCTTTAATTTCCAATCGAATGAGCCTGTCTTGAAGTTTCTACGACAACGCCTTCTATAAAAACCTTATATGCCCCCAGGAAATAACTTAAAACTCTTGCCGAGGGTTGTGGGGGAGTGTCTTCCTCAAAAACATATTTTCTATCTGGAAATCAGCTACACTGAACAAAATAGCTATCTCAAAATTTTGATTGGATGTGTTTGGGGAAATGATGGGCGTGGGGGGGGGGGTCTAGTTGCATTCCAATCACTTTCGACTATTAAAAAGGGCACTAGCCCTTTAGTTTCCAATCGAATGAGCCTGTTTTGAAGTTTTTACGACAACGCCTTCTATAAAAACCTTTATATTCCCCCAGGGCATAACTTAAAACACTTGCCCTGAGGGTTTTGGGGGAGTGTCCTCCTCAAAAATATATTTTCTATTTGGAAATCAACTACGGTGAACAAAATGGCTATCTCAAAATTTTGATTGGATGTGTTTGGGGGAATGATGGGCGTGGGGGGGGGGCTAGTTGCCCTCCAATGATTTTCGACTATTAAAAAGAGCACTAGAACTCTCGATTTCCAATCGAATGAGTCCCCTTTGAAGTTTCTACGACCACCCCTTCCATATGAAGTGCCTCTAAGAAAAAAAAAATAATAAATAATAAAACATTGGAGCCGTATGGCCTTTACTATAAGCAACGCTACAGCGTTGCCTCTGATTGAGATAGGGAATAATTGTACTGTGTTATATCTATATACAGTGCTTCAGATGTACAACTTTCAATAGATTCGAGTTGCAAAATAGAGACTATTTGTATTAGAAAATATCAGAGGCAGCGCTTTACTGCCGCTGTAGAAACTTAGAAACTGTTCTAAAATCACTAAAAGAGACGCTTCTTGCCAAATAGTTTTTATGAAAGTTTCCTTTTGATTGGTTAATCCAAGTCAATAACTTCACACATTTTCAATCAGTGTTGCAAAGATAAATCCTTTTCACAAAAACTCTACATTGTATTATTTTGGTCTTAACGGAATAGAAAAGGGCCCAGGAAGAATATATTTTTCCAAAAACTTTGTTCTTTCTACTTTCTTTTTTATATTAAAAGTTAAATTAAGAAATGAGATTAACTTAAGAACATCTTAAACCCCATATGGATGTTTACAAGGCTATCGAATTATGACATCAACCTGTAATTTCAACTTTTGTCACCATATTTACGCGCCTTTACCAAAGAGCCATGGCAATATTAATTGAAACTGGAAACGTTGGAAATGAATTCGGTATATATACATTATATACATTATAAATACATAATATACATTATATACATTATATACATAATACACATTATATACATTATATACATTATAAACAAAATTCGAATAAACGATAGCCTAAACATGATCCAAACGATTAACATATCCATTGATGCTAAACTTAAATATCTAAACATTATAAAATTCGAATGTGCCAATCAAAAGTCATAAACAGAAGTAAATTTGCATGGCTCCAAATGCGCCTAATATCCTCCCAAAGTGATCTCATCTTGACGTTTATTCTCAGGGGATCTTTCAAGGGACAGAAAAAATAGTACTTTGTTCACACTCTGATGTTGTCAATTTATCTTCAGTGAGGATATTTTGCTTCTTTTTTTTCTCTCTCTCTCGTTTTTCTTTTCTTATTGTAGTTTTATTGCGTGTTTTTTTTTGTTTACTCTCTCGCTTAGGGAGTAAATTTTTATTCCTATTTTAAGATAGCTATATTGAAGGACTTTACGGTTAGAAACAAGGGGAGTGGAAATGCACCCTCGCCCAATTTCCAAGGAAGGTTTTCCAATTTATATTTTTGAAGTTCCACTCGAGTTGAACGTAACAAGTATTATTTCTTAGCATTCCCATCTCAAAGCGAAGCCACATTATTTAATTTTGATCGAAGCAATCTCATAGGAGAACATTTTCTTGGCTTGCCTTTGAAGTATGTTTTTTTTTATATTTCCGAATCGTGACCTGATTTCCAACATGTTTTGGAGGATACTAACTCAAGCTTCAAGAAAATTAGGTTTGACAGAATTCTTCAGTTCATATCCTATTTCTTTAAGGGGGGAAAATCCGAAACGACTGTCGAATAAGTGTCACAGACTTCATAAGAACTTCCTGACCAACTTATATTTTGATTACTTCATAAATTATATTAACTGAACAAACAGTAGCTGTGTTAATACTTTTGACCTTTAAGAGAAACCCCTTTCCAGAAGAAGCTGTACGTCCACAATCCTGTAATCCAGGCTACAGACGCGGTTATATTCTGGTTTTGTTTTATTAACTCCGAAGGGTCACCTTTTTTTGGTAATCACTTAACTGTGTCAAGTTTTGCGAGGACTATATCACACGTGGTGGAACTATATTCCATGCGTGGTGAAACTGTGCGGCCCACGTGGCACTCCAAGATATATACCAGGCGGGTGAATGTGGGTTACCCCTCGGGTAATTCATAAGACATTATGTAATACTTTGTAACAATTAAGGCTGGTTACCTTATATTTTAAAACTCACCAACTTGCATTGGTCAGTTCGATTCATTTTTTGGTGTCTTATTTTGATATTCAGATACGAAGTTCCTTCGTTTTTCCAGACTGGTTAAATCCATTTTTCTTACTTTTAGAAATTGCTTCTTTTGGTGTCAAAATCATTTTTGTTATTTCTTGGATGTCCTTTTTTTTCTTTTTTTTTGGCACAAATTGTAGCTTTTTAATTTCGTAACAAACGTCTGTTTCAATTTTGGTTGTGGTACTGCAAAAGACGTTATATGACATATTCTGCCAAAATGGGTTACTTAGCCCTATATTTTGAAGCTCTTCTACTTATATTGATGTTATTTTGTATCGTTCTTATTTTTATGTTTGGATCTTGTATCAAGCATCTTATTTGATATTTAAATTTCCCAAATGTGCTATGTCCCCTTTTCTTATTTTTAGAAATAGTTTCTAAGCCAAATTGTTGGTATCAAAATCAGTTTTACTTGAATATCCAATAAATCCTTTTATGAACAAAAAATCATTATTTAATTATAGTAGAAAAACTTGCATCGCTTTTTTTGGGTGTGCGTGTAACTGAACCCCTGTGTAACTGAACCCCAAGCAACTGAACCCCTGTAACTGAACCCCCGTGTAACTGAACCACCGTGTATCTGAAGTACCGTGTAACTTACCCCCGTATAACCGAACCACCGTGCAAATGAACCCCCGTATAACCGAACCCCCGTGCAACTGAACCCCCGTGCAACTGAACCCCCGTGCAACTGAACCCTCGTGCTACTGAACCCTCATGCAACTGAACCCCCTGTAACTGAACCCTCGAGCAACTCAACCCCCGTGCAACTCAACCCCATTTAACTAAACCCCCGTGCAACTGAACCACCGTACTTACATTGGGTAAAACACAATATGGTCATGAACCATAGTTATTTAACTATGGTATAGTTATTCAACCTTTAAACTGTTTTAAATAAAATGGCTGTCCCAAAATTTAGATCGGATGTATTTGGGGGGAAAATAGGGTGGAGTGGAAGTCCTCCGATCACTTTTAACTCTGAAAAAGTGCACTGGAAATTTTGATTTCCAATCGAATTAGCCCCCCCCCTAAGTTCATACAAAGCACGGGGGTTCGGTTATACGGGGGTTCAGTTACAGGGGTTCAGTTGCTTGGGGTGCAGTTACACGGGGTTCAGTTACAATGGAACCCTTTTTTGCTCACCTGTACAATTTATGTTGTGTAACACACCAGCTTTTTTATTGCCTCTAATTTTGCGCGGTTTGTATTTATATGACAGTCGCGCATTGTGAAGCGATTGAAGCGGTTAAATGATCTGTACTAACATTCTGATACAGATGCATCAAAAGTTTTTGCAAATGGTATACTATTATCCCATGGATAATAGACATATCAAGTCATAATGTCCCTGACGTTTTGTCCAAACAAACATAAAAATAATGTCTGGAAAATAAAGACTATTTTAGATTTGATGTTGGCATTTGACCCTGGGGGCAAGTCCGTTTTTCGTTTCAGTTTTTAGCTCTTTTTACTTGAAATACAACTATTAGTCTAAAAATTAATTTAATTTTAGATTTTTAAGTAAGCTATTTATTTAGAAATATTAATCTTAAAAATTAATTTCTTCGCATTGAAGTTTGCAAGACTACTGATGACTTGGAGGCTCAGTAAATGTGACGATGGGAGGGGGCTTAATTATGATAAAATAAATCTTGGCTATCAAAATTAAGTCATATGTTTGTTTTGGGGGATATGTTTGTTTTGGGGGATAAGGTAGCTCTTATGTTCATGGTTGGCTTTATTAATTATTGTCAAAATCCTTTGATAAAATTCAGTTAAAAGTCAATCGTCATGTTTTTCGTGAAAATTTTGTCACCGATTTGACCTAGTGCGTGAAGTATGAATTTGTTTGAACGTTGGGAAGCAGGTACAATTCAAACAGAGTGAGATAGAAGCGGTATTTACGCAAACAGTGGTAAAATAAAAACACTCAGCTTCACAAAATCTGCCAAACTAGACAGAGACAAAACTCATATACGAGTTGTGGGACATGATAACAAATCTGGACCATAAGATATGAAGTTCGATACGAGCGTCAAAGTCGAGGGATTGCCAGCTCTGCAACCTGGTGTACATCCATGAGTGTCATCGTTCCGCCAAGTAGGTATACTTCGGCTAGGTCATGCCTCTTAATACTTAATGCGGCATACTTCTATTCCCTTTGATGCGCGCCACCTGTTGTAAGCGCTCGTTGAAAGGAGGCAGCCCATCGGCGAAAGTTAAATACATTGCCACAATAAAAACTTTCAGCTTTCAAAAAAATTGGCTGAGCTTGACAGGACTCCAGATCAAAAGCACAAAATGAGGCTATTTCTGGCTCGATTAACGCTATACCTGTCCGGTTTTAAATAGCAGAGTATATTATCCTTGTTTAAATGTATATTTTGAAAAAAATATTTTACAAGAGCTTTTCATCAAGTTATTCCCTATGCATTTGTATAAACCCCAAGGTGTCTTTTTTCCACACGACTATGGTGAAAATCTTAATACAGTCAATAAGCATTAGATCCTATATTGACGAAATTATTCTCTAAGCATTTCTATTAAATCTAAAACCCTCTATCAGGTAGCAGTGTCCTAAGTGTAGCAGCCAGAAGTGTTAAAATGCGAGATTTAATGATGTCGTCAAATTATATTGAACAGCGGTTTTAAAAGTTTAAGCATCAATTCAAAGCTTGTTCAATAAATTGAAGGTTTCTCATTATTCAAAATACAGTAATGAGAGAAAAAGTCGTTAATTTGACTTTCGCCTGGGGTGTTGATCCACTCTTAAAACATAGGATGTTTTTTTTTTTTACAAAATGATAATGAGAAGAAAATTAGAGTTTCCAAAAAAAAGACTTGATTTTACTCAACGAAAATCAACCTGTATAAGCTCCAAAGAGATAATGGGATTTCGAATTAATATCTTTGTTGTATTTCTGAAAGGAAGAAGAGTGATTTCAAGCGTTTGGAGGTAATTTATTAATTTGTAATTTGGTAATTTGGTAATTGTAATTTGGTAATTTTTTAATTGTAATTTGGTAATTTGTTAGTTGTAATTTGGTAATTTGTTAATTGTAATTTGGTAATTTTTCAATTGTAATTTTGTAATTTGTTAATTGTAATTTGGTAATTTGTTGATTTGTTAATGCGTTTGGAGGAGTATTTTGTTAATTAGGTCACAGGTTTTTTTTTACACAAGTAAATTGCTCAAAAATATGGATACTACACAAAATAATTCATTCATCAAAACTGCAAGGCATTTTTAGGGTGAAAAAAAGAAAAAAACTGGAGGGGATGTTTTGAGAGCAATGATGAAGAAGAAAAAAGAAAAAGACGTCGAATGAAAAATATGTTGCCATTGCCAGAGAAAAGAACTAAAAAAAAAGGAGTCCCAATACCATCGTTCTTCATACAGAAACATAATACAAAAGAGATAAGCAATTAATAATTAATGATAATACAGAGAAAA